>JAVGWX010000009.1:67954666-68417166 GCA_036924085.1 Ariolimax columbianus | reverse complement strand
ACTTCCCCACCTATTCAATGTGATTTTAACTTTCTAAATAATCTTTGATGAGGTCCTCTAACAATAGTTATCCTTGTATTATGCAATCCTCCAATGTTGTTCAGAGTGTATTCCTATCTATTCTATAAAAAGCCTTCTCCTGATAAATATAGTTTTGTTTAAGTTATCAGTCTATTGTTCTTTCGCTTAATTGTCTTAAGATAAAAAAAGGCATCTTTCCCTTAGTGAATCCAAATTCAGCTTCGCTCAGCAATTTGTTTTATTCTTTGTTCAATTATTTTCGCTAATACATTTCTTGTACCACTTCGTAGCGACATTCCTCTGTTTGTATCACACTTTATATTGCAGTTTTTTTTTCTATCAGACTGCTACTAATGTAGCTCATTGCCTATAATTTGCTACTCTTCTTTCATTCTGTTCTTGTAAAGATTTTCTGCAGCCAATTCAGGTATCTTTCCATAAGCTTGAATGTCTTCCGTTGTTATGCCATTTGTAGACTTTTATTTATTTTTAGATCTTCTCTTTATAGTTTATTATACTTCTTGACTCAATATTTCAGGTTCCAAACGATCATTATTTATTGAAACTAATACTGATTGTCCTTTGTGCTTGTTGGTTTTCAAAGTTCTTAGAAGTACACTTCTTTGCGATGTTCCTTACATGATCGTTAGATATCGGAAATCTATTTTTGTCCTTAATGATTGAAGTATTATTGAAGCTCTAGTTTCCTAACCCCATTGCTTTCATATTTTTATAAAATTACTTGTACGATTTTGCCATGCAGATGTTAATAGTTAATTATTATCTGTACTTAGATGTACTTACGGGCAGCTTTTTCATCTTCCCTTTCCTCTTCTTCTTCTTCTTCTTCTTCTTTTTCTTCTTCTTCTTCTTCTTCTTCTTCTTCATCTTCTTCTTCTTCTTCTTCATAATTAAGTAAGCACGTTCTGTTACTTTGTGTTGTAGTTTACAGTGAGATTGCGATATGTGCCTTTCGGACGGACACCGCCGGTTTCAGCATGGCCAATTTGTGAGACTCGATTTGCCTTTTCTTTTCTATCCATATTCTCTCAGTCAGTCTGCACAGATGCAGCCTGTTTCCAGGGTCGTCACTGTGAATAACTGTCTGCTGTCATTTCGCGCAACTGCGTCTTCCACGCCGGCAGCTTAGATGGAGCGTTTCTTGTGAATAATAGAAAGTATACAAGAATTTGCTTGAAACTTTTGAAGAAGAAATTACTCTCACCTATTCCCCGCTTTCCACCCTGTCCCCGCTCCTGGTCTAGTCTACACCTATACGATTGAAACAATGGTGTTAATTATCATTTAACTTATTATTTGTTAAATATCTCACACGTAAGAGAATGATACTAATGATGCTAATGGTTTTGACTGCGTTAATTACTGCAGGCAAACCTTCATGTGTCCGCGATCTGTACGGCCAAACGAAGCTTCTAATTACTACCAAGAGCACAGCGATGATCAGTTTCGACTACACTATCAACTACATTTATTAAGTTCAGAGGCAGTAAATGTGCTTTGGCGCAGACGGACCCACATCAATCTTGATTTTCTATACAAAAGCCGACGGCTACGCTTGATTCTACATGTTCTGAATTAAATCAATAAAAATTATAAAAGAAACACAGGTAATTGTTATTGTTATCATTGATGATGATTGTCGTGCGACCATGTAGTAGATCTTTCGCTGTATTTGTCTTTAAGTAAAGTAAAGTGGACCATATTAGGAATACGGTGTTGAGACAAACATTTTTTTGACTTATGGAATACTAGACGTGTTGAGACAAACATTTTTTTGACTTATGGAATACTAGACGTGTTGAGACAAACATTTTTTTGACTTATGGCATACTAGATGTGTTGAGACAAACATTTTTTTGACTTATGGCATACTAGACGTGTTGAGACAAACATTTTTTTGACTTATGGCATACTAGATGTCTTGAGACAAACATTTTTTTGACTTATGGCATACTAGATGTGTTGAGACAAACATTTTTTTGACTTATGGCATACTAGACGTGTTGAGACAAACATTTTTTTGACTTATGGCATACTAGATGTGTTGAGACAAACATTTTTTTGACTTATGGCATACTAGACGTGTTGAGACAAACATTTTTTTGACTTATGGCATACTAGATGTCTTGAGACAAACATCTCAAAGCCGCCTTTACTTTTCCAGATTATTCTTGTACAACATTTTTTTAGGCTTTGTCAATCCATAACCTGGCATCAAGATGCTGAGCAGAGCATGAGCTGCAGTGGTCAGGGACCCATAGCTGACATCTAGCATCAGGGCCAGCGAACCAGAGGCTGCCAAGACCCTTCTACGCCTACACGCGGTGATCCTGGATAACAGGCTGCAACAGAGCAGACTTTCCAAGGAGAAGGGATCGAAGAGGGAATGCTAACCGGGTACTAAAAAATGCTTGCTGAAGTCGGATGTGTTGGACCAAAAGGGGCAAATATCGCAGTCAAACTGTAAACTACGACACAACGCATTCCGTTCTCTGGACTGCATTCTGCTACTTAAGCCCTTTCAGTGTTTGGTAGCGGGAGATTGAGAACGAACGAAGCCAAAGCCAAGCCAATCCACAACCATGGTCAATCCTAGGAACCGTTTTTCGGTCTGAAAAACCCCGCACCAACTAGAGACCGAACCCCGATTGCTCGGCTGGGATGCCAGTGCACTACATAGTTAGCTGCTTATCGCAAGCAGTGATTGTGACTCCATCAGACTGTTTTGTCTTGATGATTTAACATGCGCTGTATTTGAATTACAGTGAGAGTAAACTGCGCTGGTAATCAACTTCACTCTCTGGTCCAGAACTACCTTAGCCCAGGAACAAGACATATGTCAAGACGACTGTCGGTAATTCAGGATGCAGGTACTCTGGTTCCACCTCCTTTGAGACTACATAAAATATATGTTTTACGTTAGTAGACATGCAATATCTAACATAACCCACATCAGTTTTGTGTTCTATAAAAAAAAAAAGTATTCAGTGTTCTGAATTATATGATAAAGTCGCATAGCAGAAACTGTCGTCGAGGATGTGTTAGAGACATCGCTGCACTAAGGCACAACATGTACGAGGTAGGGCGGCCAGTTCCTTTCCTCGCTATCTTTCTTTCACCCATGTTAAGTATCCATTCACAAAGGAACCTGTTACAGCTATGACAAATGGAGGAGTGTCAGTAACGGGAGTTGAACCCCGTAGCTTTGTCGTGAATAGCGAGTGCTCTATCATTAATCAGACGCTCGTTCTGAATTTATCTCAATAACAATATACACCATACACTTTTTAAAAAATGGTAGTTTATTGTGTTGTCATTCAGTTTGTTCTTCTTTATCTATAATTATTTATCTTTAGTTTCTGAAATGTTTGCTTGTTTTTCGGTTCACTTTTCATCCGACACGGCGTACGAGGCTAAGATGTATCTCTCGAGACGGGGAGTCTCAACGGCTGTTGTAAGCTTGCCTGTCACACAGATCAAGGCAAGCTGAATGTGGCAGTAGAACCTGGGTTTGAAAGAAAGCTCTAGAGACATTTTTTAAGCAAGGTGAAGCAAAACATTTAAAATAGAGTGGACAGCTCGTTTCCCCAAAAGAAAAAAGAAGAATGAGATAACTGAATGGTCAGTCAAATAAAAACAAAAGGTACTAAAAAATGGACAAGTGGTTCAGCTTGCAGGTTAAAATATTATTTAGAATACATAAATAAAAACAGTATGTCTGTTGTTGTTTGTGGATTATTAAAATCAATGGGTGTGAAGAGCAGAGGTACACCAAGTAAATCAATTATCTTAAGTCCCTGTGGTTACATTCTGGCGCTTTTGTAATGTTTTATTTTAAAGGCGGAATATGGTTTTAATATTCGGTTAGATCAATCGTCAAAGGTGACCGGTCGTAATAGTAGACTGCAGGAACTCAGATTATCAGTCATAGATAGCGAAAGCATTCATCACAATCTCCGGAACTACAAATACACGAGACCAAGGGGAATGTAAGGCTAGTTCTCCAGTCCAGAAGCTAGGACACAGCGAGCGAAATGTCTCCTGAGAATCGAGCAACTACACTTTTTTTTTTTTTTTTGCTTAGATGTTTGCCTTACTAGTTTCTACTGGCGGAGGCGCGCCATTTTCCACCCCAGACCGTAGTCCATTGGGCGATATCAGGACGCATAAACCAGTGCTTGGATGAATGTGTGCGTCTGTATGTACCTATGCTAGGTTTGTGCGCCCTCAGAAGCTAGCCCAACCAAAGTGCAATGGAAGGGCCTCACCATGAGGGCGCGTGTGAAAGTTGTGCAGGAGTGTGACTGTAGGACAGAGTCAAATGAAACAGAGTGAGGTAAGAGAAGAGAGAGAAGGGGAAGAGTGGCCCCCAGGGTGAGACCTCTGATCTGAGCAACTACACTGAAAGTGGAGCACACCTTATATAGTTGTTAGTTCATCAGCGTTAATCAATATTCGGGAGTGGGGGGCGTGGTGGTGTGGGGGTGGTGATGGCTTGGGGATAAATCCGTAAGTAGGTCACATATGTTCGATGTCCAGAAAGTTAACAATTCCTTGGCAGTTGGAAATCGAATAGACTAGGCTTAACGGCCGCTGCCCGGTCAAAATTCCAATTAAAAATCTACCCAAGTTATTTGTACCTTTTCTCATGTTTTAATTTTTTTAAATTTTACATGTTAGCCTCACTAGTTTCTACTGACGGAGGCGCGCCTATTCCACCCCAGACCGTAGTCAATTTGACGATATTAAGACGCATAAACCAGTGCTTTGATGTATGTGTGCGTCTGTATGTACTTATAGCTATGTTTGTGCGCTCTCAGAAGCCAGCCCAACCAAAGTGCAATGTAAGGGCCTCACCCTGAGGGCGCTTTCAATGGACTCTGGCATTAGTTAAAACCGCCCTCCAAGAAACTGGTTGTATTCAGACTCTGTTGAGTCTTCTAAACCAGTATAAAGACGTTAAATTAAGTTAAGTTATAACAAATGAGATTTATCAATACAAATATATCTTCACCTTTATTTATAACTTTTGTCGATCATTTAACCACGAGTCATTAGCACGCCATTTTACTTCAAGAGTGGCTACTACTTTGACAGATCCCTGTGGAGCATGGGCGTTTAGGGTAGGGGAGATTGGGCTGGCAAATGTGTCCGCTAAGAATAAAAAGTTGACTGAATGTTGTTGAACGAACGCAGGTCACTCCAGGGTTAATCGCAGACCTCGGCACTAGGTCGACAAGGAAAGCGAGAGGTTAAAAGTACACGATAGGGGAAAAAGTTTGACTATTTTACCATTCTGGTGTCAGACTTAAAAGGGATTGGGGTTGTTTACAACAAATACACACACGGCAGAACGTCACATTTAAAGTGACAGTGACTTGTAAATATGGCAGCCAATGAGATGATTAGAGTGGGCGGGATTAATTTAGATTGATGGCTAAGCAGCCAAACTAGAGAGGACCACTGGACAGCAATGTTTGTTTCTTTAGTCTACAAAAGACAATGTAGAAATAGATTAGGTAGACTGTCAGGAAGACTGGGAGAGAGACTTGAAGAGAGAGAGAGAGAGAGAGAGAGAGAGAGAGAGTTTACAGGTGGTTGCCTCATCAAACACCTCGAGTTTGGCCAGTCGCGCCCAAAAGGTGCTTATGATGCACACCATGTGAACAGTACTAGAACTGATTGTGTGTGAGCGTACAGATCGTCTGAGAATGTGATCTGATTATATGTGAGTGCACAGATCTCCTGAATACGTGATCTGATTATATGTGAGGGAGCAATTCGCCTGAATACGTGATCTGATTATATGTGAGGGAGCAATTCGCCTGAATACGTGATCTGATTATATGTGAGGGAGCAATTCGCCTGAATACGTGATCTGATTATATGTGAGGGAGCAATTCGCCTGAGTTCGTGAACTGATTATATTTGAGGGAGCAATTCGCCTGAATACGTGATCTGATTATATGTGAGGGAGCAATTCACCTGAATACGTGATCTGATTATATGTGAGGGAGCAATTCGCCTGAATACGTGATCTGATTATATGTGAGGGAGCAATTCGCCTGAATACGTGATCTGATTATATGTGAGGGAGCAATTCGCCTGAATACGTGATCTGATTATATGTGAGGGAGCAATTCGCCTGAGTTCGTGAACTGATTATATGTGAGGGAGCAATTCGCCTGAATACGTGATCTGATTATATGTGAGGGAGCAATTCGCCTGAATACGTGATCTGATTATATGTGAAAGTGCAGATCGAGGGCGTCTAGTTAGCTGGAACCATTAAGTGTAACTAGATAGAATTAGAGTTTATCAATTGTGTTATTGCAGATATAGACTTAGAATCTGTGTTTTTATGTAGTTTACAGAAGTAATATCAACAACTCACTTGCTTCGATCTTCTATGTAAGTTTACATATTGTTATTATTTAATTATTCTTGTTTATAAATGATATTATTTTGTTTTATGGTCAGCGATAGTGTTTACTATTTTGCTGTGTTGAAGTCGTGTGGTTGTATATATGTTGTAACTCTTAAGTTGAAGTCGTGTGGTTGTATATATGTTGTAACTCTTGTAAAATCTGTGTTTTTATGTAGTTTACAGAAGTAATATCAACAACTCACTTGCTTCGATCTTCTATGTAAGTTTACATATTGTTATTATTTAATTATTCTTGTTTATAAATGATATTATTTTGTTTTATGGTCAGCGATAGTGTTTACTATTTTGCTGTGTTGAAGTCGTGTGGTTGTATATATGTTGTAACTCTTAAGTTGAAGTCGTGTGGTTGTATATATGTTGTAACTCTTAAGTTGAAGTCGTGACGCTGTGTAGATATATGTTGAAACTCTTAATATAAGTAAACTACTCAGTTAAAGCCTAAACTGTCACACTACCAATTGGCAACGCTCTTTCGTGATTCTTAGGTCTTGAGGTCAGCAGATAAAGAATTATTTGAGCTGTCTGCCCGTAACAGCTGCTTCTAACTCTACGTTTGTTTGATTACACGATGTGCCTACACTACCTAAACTAATATATGTCTGTTTCTGATGTGATGCATTGTTCAATTCTAAGACTAGCAACCAATGACACTATTAACTTGTGTGGTCAACACTGGCTTGCCACTTCTTTCACTGAAATACGATGTTTATGTGACCTGATGTCGTTATGAAGTAACGATCCCTGTTGATAAAATAATTTGTTTTAGATTAATTTTTTTTTTTAACGCAGACACACACCCACACACACGCTACTTTGTAACTGTATCGTGGGAAGAGAGCCAGCTGATACAATAGTTTCCCATACCAAACCAACATTTACAGCAGATAGAAAAGCAAAAGTTTTTATAGAAAAGCATCATTCGGTCTTACTTAATCGCTGTTGAAATCTGTAATTGTTATATAGAAAAATGCGACAATTACAATTAGTGTTTGCGTTCATCGGCGTAAGTCTTGTCGGGTCAGAAAACTACTTCGGGGATCCTTGCTATCTCTCTCCATATGTAAAACAGTGAGTATGGGACATTAATATGAATATTGATTACCTTGTATGCGAATTTTGGAATTTCATTGACAAAATAATTGTAAACATTTTATATGTTTTAAACAACAATATAATAAGGAATCAGCATTTACTGGCAAGGTAAAACGTTACCTTATCTATATGTGATACTCTTCAGTCTACCCATTTGTAAATAAGCATCTGACTTACAGTTAGGAAATGCATTCAGCAAGGAACTAAATAGACAACTCAACATTACAAAACGTTGAGACCTAGTATAATGAATCCGCTAACACTTCATCCCTAACGGCAGTGTCTGATAAGAGACTACCTTTACCAGTGATCACTGCCATCTTCATATGCACTCTGTACCATGTAAGCGAAATATGAATATTAAACAAAGATAAGGGATCAAGGTGCTGAGCAGTGCATGAGATGTAATAGGCATCAGCCCAAAGCTGACTTCTAACGTCAGGGCCAGCGAACCGGAACTGTCAAGACCATTCTACGCCTCCACGCGTTATCATGGATAACATGCTGCTAAAGAACGGACTGGCTAAGGAGAAGGGATCGAAGAATTAAGGCTAACCTTATACTCAAAAATGCCTGCTGAAGTCGGATGTGTCGGATAGAAACGTACAAATATTACAGTCAAGCTGTAAACTACGACACAACGCATTTCGTCCTTCGGACAACATCCCGCTACTTGCAAAGCCTATTCCAGGGCTTGGTAGAGGGAGTTTGAGAACTAAGAAGAAGAATAAGAAGAAGAAACAAAGACACATAAGCTGAAAATGACAAACCTGGTAATATGCTTCTTCAGAACAAACAGACGAAATCGGAAATAGAACTTTACGCTGTCACATATGAAACCAAGTCATGGATGAATTGTATTAAACCGTTAAAATTTGTTTGAATATCTAGTTAGAATTAATATTGCCAGCTAATAGTTGCCTATCGCATGCGACGACAGCGACAACATCATACTTGTGATGCATGATGTGTTCTTAAATGGCTATAGCGAACAATCTTGGCATTACAGACTGCTGCTCCCGAGGCACATGTGATGAGACGGCTTTAGAGTCGTCGTGCGTCCTGCTCTTTCGGAGGGGGGGGGGGGGGGGTACGCTTACACAGAGCCTCCGCGATGTTTTTTCGCTCTACGATCTGAGCACCTTTCGGGATATCTGTCGTAAGCAACTCAATGTGTCGTGACATCAATATTGAAGCTTTTCAGAAGCACTTTCAAAGAGTCCCTGTAGCATTTCTAATGCCCCCTCCCCCTTTGCACCCCCTCCCCCCTAACGAGCGAATGTCTGTTCTAAGTTCACCGTATAACAGTAGCTTGAGGTTCGCTTAACAGGCAAATGAACAGCATATCTCGTTCATCTTATTTGAGCTGTTTTTGTGCAGAAGGGTATGGATGGATACTTAGTATATTAGTCTGGCTGTGGGAATTCAATAGGGTAAGACGCGCTGTGCCAGCCTCACTCTCTCGTCCCCTTCTACCTTAATCATGTGACAAGAAGGTATCAAGACGTTTGGAGATAGAACGGAATGCAGATTTGTCCTAAGGGTTTACTCCCGAAGCCTTTTTGGTAAACATGTGATCCACAAAGCAGCTGCTAGAGAGTAGTATCCTTGGATGATTTGTTAAAGTAGTGATAGCTAGTTATTTTTCGTTTCAATTAAGCTGTTGAGCAGGCGAGGAGCTTAAATCGTCTGTACTGCGCCGAGTGTGTTGCATTGGTCGTTGTGAGCCCGTGTCGTTTGACAATTATTCTAATGCCATTTATCTATCTGCCTCGCGGTCATCTCTTGTCTTGCAGCCAGATCTACCAGCGATGTAAGCCACCAGTGGAAGTCGATGAGGGTACACTCTCTGGAGATGACCGAAGCACCGTATTTATGCACTTCGAATTTCTTAGTTTTTCATTCTGCCTTTCCTGGTAACACCGATGACCTTCCACGAACACTTCAGTTCATATAAGCTTTTAGGAAACTTGAATAAAATATTACCATCATTCTAAATGAAGAACCCCCAAAAAGAATCAGGTAATATTTATACGACTTCTGGTAGCTAAAAGAAAAGAAAAGAAACATCGATAAGAAATGCAATACAATTTGTTCACCAATTTATAGAATGTTTTTATAATAAAAACTATTTTAAAACATGATATTTCATCGAGTACGTAACATAAAAAATCTGGCAAAGATGGCGCCATAACTGGCTGCGAGTCTACATTTCTCTACTGTTTTTTGGATCATTATGGATGCCGTCAGACCACGGATTTGCCTGGAATTCACGACTTGCACTTGTGTTCACGGAAACGTGGTGTTGTTTTCCGTCTGGACTTGTTATTTCGTTCTTTTTTTGTGATTTCTTTCATCCGTTTATCCTGGTCTGGACGCCGGCTGAATGGCACTACGCTTATACCTGTGTCGTATTTCACGGGTTAGTTCTGCCGGTTATCTTCACGAATTTGGCGTGTGGGAATTTTAGATGCTACTATGATGAGCTGAATACAGCTGGGGAGAGATGCCAGACTCACTCACACGCTGAGTGTTGTCTATACGACCTCTTGTGGTTATCGAAAAGGCACGACAAACTGCGTTAGATGCCATCTCACCTTTCTACCCTGCGGGTTACATGTTTAAGGAAATCTTCGGTGGTAACCCTGAGGCAAAATCTGCATCCTATGCTATCTCCAGTCGTCTCGATGAATGTCTTGCCACTGGCAAAAGGTAGCTTAGGCTATGTGAGTGAGGTTGACAAAAGGCTCAGTTTCTTCCTCACTTTAATCCAAATCACCGCGCAAGTCACCCATTTCAGCGGACACAGCAAGAGATACGACTGTCCACACGGTTGAACACAGAGAGTGGTCTTCATCACTTGTGATGGACAACTATAGATACGTAACATTTGAAATGGTGCAGTAGCTTGCATGTCTCAATGATCCCAGGAACTAAGCCAGCGGAAGCGAAAGCTTCCAGAAGGGGCACCCAAGCTGGATAAGTCATGGGGAAGAGATTAAATACGGACAACTCACCTAGAATATAATAGGCTATGTAAGGGCCGACTACCCAAATCTATGAAAACTAAAGTGGTTATGAAAACATTGACAACAAAGCAAAAGTAAACGGCCTTGTAAAAGGAATGGACTTCGGAAACGAGGCGAATGAAATGATTACATCTGGAGAAAAGAGCAGCCCAGGACAGTATACTGAAGGGATGTTGTCAATGGCCAATGCACCGAGAAGAGAGACCGGCTTTTATTGATTTATTGATCGATTGATTGATTGATTAAACATGATAAAATATTTATGATGTGTCTTCTCGTGCTTCTTGTTCAGAATTGGCTCTAAACAGATTGATCTAGAAGTTCCCAAGAACTGTACCTATGGGTCTGTAGACTGGAATTATCCTTCGGTGAGTTTTCTATGAATGTCTTAATGGTTAATAAGTTGGAAGTAACGGGTGAAATCCCTATACGCGGCAATCTTCAGTCAACCAATCTGTAAACATGTTCTTGACTGTGTGTTGGGAAGACAAGGTGGTAAGGAAGGGAATTAGTCAACCTACCTCAGAAACATGTGAGATATCGTTCAATGAAGTATCGTACAACTATTCTGCTCTGAGATTGCCTGCCAGGTGACCGCCTTCACTGTTTAAAGTTTTCTAACAGAAGCCTACCCCTAGCTTAGAATATATAATAATACACAACTGATAATTTGAATAGAGAATGGTCGAGTTGCTTGGACACAGTTACCCTGGCTATGGCTATGTGGGCTCAACACGTCTGTGGTGGGGATGCATGGCGACATGGTTAGTGGCACAGCTCTCAACCCAAACACACATATCCCTGTATTCACTAAGGTACTGCCCCTATAGAATGTACGCCAATGTTTTAAGTACGTGCTGATGTCGGATGCATGAGGTCTCAAGGCACAGAACCAAAATAACATACTCCGCCTTAAGAAACAAGGACAACCAAATTACAAATCGATCATTCATTGGTTTTTTAAAATCAGGGATGAAATAAAAACACTGATCGGGAAACAACTTCGGTTTCATCAAATTTTTTTTATTAATTTCGAATAAACTAAATTGTAATTAGTAAATTGATTGATTGATTGATTATTGTGGTTTTAACAAATTTGTAGTGAGAAAAACCCCACTTGAATAAATGCAATAAATTATGGAAGAGAAAGACGGATTGGTTGGACGAGATGGATTGGTTGGACGGGAAGAGATGAGCAGTGGAATGGACAGTTTGAGTGGTAAGAGATGAGCAGTGGAATGGACAGTTTGAGTGGTAAGAGATGAGCAGTGGAATGGACAGTTTGAGTGGTAAGAGATGAGCAGTGGAATGGACAGTTTGAGTGGTAAGAGATGAGCAGTGGAATGGACAGTTTGAGTGGTAAGAGATGAGCAAACTGAGTAAGGGAAATTGACAGGGTAACGGCGGGTTGGGGAGGCATAGTGATTGACTGGTTGGGGTTGATGAATGGGTTGGTGGGAAGATATTAGCGGGTTGAAGGTTAAGAGGTGGGAGGAGGGATGGGAGAAGGGATAAGGAATTTAATGAGGAAGAGATGTGCGGGTTGATGGGAGGAGAGATGGGCATGTTGGTAAGGAAAAAAATGCGGATTGGAAGACAGAGAAGGAGAGCAATGAGGGTACAAGTGAGGAGAGGGATGGGAGGAGGGATGGGAGGAGAGGGATGGAAAAATGGGTTTTACAAAATGAACTGCTTTCATAATTGTCCTTGACAAAGCCGTGTAATACAGTTAGTTTTCTTTTATGAACGGGACTTGTTTGAATGGTCTGTTTGTTTGTTATTGAGATGAAGTTGATTATTTTATTGTGTGCATATTTCAGTCTCTATAGACCATGCGAGTGGCGCCCTGTAAGTTTTGTCCAGCTCTGTCTCCTGTATTTCGACAATGTCTGCTATGGCTATGAAGGCCGATCCGCGAGTGACAGTCCCTGCCACAGATCGTACAACCATACTGAGGAGGCTGGCTTGCTAGGTTGTTTCTTGATCTCTTCAGTCTTTCTTTTTTCTCTGCAGCCAGAAAACCTCTACGAGCATCAGCAGCTACCATGCCCCACTCTAACCAGGCATGACTTCAAGTCCCTCTTGCATACTTCCTTGAATCGCAGTGTGGGACGGCCGATTCTTCTAACTCCAATGGCTAGCTGTCTATAAAGGATATCCTTTGGCAGCCTCTCGTCTTCCATGTGATAAACATGCCCCAACCACCGTAGACGTCGCTGGCTCAACATCCCGCACATGCTGTGAGTGTTTGCTCTTTGTAAGACCGTATTATGGGACACTCTCTCTTGCCACCGAAACCCACAATATACGCCGTAGACACCTCATGTGAAAGGTGTTCAGCCGCCGTTCCTGATTAGTCTAATTGCTCCAAGTCTCACTTCCATAATGAGAGTGCCAAGAACGCAGGTCTGATAGACCTAGACCTTGGTGTAGTGAGCCAGCGCAGTGTTTTCCAGACTCTCTTCGTCAGGCGGGCCATGACGGTACTTGTCCTGCCAAACCTACTGTCTTATCTCCTTCTCGAGCGAGAGAGTGTTGCTGATGACAGTCCCCAGATAAATGAAACTGTTGACGACCTCCAGATTGACACCATCAATCTTTCTGGAGGGCGTAGTGGTAGTGCCCTGTGCGCAGACCGTTGTCTTTTCCAGCCTTATGGTGAGACCAAACTGTTTGCACACCTCGGCGAATCTATCTCCCAGTCTCTGCAGGGCCTCATCACTATTGGTCACTAGAACTGCATCATCCGCAAATAACATCTCTCTAATGAGCACCGTCTTCACATTGGTCCTCGCATGCAGTTGGGACAGGTTAAACAGTCGTCCATCTGACATGGTGTGCAGATAAACATCGTCCACAGATGTGTCATAAGCGTAGGATAGGAGCATGGAGAAGAAGATCCCAAAGAGGGTCGACGCGAGCACACATCCCCGCTTCACTCCACTCTTGGTGGGAAAAGTGTTTGAAGATGATCCAACGTCTGAGCCCTTCATTTCAGTGTGAAAAGAGTTTGAAGATGATCCAACGTCTGAGCCCTTCATATCAGTGTGAAAAGAGTTTGATGATGATCCAACGTCTGAGCCCTTCATTTCAGTGTGAAAAAAGTTTGAAGATGATCCAACGTCTGAGCCCTTCATATCAGTGTGAAAAGAAATTATCACGCTACGCAGTTTTGGGTTGCATCCGATCTTTTCGAGGAGTTCGAATAGACCCTTTCTGTTAACCAAGTTGAAGGCCTTGGTGAGGTCTAGAAACATCATAAAGAGCGGCTGGTCTTCTTCTCTGCACTTCTACTGGATTTGGCGTAGCGAGAAAATAATATCCGTTGTTGATCTACCTACTCTAAAGCCACACTTGGATTCTAGGTACACACAGTCCGCTAGCAGCCTCAACCTGTTTAGAAGCATTCGGGCGTAAACTTTGCCTACAACGCTCAGGACCGAAATCCCTCTATAATTATTGCAGTCCCCGCGGTCACCTTTGTTTTTTGTAAATAGTCACAATGATGGAGTCACGCATATCTTGGGGGATTGCACCTTCTTCCCAGCAGAGGCATAGAAGATCAAACATCGACTAAGCTAGTGCTGATTTCCCGCATTCTGGTGGTATACCATCTCCCCCTGGGGCTTTGCCATTTTATAGGTAGTTCATAGTCTTATCAAGCTCATCCAGAGTAGGTGGTCTGTCAAGTTCCTCCATAATTTGCAGGGCCTGTAGCCTGCACAAGGCATCATCAGTGACCACCGTTTCCCGAGAGTAGAGCTCAGAGTAGTGCTCCGCCCATCTGGTCATCTGCTGGGCACGGTCCATGATTCTCGCACCTGTCAGAGATTTCAGGGGGACAGTATGGCCTCTATGCGTGACCTGGATATTTCCCGTCTCTGCATTTAGGTGAATTTCTTCACACAGTTCCTGCCAGTACTCATTCTCGCATTGTCTAGCGGTTCGTTGATTGATGCTTCGTGCCATCCTGAGGGCTCTAAGCGTCCTCTTATTTAGACATTTTATACTTGATGAAAGCTTCTCGCTCTACTGTGCTCAGACAATGAAAAGGTGTATTCATTTTTCGAGAATGATACCTTATTAGCTAGCACTGTGTGCTTATAATAATTATAAAATCTTAGATACACGAACTGGATGAGCACACTGTCGAAGTGAACTCCAGTCTATCTAGTACTTGACTCACTATGCTAGTGAGACCAAAGTGAACTGATCACCGTACCTCACGAAAAGCCGGGACATAGAACAATTTTTCACAGTTAATCACCGACGGAAGTGTCTACAAAGAGGCTTCCTTCATCTTCTTTTGTTTAATAAATACCCTTTCTTCATATGTAAAAGCAGTCTCACTGTTTTTGTGCTACACACAGGGAGTAATACACATGTATCTGACACGCGAAGATGGCCCCTTTGCTTTTTGTCTGGAAGTATCATGGGGGACTATGCTTGGAGGGCTGCAAAAAGTGATCAACGGAGTGGCGACAGATATTGACCTGCCTACTAAAGGTAAGTTCCTTCGTCTCTTAGATAATCCTGCGGCAATGTTGCTGGTTATATTGTTCTGGTGCTCGTAATAGTGGTAATTCTTTATCTTCGTCCTTATTCACCTTCGGGATCATAGGCCATCGACTGACTCTCTCTAAACAGACCTGTCCTGTACTAATTTCCCCAGTTCTTTTCAGTTTCTTCTAACTTTTTTTTATTGGCATCATGGCATCTCCCCCATGCATCCTTTGTAGTAATTGCTTTTACTTAGACATTCAGTTGTTGAGTCCGTTAGAACATCGAATTGCAAGATATTCACTCCATGTATTCTTGTTTTGAAGTTCTCCTAAGCCATAAGTCTAAATGTGTTATTTCTCGACAGTTACTGATGAACTTAGATTATCTTTCCTTTGTAAATTAAATAGTTGTCTCTCTTTCCATTATCTAGAGAAGGACTCATTTCCATATTTTCGGAAGAATTGGTATAGTGTCTCTGTGGTGGTTGAGATGTATGCGTTAGTGGCTTCTGTGAGGGATCAATATATTGGGCAGTGCATGAACTGTAGCGGTCAGCGACCCAAAGCTGATTGCGAGCTTCAAGGCCAGAGACCCAGAGATGCCAATACCCTGATCTTCCTGATCACGTGGTGATCCTGGATAACAGGCTGCAACAGAGCAGACTGGCTAAGGAGAAGGGATCGAAAAGGATCGAAGACTAAACCCGGTACCCCAAAAATGCGATGCTGTAGGCCAGATGTGTCGGACCGCAATGTCTAGATATCGCAACCAAGCTGTAAACTACGGCACAACGTATTCTGTTCTCCGGACTACATCTTGCTACTTGCAAAGCTCTTTTCAAGATTTGGTAGCCGGAGTTTGATCGAACGAAGAAGAAGAAGTGGCGTCTGGAGGAATTTTCTTTGATCCTGGTTTTGCCTTTCCTGTGTAGCTTGAGTGCTTGTAGGTTCTCATGTTTAATTGATGGATAAATAATTGTATTTAGATGTTCATTTGAACATAATGTCAGTTTCAATTATTGCGTATTTACAGTTTCTTTGATTTGTAAAGATATTCTATATATTTTTATCGCTGTTTCTCTTCATTGTAGATGATCTGTTTTTGTTTATTTTCACTGGCGCATTGTGGTCCTGTTTTTCTTCTTGAAAGTATTCTACTTAAATATGTCTTTAAGTTTCAGTTTTTGCAACATTTTAAGTTTCTTTAACCGTTTAATCCATCTAATTTCTCGTATCTGTTTGGGACTCTTCTTCAGTTTCTTGTTTTCACGAATGTAACGAACTCTTCTTTCTCAACTCTACTTTTCTTCTTGTAAATCACAGACACTGAGTTTCTGTTTAATTTGTTCCTCGTCTCTAATCGTTCAGGTTCTATGTGCTTTTTTTTTGCGAGGCATTACTTGTCGATAATCTCTTTTTCACTTATTTTTCGGCTAGCTTCTGCTAGCTCCGACAAGTGGCTCTCTGTGGGAGGTTACCAAGTATTTCATATCTGTTTTGTAGTTAGTCTTTGTGTCTTTGTTGTCTTTATTGTCTTTGTGTCTTTGTTGTCTTCGTTGTCTTTGTGTCTTCGTTGAAATTGTGGTTTGTCTTTCATACACTACTTTTTATCCCCATACATTGTAATAGCAGGTGATGGTCTGGAATCCCGTCTATCCATCTCTTCATCCTGATAACCTGTAAGGTGGTGGATTTGGTTTGCTCATCTGAAGACAAACAAGTGATCTTAAGCACATTTATGTGCAAGAAGATGGTGCCTCAGATAACAAGGCCATTGAAGAAGTCACATGTTAACAATGATCTCTCAATATTCATTTCAGTTTCCCGTGCCATTGTTGCGCATAATCAATTTATAATTTGCTTGGCTTGGCTTCGTTCGTTCTCAATCTCCCGCTACCAAACCCTGAAAAATGCTTAGGTAGCAAAATATAGTCCAGAGAACGGAATGCGTTGTGTCGTAGTTTACAGCTTGAGTGCGATACTTGCACCTTTCGGTCCAACACATCCGACTTCAGCAAACATTGTTTTGAGTGCCCGGTTAGCATTCCCTCTTCGATCCCTTCTCCTTAGCCAGTCTTCCTTGTTGCAGCCTCTTATCCAGGATCACTGCATGAAGGTGTAGAAGGGTCTTGGTTGTTCTGGTTCGCTGGGCCTGACGCTAGCAGTCAGCTATGGGTCGCTGGCCACTGCAGCTCATGCGCTGCTCAGCATCTTGATTCCAATTTATCATTGATATTGTCTGCTTTATTTTTTATTTTGAGATCTTAGATTAGTATTTTGAAATCCTCTTTTTAAGAAAGGGAAAATAAGTCGCTTGTCCCATATTCATTGAAGCTCATCGTGTAAGTCTTGTTTGGTAGCTTATATCGTCAGCATTGTTTGTTGGCGCAAATGATTCAGGGTTTTCGTACTTTTAAGTGAAATTTTGAAGTTATTATGCTAGGTGATATTAGTTCCCATAATAACTTTCTTAACTCCTGCAACGGTTTTAAAGGCGACCCTCTGTCAATGGGCATGGTCTTCTTCTTCGTGAACTGAAAATATAAATGTTGCCTGAACGATTCCATCTTGCATTTGCTTGACCCAGGAAACTGAGTGTGGATCGTTCAACTTTTTCGGCAATTTAGGCTTCTTTTTTTGTTTCGTGCAGGGTTCTGACGTTTTAGGTCCCAATTCTGGTATTTGTTTTCATCAGAACAAGCTTTGTTTGTGACCTCACTACCGTTGGCTGGCTTTTATCAGTTCACGTCATCGGCCTCGGTTGTCAGGGAAGTTCGAATCGGTACCGATATTTTGAGCATTTTCTGTAGTGTCTGTAACACACTTTTTCCGGTGTTCTAGATCCTTGTCTCTGCTCTTTGCTTCTCATGACTGTTGTGGTAGCAGGACTTCTTTCATGTTGCAGACATGACCAAATCACCGTCGTTGATATTGCTCCACTCGAGTCTGAAGTACCGATAATGGCGGAAAAACAAACGGTTTAGAAGTTTCTTAAGAATCTATTTGTGAGAATTGTAGCTGGTTTTATGAGTTGTGGTTTTATTGTCCGTGACTCACATCTGTAAGTTATGACATGGTACATAAAGAGAATGATATACAGACATCTTTTGTTTTCCTACTTATTTCCCTTTCGCCGAGAATTTTCTGTTAATGGAATGGCAATATCTATCAGTTTCTGCTATTCTGACAATCGTCGATCGTTAATACCAACCTGACGAAGTACCACAGCTCCAGGGTATTTCAGGTGGTCGGCATGCTCCACAAGCTATTTTGCTATAGTAATCTAAAGTCCCTTCTACTCTCTCAAGGCGACCATGCTTCAAGATTTGTAGCTGTTATCCCCCTTTCTCTCCAACTTTTCTTTGTTTGGAAATCAGTGGTCTCGAGGTAAGGTGTCCGCCTCGGCAGCCAAAGGTCCCGGGTTGGATTCGGGGTGGAGACAGGGATTTTTTTCATGTGGATCTTCTGGTAAAACTTACCCTCATCTCTGGGTAGTGAGATCGGACTCCCGTGTTCAGTGTCCAGCACTTAAAAAATATCTTGGCAGCTAGAAATCGAAAAGAGTAGGCTTAACGGCCGCTGCCCGGACAAAATTCTAAAATTCAGGTTAAAATTCTACTCAAAATATTTGTACCTTCCCCCAGGCATAGTAAGCTGCAGGAAATTCTAAAATACCTACTGCGAATAGCCCAAGCTTTCGGCTACTTGGCAACATACATTAAACACACCTGTTTGAATACCAGGATGACAAGTATTCCAAAGAAATGTGCCCCAGTTAGGCAGTGTATGATGACAAAAGTGTACCAAAGACAACAGTGAAAACTGGACAACTATGTTTAAAAAAAGGACATGAGTTAACGAAAGTTCTTCCGAGACCAGACCAGGCGCATATTGTTGCGTCAGAAGATGCCATCGTCAAAATTGATGCAGCAATTCGGGTGGACCGTCGCCGGAGCTTACGTTTGCCACACTTTTGTCACCATACACTGACTGCATTCTGAGGTGAATGTTAATTGGTCGACGTCTTTACATATACTCGTCGATTCTATTTTTGAATGCACTAATTAATTGATTCTGCCTCCACTATTTCCTGAAGGTAATGCATTCAAAGCATTCACCAGCAAAGTCTTTCTGTATCAACTCTAATTATCAAATATGCATTTTTGTTGCTAACGCTATTTACGTTTCTGTATAAACACAGATACCCCAACTTGCATAGACGATGTGTTGGGAAGAGCCGAGTTTCTGATCAGGTCTACAAGCAACCTGCTTTACATGACAATATTTGACTACAGAGTCGTGGCCAAGCTTGAGAAGTGAACATATCTCCTTCTCAGCAGCATTCTTAGTCTGGGTATTTCGTCTTAAGATACTTATCTGAAAAATCAAGATATCTGATATCTCTTGTTTTATTTAATATTTGGAAAGATGTTGCACGGAGAAAGAGAGAGAGAGAGAGAGAGAGAGAGAGAGAGAGAGATACTGGATGAAAGGAATATTGAGAGAAAGAATGATAGAGAAAGAAAGATAGATAGAGGGAAAGATAGATAGAGAGAGAAAAATAGAGAGAAAAAGGCAGACAAATGGATAGATAAATAGATAGCTATATAGATATACAGATAGATATAAAGATATTTATATAGATAGATAGATAGATAGATAGATAGATAGATAGATAGATAGATAGATAGATAGATAGGTAGATAGATAGATAGATAGATAGATAGATAGATAGATAGATAGATAGATAGATAGATAGATAGATAGATAGATAGATAGATAGATAGATAGATAGATAGATAGATAGATAGGTAGGTAGATTTTATAGATAGATAGATAGATAGATAGATAGATATATAGATAGATAGATAGATAGATAGATAGATAGATAGATAGATAGATAGATAGGTTTAGGCGGGTGGGTGGATGGATGGATAGATAGAAATAGTACTTCTTAAAAGTACTGTATTTTCTGTTATAGAGAGGTGAAAATATATAGGTAGTCCATTAACAGGCACTGCTGTTGGTGATGAAGTGTTGGAGAATTCATTTGACTAGGTCGCAGCTATTTTTGAGTTGGGGTTGACAGTACTCTTCCTCCCTACTTTCCTTTCATAACAGTAAACCAGGTACACGTAGGGCCATAGCGAGGATCGAACCCCGTACATTTGCTGTGAGAAACGACAGCTCTACCACTATGCCCCTCAGGCAATTTAGACATGTGTGTACACATGCAAACGAATAATATACAAGATGAACATTACACAATGATAAGTCAGTAAATAGGTTACAAATTTGTAATTAAAAAACCTAACTAAATGAGATGCGATCTATTAAAGCCTTTATTACTGTTTGTACTGTCATACGACATTTTTCCCATTGCTAGGGTAGTCGAGGGGTTTTGAAGGCTGAGGACCGCTTCGCCACTGATGTCGCCACATCGTGGGCTGGCTATGTTTGTTTATTTCCCCCTCAACAGAAAAACAACATATGCCATACCGGGAATTCGAGCCGCTGCCCTCCTTGTCGGCAGACAGGCTTCGAAACCATTCGGCCACGCGCTCTACCATTTATCATCACACTTATATTACTTCTTACTTCTTAACACAATTTCTACGCTGTTCTTTGATTTTACACTCTTGAAAACGAAAGCTATTTTGTATCTAACTGCTCACGTAAATGCAACACCTAGCGACTTCTATCTACAGCAAATCACAAAGTTGGATGTTGTCGCCACATAATGACACATTTTGAAATTACCGACTACACTTTTCAGCTACCCCATATCAGTTTCGTTTACCTACTTACTGAGTTAACCCTAGTAATATTTACACAGCAAGTTTACCGTCAAGTAGATTCTGTTTTAACATAACATAATGTTTAGACATGTTATTCAGGGTCAGGCAAAATATACTGACCAAGACCCCCAAGACAACTTCCTCCCAATCCTCCCTGGAGACAGGCTGTTTCATGGCAGCCTGTCAATTAAGATGGTGAATCCACGTGATACCCCTGGTAGGCTGCGACACGCAGATAGAACCAATCATAACACAACCACCTGGAGAATCCCAGTCCACCTTTATTAGCACGCTCGGGATGTGAAGAAAGCTACAGCAACCCACCACGTTCATGTCAGGGCGCACAAAAGCAAACCTACTTATTATGGGCATTCGTAACAACAACAACAACAACAACAATAAGCCACAAAACACATCTGCAAATCTCAGAAATGAGATACTTTAAGACCCGTGGAACAGAACTGAATAGATATAGTTCGTTCCAAAATTGGTCAACAACTTTGGTGATTTATTTTTTAAAATCCCCTTGACAAAATGTAATGATATTTTTGCTGGGTATCAAAAATAGTCACGACCTTAAAAAAAGTATGTTTTGTCCATCTAAAACGGTTCTCCTGTCAGTGATTACTTATTTGTGAATAGTAAAATAACACTAATCTGGATATACCTATGCAAGTTTTACAGTAACACATCCAAGTATTCCGTTCAATGTGTACTGTCGTCTCCAAAAGCTAAGTTATTTGCAGTAAGAAATCGAAAATTTCATTAAAAAATAAATCAAGCCGTATATACGCGTTATTTCTTTTGTGCCAGGAAAGGATTCACGAGCTACTTTCTTATCAATTTAACGATGTTTTTGAATTGCAAATTCATGACGATGCAGCTTAGTGAGGCGGACTAGGAAGACAATGATATTTTTAAGGACACGATAATTGCAGAGCATAGCCACACTTCTCTTCGACCACACCGTACCGTCCCCACATCAACCCCATTGAACTTCTGTGGGCTGCAGCCAAAGGTCAAGTTGCCGCACAGAACAATACTTTCAAACTGTGTGATGTTAAAGAATCGGTACTTGATGACCTCTAACACTGTGTGATGTTAAAGAATCGATACTTGATGACCTCTCACACTATGTGATGTTAAAGAATCGGTACTTGATGACCTCTCACACTATGTGATGTTAAAGAATCGGTACTTGATGACCTCTCACACTGTGTGATGTTAAAGAATCGGTACTTGATGACCTCTCACACTGTGTGATGTTAAAGAATCGGTACTTGAGGACCTCTCACACTGTGTGATGTTAAAGAATCGGTACTTGAGGACCTCTCACACTGTGTGATGTTAAAGAATCGGTACTTGAGGACCTCTCACACTGTGTGATGTTAAAGAATCGGTACTTGAGGACCTCTCACACTGTGTGATGTTAAAGAATCGACACCTGATGACCTCTCACACTATGTGATGTTAAAGAATCGATACCTGATGACCTCTCACACTATGTGATGTTAAAGAATCGATACTTGATGACCTCTCACACTATGTGATGTTAAAGAATCGATACTTGATGACCTCTCACACTATGTGATGTTAAAGAATCGACACTTGAGGACCTCTCACACTATGTGATGTTAAAGAATCGGTACTTGATGACCTCTCACACTGTGTGATGTTAAAGAATCGACACTTGATGACCTCTCACACTGTGTGATGTTAAAGAATCGGTACTTGATGACCTCTCACACTATGTGATGTTAAAGAATCGATACCTGATGACCTCTCACACTATGTGATGTTAAAGAATCGGTACTTGATGACCTCTCACACTATGTGATGTTAAAGAATCGACACTTGATGACCTCTCACACTGTGTGATGTTAAAGAATCGATACTTGATGACCTCTCACACTATGTGATGTTAAAGAATCGGTACTTGATGACCTCTCACACTGTGTGATGTTAAAGAATCGGTACTTGAGGACCTCTCACACTGTGTGATGTTAAAGAATCGGTACTTGATGACCTCTCACACTGTGTGATGTTAAAGAATCGGTACTTGAGGACCTCTCACACTGTGTGATGTTAAAGAATCGGTACTTGAGGACCTCTCACACTATGTGATGTTAAAGAATCGATACTTGAGGACCTCTCACACTGTGTGATGTTAAAGAATCGGTACTTGATGACCTCTCACACTGTGTGATGTTAAAGAATCGGTACTTGAGGACCTCTCACACTGTGTGATGTTAAAGAATCGACACTTGATGACCTCTCAAAAATAGATATTGAGTACTGGAATAAATGTGAAGACCATGTGCTCCGAGTGGGAAAAACATATTACCATTGAGATGGGATGCATTTTATCCAGCCCTTAGCAGCAGTTAATCTCTTCAAGCCGCCAGAATCAGAAAAGAGCAGTTCACATGCCAATCTTAGTTGCTGACACTTCCACCAATGGCCTCACAATATATTAAGGACTGCATCTTTATGAATACAAACTTTGTTACTGCATCTCAAAAACGTACATCAACCGATGAAGACTGCAATAGCGACAATCCAATGCATTAACTGTACAATGTTTTGCAATATCCAAGTGTATCATCGAAGCCACATTCACACCAACAAAGACTACGATGTTTTTCAGTGTTAAACAACAGCAAAAGTGGTACTATATCTTTCTGCTTGGCGCTACGAAGCTTTCGTGATCATCTTGAGTCATGTGAAGATCTCAAGGTCACAGTCTCGTTCAGGACCCATGCCGCAAAAAAAAAAAAAGCATAACACGATCTGATAGCAAATGAACATTTACCTTTACATATACTCATAAAGTCAAGTTCCCTACGTCTCATTGAATGTTACCATATGTAGTATGGATACGCCTTTGGAAAACGTTGCCACCATTTAGTGTAAAATCTAAGATTAATTAACATTGTTGTGTGCATATGCAAAATTATTTAACAGAAACATATTTTCCTGTGAACTCGTTAAACATGAAATCTTAAGATCGCAAGAAATACAATACTGCTTGCAAAAAAATGACTGTTATACGTGCAGTCGTGTTTGAGAAAATTGAGCAAGAATGTATTGAACAATTTTGGAAGAAACAGCGCAAGTAAGTAAATGTTCTAGTTTCCAAAAGATAGGAGAGGGATAGGCAGACCGAAACGTACTTGGAGAAGGGAGCTGGAAGAAAACATGTGGTCAGTCGAATTGGCTTGCCATATTGGAGAATGTGTCAGATGAAAGGCAGATTCTGCGTGTGTTGGTTGGAGATATATGCGCCGCATGAAGCGATAGGATTTGGTTTGATTGATTGTTGGTCTAAGTAACAAGGAGGTGCAAGATTCGCAATATGATCTTCTAACCAAGTCCCTACAGACTCAAGTGAAGCATACTCAACAACGCGGGTTTTTTACTTGTGCAAAATGGAAGACGGCCTGACGCTACAAAATAGAAGACGGCCTGACGCTACAAAATGGAAGAGGGCCTGTCGCTACAAAATGGAAGACGGCCTGACGATACAAAATGGAAGACAGCCTGACGCTACAAAATGGAAGACGACCTGACGCTACAAAATGGAAGACGGCCTGACGCTACAAAATGGAAGACGGCCTGACACTACAGCAATCACGAGAATCTAGATTCAACAATTCGTCGACAGGACGAGACAAAGTCCGCTACCGTGACAAAACAAGACTTACTCTGAACAATCGAGGACTAGACTAGAACCAGTCCAAGAGGAAGACATCAGATAAAGCTGTCTGACGTTGGTTAGGGCAAACCTGACTAGAACCAGTCCAAGAGGAAGACATCAGATAAAGCTGTCTGACGTGACTAGAACCAGTCCAAGAGGAAGACATCAGATAAAGCTGTCTGACGTTGGTTATGGCAAACCTGACTAGAACCAGTCCAAGAGGAAGACATCAGATAAAGCTGTCTGACGTTGGTTATGGCAAACCTGACTAGAACCAGTCCAAGAGGAAGACATCAGATAAAGCTGTCTGACGTTGGTTATGGCAAACCTGACTAGAACCAGTCCAAGAGGAAGACATCAGATAAAGCTGTCTGACGTTGGTTATGGCAAACCTGACTAGAACCAGTCCAAGAGGAAGACATCAGATAAAGCTGTCTGACGTTGGTTAGGGCAAACCTGACTAGAACCAGTCCAAGAGGAAGACATCAGATAAAGCTGTCTGACGTTGGTTAGGGCAAACCTGACTAGAACCAGTCCAAGAGGAAGACATCAGATAAAGCTGTCTGGCGTTGGTTAGGGCAAACCTGACTAGAACCAGTCCAAGAGGAAGACATCAGATAACGCTGTCTGACGTGACTAGAACCAGTCCAAGAGGAAGACATCAGATAAAGCTGTCTGACGTTGGTTAGGGCAAACCTGACTAGAACCAGTCCAAGAGGAAGACATCAGATAACGCTGTCTGACGTGACTAGAACCAGTCCAAGAGGAAGACATCAGATAAAGCTGTCTGGCGTTGGTTAGGGCAAACCTGACTAGAACCAGTCCAAGAGGAAGACATCAGATAAAGCTGTCTGGCGTTGGTTAGGGCAAACCTGACTAGAACCAGTCCAAGAGGAAGACATCAGATAAAGCTGTCTGGCGTTGGTTAGGGCAAACCTGACTAGAACCAGTCCAAGAGGAAGACATCAGATAAAGCTGTCTGGCGTTGGTTAGGGCAAACCTGACTAGAACCAGTCCAAGAGGAAGACATCAGATAAAGCTGTCTGACGTTGGTTAGGGCAAACCTGACTAGAACCAGTCCAAGAGGAAGACATCAGATAAAGCTGTCTGACGTTGGTTATGGCAAACCTTTTCATCTCATGGTAAGATGAGTAAGGTAAAGCATTACTGCCGTAGGGGTGTGAGGTGTTAGCGATCTCACATTTCAAAGGCTCGGCTATATGAGGGCGGTAGCCATCTCCTCTCCCTCGCCGCTTTTACTTCCCGGACTGAACCGGTACCCATTTAAGGCTGGGTCGACCCGGGAGCCATTGGGGTCTGAAAAAAACATTACCGCCTCAACTGGGGAATGAACTCAGATGACCACTCAGATGCGAAGCCAGCACGCTAACCTGTGCTACGCGGCTCCACGGTAAGAGGAGTAGCGACCAATTAAATAAGTTTCCACATTGCCAGCAATACAATCAAAGCTGGTATCTATGTAAGTGTTTCTGTAAAAATGGTACTCAAAACCAATAATCATTTTTTCACACACACAGTTGCACACACGCAATAACGCACACAGGCACAAACGCACACACAAACACGAAAATAAAATTATGTATTGTACGAAGACCTATGTATATTTATAATGATACATATTGAAATGGCAAAAAATCTTAACAGGATCATACTGAAGAGATTGAGGGATCATTTAAGTCAGCTAAAGGACGACCATGAGGGCTTTCGTCAAAATATGTCCTGTCCTGACCAAATATTCACTCTAAGTAACAGTTGAACAAAGTTTGAAATGGAACTCTCCACTCGTTATCGGGTTTGTGGATTATGAGTATGCATGTGACAGCCTGGACAGCACCTCTCTCGAAGTAATCAGCCACTACGGGGTGCCACTGAAATTCCCAGACATCATTAGGACCACCTATGACGATATGGGATGTCGGGTTCTAATAATGTGTTGCTTTCTGAGCCCTTTGGGGTTAAGACTGAAGTGCGACACGTTTGTCTTTTGTCACCTTTTTTCTTTCTGCTGGCAATTAGCAGTATTATGAGGACGATAAAGTCAGATCACACGACCGGGATTCCCTGAAGTATAACAAAATAACTTGAGCATGTAACTTAACTTAACGTTTTTATACTTGTTTAGAGGAATCTGCAGAGTCTGTATACTACCAGTTTCATTTTCATTTACTTGCTCTAAAAGCTCTCTCTCGTGTAGCATGTCCTTTGTAGAACGTCGCTCCCATCACAGTCTGTCTGAAAGAAACTCGTTCCCTTGCCAAAACTCCAGCTTCCGCCACTGTCATACTCAGGCACTCCTGGATATCTTGGTGCCATCGTCTTCTTGGTCTACCCCTTCCTCTTTTGCCTGGCACCATACCTTCCATCACCGTCTCAAGACCGTTGTGTCTCTTGATGTGACCAAAGTATTTGCATTTTCTAGCCAAAATGGAATTGATAAACCAGTTCTCCTCTATGCTCAACTCTTGCCGAATGTCTACATTTGTTCTTTTCTCTGTCCAGGGTATTCTGAGGATCTTTCTGTAACATTTTGACTCGAAGGATTCGATTATTTGTCTAGAAGTTTTGGTAATCGTCCATGCTTCACAGCCATAAGCTGCCACAGGAAAAACACAGGCTCTCAAGACTTTTACTTTTATCGTTTTGTTGGTGCCCTGCCATAATTTCTTCAGGCTGTTCAGTCTCTGTATTGCCATAGCTAGTCTTCTTTTGATTTCTTTCGAGCAGTCACCATTTTTGTCGATTCTGGAGCCCAGATATTCAAAATGTGTAACCTGGTCTATTTCCTCACCACCCACTGTAAATGTATGCTGACATTGTGTTTTATCGGTGGTCATTATCTTTGTTTTGTTTATGTTTATGAACAGATTTTGATCTTTACTATGTCCATTAACGGCTGAAAGTAGCTGCTCTAGCCCTTCCGCACTTCTTGATAGTATCACTGTGTCATCTGCATATCGTAACTCTGGAATCTCGTACACCCCAATCGTAAATGGGTCGAAACTTTCAATGTTCTCATCTTCTCGCACATTTCTCATTATACATTCCGCATATATGTTGTACAGATAAGGTGAGAGTATATATCCCTGTCGGACTCCCTTTTGTACTGCAAACCAATCTGTTGTTTGCCCAGATACTCGGACAGCGGCTTGTTGATCTTGGTATAATGTTTCAATGAGATGGACTATATGCAAAGGAAACCCCATTTCCTTCATGATTCTCCACAGATTTTGATGTTTTACCGTGTCGAAGGCCTTAGTGTAATCAATGAAACATGTGTACAGGTCTACATTAAACTCTCTACATTTTTCATAGATATTCCTTAAATTGAATATGTTGTCCCGGGTCCCTCTGTCTTTCCTAAAACCTGCCTGGACTACGTGAATTTCAGATTCAAACCTTTTCTCTATCCTTCATAATAGGATTCGCAAGAGTATATTGCTAGCATGGCTGATCAGTGCGATAGTTCTGTAGTTCGTGCACAGCTTCAGGTTGCCTTTTTTGTGGAGGGGAATATAAATTGATTTCTTCCATGCTTCTGGCCACTCTGCACTGTGCCATATCTGTTTCCACAGCTTGTGGTAGACTCGAGCACATGCCTCTCCTCCTGCTTGTATTACCAGTTGCCAGCCAATACGCTTCGATGTATCAGCGATACCTACTGAATACAACATTAAAGTAGAAAACAAATTTGAGGCGTTGCTTGCTATACAGGAAGAGATGACATCTGAGGAGTTGACATCGTACGCAAGGGAGATTTTGATCTCGACAGCAAAAGAAATGATTCCAAAGATATTGCACAAGACACAGAGCTATATAACAGACGAAACACAGAAACTCATTGCAGAAAGGCAACAATTAAAACAAATGGGAAGTAAGGGGACCAACACAGCATATAAAAACTGCGCAAGAAAAGTTAGAAGAGAAATAAGAAAAGATAAAAGAATATACATAGTAGAAACATAAAAGGATATAGAAAACCTACAACAACATGGCAAAGAAAAAGATGCATTCAAAGCAATAAGAACACTGAC
This sequence comes from Ariolimax columbianus, assembly GCA_036924085.1. NCBI lineage: Eukaryota > Metazoa > Mollusca > Gastropoda > Stylommatophora > Arionidae > Ariolimax > Ariolimax columbianus. The sequence continues at coordinate 68,388,506 of JAVGWX010000009.1, read as the reverse complement.
AAGGGAATTCCGTCCGGTTCCACATGTCATAAATGACGAAGAGGATAACACACTAACAGAGACCAAAGACATACTGAATAGATGGAGAGAGTACTGCAGAACCATGTATGGAGACAGCACAAAGTGCTCAGTTACAATCCTACCAAAGGATGAGAAAGAACCTGAACCAACATTGGAAGAAGTACGCTCTGCAATTAAAAGCCTGAAAAAAGGAAAGTCCCCAGGATGCGATGATATCCCAGCAGAGCTCTAAAAGCTATGTGCATTAAATCTATGCTTAAATGCATTACTTGTCCCTGCCTTGATTACTTCATGTGGCAATGCATTCCAAGCATTCACCACTCTCTGACTAAAAAAAATATTTCTTCATATCTAATCTGTACCTTTCTTTAATTAATGTGTAGCTATGCTCTCTTATTCTTGTAGGTGTGTGTATTTTGAAAAAAACAACAACTTGTTATAGTCTAATTTATCCTTTCCGTTGATTATCGTATAAACCTGTATTAATTATCTCGAATTCTTCTCATTTCTAGACATTGTATGCCGTTTTTTTCTGAGACTTTCCTCATTACTGTAATCCTGTAATCCCACTATCAGCTTTGTCACTCTTCTTTGTATCCTTTCCAGCATGTTCATATCTCCTCTGCGATAAGGACTCCACGCCTGTACATAGTACTCCAATCTAGGTCTAACTAATGATGTATACAGTTTGACTATATAGACTTTGCAGAGGGCCAGGTTTGCCTTTACACTGCCAGCGGCCAGTTGCAAAGTAAAATAAGTATACTAGATGTGGGGGGTCTAAGAAATTGAGACCAATTATACACAGAGACAAAACAAAGAGTATGTGTTTTGTGTGTTTAAAGATCGTCGGAATGTGTTAGTGGACACGCTAATACGCGAAGTGAGGTCGTTCCTGATTTTTTGTAACAATATTAAGTGACACGGAGATATAGAAACGGATTTCCGCATCAGGATACACAAAGAGAGAGGCCATCGTTGTACTGACTGAGGACGTATGTAAGTCCAGGGAGAATACATCAATATTCAACTCAAAATGTGACATATGTTTTTTTGTAAGACTCTGAGACATGAAGATCTAACAAAATCAACATAACGGACGGTCCACACTTTCACAAATTGATGACTGCTGAGAATTGCGAAGCTGCGGTGTGTGATAAAGTCATTAATGAAAAACTATTGAGGACAGGGCAGATTTGGATTGATGACTGCTGAGAATTGCGAAAAACAAATTAGGTCAATAATTAACAATATCCAATAGTGACATACTATTATCAAGCGAAGAAGAGAAGAACTATAACCCTGACACGTTCGCATTGTGACTGATAGTCTCAAATTATAAAGGGGAAGAACCCACAGTGTCCTATAGAAGAAACAACGGTAAAATATCATTCGGTCTGGTGGGTACACGCCCTTGATCAGTTACTTAACTTAAAAATCAAAACATTAAACTAAAATATCAATATTTGTGACATAAAATGGCTGCCTAATCATCATTCATCACAATGAAAGCAACATAGTTATTTGGTGGCAAATTAACTGGTGCTGGTCTTTTGTGAAGTGTTTGTGCTTGACTCTAGTTTGATGCCGAAACCTGTGACAAACATATTGACAACGGTGATGGTAAAGACTAGAACCATGGTGATATAATTCAGGTGAGAGGTCAATATGTGTCCTTGATAGCTCATTCTTCTCTTTTGCAAATGATTGCGCATTTTCCCCTTGACTTCCTCGGTTGGCTCTTTTGTTGCTTCCGTTACCTGGCAATAGAAAAACATTAGCCAATAAAATAAAAGTCAAAGAAGAAATGTACAAACGTCAAGCTACATTTATAAGTGGGTCCTTTGTAACAAAAATGTCACGCATCATCTTCAAAAGTAGGTCCATTACTTCACCTCCTTTACAAGAGGGTCCTTTGTAATACCTCACAGCACCTTCTTTATAAGTGGGTCATTTGTAATACATTACACGTATCACCTTTCAAAGTAGGTCCATTACGCGAATCAACTTTATAAAAGCGGGAGTCCGATCTCACTACCTAAAGATCAGGAGAATTTTACCAGAAGTTGCACGTGAAAAAAATCGCGCTCTCTACCGAGATTCGAACCCGCGACCTCCGGCACCCGAGACGGACACCTTATCTCGAGACCACTGAGCTCCGTATAATACATTACATGAACTATCTTTATAAATAGGTCCATTGTAATAAATGAGTTGGACCACCTTTATAAGTAGGTCCGTTACGCATACAACTTTATAAGTCGGTCCTTTGTAACGCATTACAATCTGTTGAGATTAATAGTACATTGTGAATAATTGGTTTTTCCGTTGAAGTAATATGCAATGGTTAAATTAGTTTACACAGGGTGTAATCTGTGCGGACACATAGGTTCTCTTTCCGATGATAGTGAAACGTGTGAGTACTGATGGTTGCAGCTGTGCACGCTCTTACTCAGTCCTCGCAGGTTCCCCTCGATCGTCCCAGGTTTAATGACAGACGACTGCATTCTGAGGAGTTCGTCGACTGCAGAGTTATAATCCAGAAAGCAGTCATTAAATGGTTACTTTTTTTTGTGCGACTGGCTTCGCCCATCTGACTTTGGAGGACTCATGAAGGTTTTTTGCTTCCAAAATAAAAGAACATTAGCAGCATACGATAATTCGTATTATTGGTTCATTAACACACAGTTACATCTCTACAACTAATTCTTTTGGTGTTATATAATTAAGCATGATTTCGGAATTCCCTTTTCATACTAGTACAGTCAAATTCACTGTGTGGCATTATTTGTACAATAAATATAAAGAATTTTGCAATTATTTTAATCCGTGACCGCCTCCGCAACACCACTCTGTGGCAGATAGTGGGGACAAACACAGCCACTACATACTTTGACCCGCAAAACATGTGGTTTGGTCATTTAATCAGAATGTATTATGATCAGCGTGCAGCGAGAGCATATCGTATGCAGGTTTCCGTTCCACGAGCATGGGGCCGACTTCGACGTCGATGGATCAAGGATGTCTCTGACACTCTCAGGAAGTTACACCTAACGACGGCAAAACGGTCCACTTGACGTTAACAAGAAATCTACGCATCCCACAACGCCTCACGACAAGAGCAGTACGACAAAATAATAAAGAAGAAAGAAAAAAGTTTTCTGACTGTCCTGTCCAGTGATTAAATATTAGGATATAAAATGAATATATTGATTGATAAAAAACAGTTGTGCATCTACTCTTTTGCCATGTTCTATATGTTACGACAGATAGTCAAGGGCGGATCTTATATTTATATTTTCGGTTGCTCTAGTGGAAGCAAAGACTTCGCATTTCTTCACTACATGTAGATTACAACTTCTCAAGCTGTGGTCTTGACGGTGGGACAATACCCAGCCCATACTGACAACTGACAGGACCAACTGGCTTGGCTTTGTTCGTTCTCAATCTCCGGCTACCAAACCCTGAAAAGGGTTTAAGTAGCAGAATATAGTACAGAGAACGGAATGCATTGTGTCGTAGTTTACAGCTTGACTGTGATATCTGCATCTTTCAGTCCAACACATCCGACTTCAGCAAACATTTATTGAGTACCGGGTTAGCATTCCCTCTTCGATCCCTTCTCCTTAGCCAGTTTGCCCTGCTGTAGCCTGTTATCCAGGATCACCCCGTTGAGGTTTATAAAGGTTTATAAATGTCTTGGCAGCTCTGGTTCGCTGGCCCTGACGCTAGCAGTCAGCTATGGGTCTCTGACCACTGCAGCTCATGCGCTGTTCAGCATCTTGATTCCTAATGGTATATGATGGAATGCAGCCGCTGCTCAAGTTATGTTGCTATTCATGTACCGGAAACATGTGACGACCATGTTTGATACAGCGCGTGCGCTGCTTTAAGAGATACATTTCTTCTGTCCCTAACTTTCAGTGTTTTTTAAGTTCATTGATGATTTTCCTTTATGCTTCATATAAACAGTTCACTATTGGCTTTCTTGGTTTTACTTTGTCTCTGATCACATCAGTTTTGCTTGATATCCCAAAATATTATAAGCGGTTACTAAACAAAGCTCAAAACATTTGCTATATAATGTAACAGGGGATATTCTGATCGTCAGAAGTATGACCTCACCCTCATACCCGTTGAGCAAGTGTTTAGGTCCCATTAACGTCTTGCCGTTGAAAGGGGGCGGACCCACTTGGGTCATGACCCCAAGCGTAAATCCTCCTGCTGCCACTTTTATTGATTTTTAATCCCTCCTAAACATGAGAACTTCTTCTTCTTCTTCTTCTTCCTCTTCCACTTCCTCTTCCTCTTCCTTTTCCTCTTCTTCTTCTTTTTCTTCTTCTTCTCAAACTTCCGCTACCAAGCCCTGAAAAGGGATTTGCAAGCAGCAAATATAGGGTGTGATCTGAAGAATGAGTTGTGTTGTAATTTACAGCTTGACTATGATTTTTGCACCTTACGGTGCGCCACATCCCACTTTTGGGGACATTTTTGGGCACCGAGTTAGCATTTCCTCTTCGATCTCTTCTCCTTAGCCAATCTGTTCAGTTGCAGCCTGCTACCCGGGATCACCGCGTGATCTTGACAGCTCTGGTACGTTGGCCCTGACCCTAGGGGTCAGCTATGAGTAGCTGACCCTGACGCTAGCAGTCAGCTATGAGTCGCTGACCCTGACCCTAGCGTTAAGCTATGAGTCGCTTTCCCTGACCATAGTGATCAGCTATGAGTCGCTGGCCCTGACGCTAGCGGTCAACTATGAGTCGTTGACCCTGCCCCATACGGTCAGCTATTACTCGCTGGGCCTGACCCTAGCGTTAAGCTATGAGTCGCTGGCCCTGACCCTGACGGTCAGCTATGAGTCGCTGGCCCTGACGCTAGCGGCCAGCTATGAGTCGCTGACCCTGGCCCTAGCGTTAAGCTATGAGTCACTGGCCCTGACCCTAGCGGTCAACTATGAGTCGCTGACCCTGCCCCATACGGTAAGCTATTAGTCGCTGGGCCTGACCCTAGCGTGAAGCTATGAGTCGCTGGCCCTGACCCTAGCGGTCAGCTATGAGTCGCTGGCCCTGACCCTAGCGGTCAGCTATGAATCGCTGGCCCTGACGCTAGCGGTCAACTATGAGTCGCTGACCCTGCCCCATACGGTCAGCTATTAGTCGCTGGCCCTGACCCTAGCGGTCAGCTATGAGTCGCTGGCCCTGACCCTAGCGGTCAGCTATGAATCGCTGGCCCTGACGCTAGCGGTCAACTATGAGTCGCTGACCCTGCCCCATACGGTCAGCTATTAGTCGCTGGCCCTGACCCTAGCGGTCAGCTATGAGTCGCTGGCCCTGACCCTAGCGGTCAGCTATGAATCGCTGGCCCTGACGCTAGCGGTCAACTATGAGTCGCTGACCTTGTCCCATACGGTCAGCTATTAGTCGCTGGCCCGGACCCTAGCGGTCAGCTATGAGTCGCTGGCCCTGACCCTAGCGGTCAGCTATGAATCGCTGGCCCTGACGCTAGCGGTCAACTATGAGTCGCTGACCCTGCCCCATACGGTCAGCTATTAGTCGCTGGCCCTGACCCTAGCGGTCAGCTATGAGTCGCTGGCCCTGACCCTAGCGGTCAGCTATGAATCGCTGGCCCTGACGCTAGCGGTCAACTATGAGTCGCTGACCCTGCCCCATACGGTCAGCTATTAGTCGCTGGCCCTGACCCTAGCGGTCAGCTATGAGTCGCTGACCGCTGCAGATCATGCACTAATCATCATCTTGATCCCAAACTTGTGAACTGAACCCATAACAACCACCACCACAAACACCACCACAGGTAACCACTTACCTCTCGTAAAGCATTCAAGTACTCATCTTTCTGATGGTGCTCACTTTCTCTCATCCATATAATAGAGATGAGAATAGCAAAAAGCACCTGGAGTCCCAGCGACAAGGATACCATAACTATAAGAAGAACCGAATACTCCATCGTGTCGACTAACCAAGAGAAACAAACGAATCATTAACGAGTCATTAAGCAACTTAAACCACTCAATGTACATCATGTTTTTTGTTGTTGTTGTGATTTGTAAGTCGTTTTCGTTCGTTTTGTTTCCCTGACTAAGATCTTATGGGGGTAAATTATCGTTTTGTTTGTGTTCTGGTGCGGTCACTGAGCTATGGTCTATATGTGTGTTTTTATCGCATATTAAAATACCAATAATTACGGAGGGTCTCCCATTGCTGGGATTTACAGATAGGGATTCATGAGGATCAGAAATTTACAAAACTTGTCAATGCAGTCACATTGTAGTGTGCAGACTAGGTTTTATTTCGCCAAGTACCATTACACTTAAATCATGTTATTATGAACTTCCAATTTTTTTCTGATCTTCTTCTTCTTAATCTTCTTCTTCTTCAACTTCTTCTTCTTCTTTTATTTCTTCTTCGTCTTGTTCTTCTTGTTCTTCGGCTTTCATCCTGAAACGGTGGATGTGATGTTGTATTGTATTGTGCAGTTGTGCTGCGATATATGGGTACCGGGTTTGGCTTCCCACTGTAATCCATATTGTCTTAGACAGACCACTAGTTTCCAGGTCTGCCGCTTGGAGGTGGAATAGGGTTTGATCTGTTCTGGTTTTCTGACCGTGATGCAAGAAGCCAGCTACGAGTCGCTGGATGCTGCCAGCTTAAACAGTGTGCTGCATCTTCAGCCTCAGCTTTCAATCTCTTGTCAGTATTTGGTTTAGTACCATTTTAAAATCACGAGAGTGTGATTGACAAAGCGTTAGAGCGCTTGTGTCTAGCAGCAAATGGATGGGGTTCAAAACTCAGCTGAAAAATAAAATATTGGCAATTGATCCTGCTACGAGTTATGAGAGACACGGTAATATTGATACTCATGCATAGATTCAGACGTCAATTTGGAACAAATATAACAACAACTTATATTACGGCTGAAAGGTTTTCGTCTGAGACAAAGATAAACTTAAATGATAATAATTATCTAATCTAAAGCGCAAAGATAAATACGGAAAGAGACACGGAATACTGATCTACTGACAGAACAATTGAAACATCTGAAGTATGTATAAGGGAGGAAGACAAATAATAAGAAAGCGAAAGTGAGACTAGACTGGGCTTAAGATCCACTGTAATGTAAACGCGAACATGATTGTCCTTAAAACTGATCTTCTTCTTCTTCTTCTTCGTACGCAGTCAGACAGTAACCATAAAACTGATCTACCAGTCACCGGAACGATGCTATAGTTGAAAGGAAATGCCCACTGTAACCTTTTAAGTAGGTCATGAAAGGCGACTAAAGAGTGTTGTGCATGGGGCTGAAAACTTCACCATCTAAAATCATTACTTTTGAAACCACCACTGCAAATATTTATATTCATGCTTCCTGTAAGGATGCGAACTGTAGCGGTGCCCCTATACTTCACTTGTATAGAAAGGGAAATTGTATCAGTTTGTGTAATTGGACAACCTGTGCTTTCTTGAATACTGTCTTCTTCTTCCTCTTCTTCTTCTTCTTTGTTCTCCTCTTCGCCTTCCTCGTTCTTTCTGGTTGGTTGGTAATTGATCCAGCGGCGTATGGGCGCCTGCCCTTTGATCCAATGCCATAAAGTGGTATCTGCAAGTGTTTGTAAGCAGTTGTTTATTTCCGTACAAAGTGTTCTACTTGTCTGGCCTTGGAGGAAGACGCTCTTTCCTAACACTGGCAAGCGCTGGGCATTCAAAAAGATGATGTTCAACAGTTTCACTGGGATGTGTGCACAGCCGGCACTCTTGAGTATGTTTTGGTTGGATTCTGTTCAAGTGGCTGTTGCGTTGTATGTGTTGAGTCCGATGTCGGGCTTCGTTCTTCCTGAAAATGGACATTCTGTAGCAGTTTACATCGATATCTGTGTCTGTCGTCTCGACACATTCAGTTTCACCACAGCATTGTTGCGACCTGGTTCGCCTTCCTTCTTCGATACTTATTTTTTTAGCCACGATGCAGGGTTTGTCTGTTTCCAGGGCTGTAACTTGGAGGCGGAGTAAGGTCGTGGTCAGCTGTGGATCCCTGGCCCTGATGCAGGTAGCCCGCAAGAGGTCTCTGGCTCCTGTCAGCTCATTCACTGCTGCATCTTCGGTCCCTTTGTTCTTGTTATTCTTGTTTAATGCTCACCATGAGTAAGTTTACTCTTTTGTGCTCCCTGAACAGGACGTTCAGTGGCGGGTTGTAGTAGCTTTACTCATATCCCGATGGTGCTGATGAAGGTGGGTCGAGGTTATCCAAGTGACTGTGCTGTTCTTGGCTTTATATGTGTGTCGCTCACTATTACGGGGATCCCGGCCCCTTTCAAAATACAATTAATTTAACTTAACGTCGTTATACTGATTGAGAAGACTCTACAAAGTCTGTAGCATACACCTGTGCATATATTACAATTACGGGATTAACCTGGACATCCGATGGCATGACTACATCGGCAACGTGGAGATCACTGCTAAAACAGGCCTCCACCACCGCCAAGTTTCTTTATTTGGTCATGTTGTACGGCTGGACCAGGAAGCCCCTGCCCACAAGATACTACACAAGTTGTTCCTCAGCGCCAAAAGTCTTCCCCTGACCGGCTGGAGGCGCAGAAGACGCCGTCCCCAAATAGTATGGCTCCAACAAGTAGCAACCTCCTCCTCTGCCCTTAACGAGGCATGGAACCACGCCACAAATGTGGGTCAAGGATGTGGCCGACCGACGCAACAGGCCTCAGACGCTCAGACGCATACGCAATCATTATTATTATTAGATATTGCAGTTAAACCGTCACAAACCCAACCCTCCCATCAACTAATTGTTCTATTCAACCTACCTGATGTTAACAATGTCCTGAGCTGAGAAATGTTGGCCATCATTAAAGCAACATCCATTAAGGCTTGTGACGCTGTTTTTCTCATACTGTATTGGTTAGCATTCATCAGGGGGCGAAGCTGGGTAGGTATATCGATTGGGACAAAGGTTATTATGTTTTGCATATTCGTGGAGACTTACTACTATAGACAGAAGGGACGAAGATAACAACATCTAGGACGTATAGTATTGTGATCACCAGTTCTCCTTTAATTATGCTCATTGTGACCATCAGCAACTTCTGTTACTGTTTTTGTTGTTGTTGCCATCAATAAATAGATCATTGTGGGTCTTAGCAGGCAGCCTTATCTTAATAATAAGAATAGTTGCCGATCGTAGGTGGAGATGGCGAAAGCATCAATTACTGCGAAATGTGTTATCTGATGGATGTAAAGACCAATCCTGGAACATCACACCATGCCACAAACAAGGGCTGCACAGAACACTTTTTCTCGATTTCAGTGGTATGTCCAAAAATATCTGGTCACATAACTGCTTTTGTCTTTCAATTTCAGCTGTAGTCTTCTAATTTCAGGTGGGGCCATACCAGCGATTACGTAGACCTTTTCCGTTGGTGTCGGTTTAAGAGGTCCTGTCACAATTCGGCATGTCTCATCTACTGTCACATCGACCTGTTTCGTGTGTGTAGATGCATTCTAAGCTGTTGCCTCATACTCTACCGCTGAGAGACATAGTGCAAGGGATGATGTGCGGAGCATCGTTGGTGATGCTCTACGTACGTGGCGAAGGGGTTAAGCCGTCAGCCTTGTGATCAGATGGTATGAGTTCGACTCCGGACTCCGCCGTCTTTTTCACGAGTTCTTGATGCGGAGTCCCCTGCATCTCGTAGTCACCCGCTGGTCGTCTTGTCCTTGACCTGTCACCGGGATCGGGTGGCTCGAGACGAGAGAGTGAGGATAAAAAGTAGCGCAGTTAATCCTTATTAAAAATAGCGCCAGTAAAATAAATTATGCCATCATCGTCTACGATGGACGGCGGCCTTTGCCTTGGTTTACATACATTGTTTGTCAGCTTGAAATAAGAAATAAGAATACCTTAGGACTTTCATAGTAGACAGCGGTAAAACTAAGTTGAGCAATACAGTCAGAGACGATCTGATCGTGAGAAATGGTTCCTACGTCGATCACGTGTCACTATAGTCATGTATGAAAAGAGGGCGGTTCTACTTAGGTCATAACGCCGGAGTGTTGTATTTCTATTACCTGATTTTTCTCTTCCATGTGTGGTATTGAACCCACGACCTTCTGGTCGTCAAACCATTAAGTGAGCTTGAGAAGATGATGGTTTTAATTTACTGACTACCACGTCTACCACGGAAGGTTGTGGCTTTTATTTCTTCTCGTGTCTCAAAGTTACTGTCGGATTGGGCATACGTTGGCTCAACCATGGCACAGCATGCCCGTCAAGTTACAATGTCACTATACTATGCTTCATTATCATGACTAAGTAACAAAATGGTGACTCTACTTTTAGATGTACTTCTTCTTCTTCTTCTGCGTTCATGCGTTTTGGTCATGCTAGAACTGTATCTTGTCGCTAGGACGAAATCCACAGTCCTCTCCATATCTGGGTGGCAGTCAGGCCACAGCTTCTGCGTCATCTCGGCTCCCTCTGGCCAGCTTTGGCATCGTATGTCTCTCTCTATACACTGGGCAGTCTTGTCGGATGTGTTCAGTGGTCTAGACTCCGGTTCCACATGGGCAGTCACTTGTGTGTCTTATCTTGAGCAGATGTAGGGAAACCAATAGTCTGCAGTGGCCTGTTCTGAGACCAAAGATGGTGGTTTGTTGGTGTCTGTGAAGATTGTGGGTTGTTGGTGTCTGTGAAGGTTGTGGTTTGTTGGTGTCTGTGAAGCTGGTGGTATGTAGGTGTCTGTGAAGCTGGTGGTGTGTTGGTGTCTGTGAAGCTGGTGGTATGTTGGTGTCTGTGAAGCTGGTGATATGTTGGTGTCTGTGAAGCTGGGGGTGTGTTGGTGTCTGTTGAGCTAGTGGTATGTTGGTGTCTGTGAAGCTGGTGAATTGGGTCAAGTCATTTGCTCACGTCTATGTCTTTCTTCCATTTTGAGTTGTACTAATTGTGGATGATAGTTTTTACCTCTCAGCAAGACACTGTGTGATTGAGTTACTCTATTTTGCCCCCTGCTTTAGACATGGCATCAGCTCTTTCGTTCCCTGTGATTCCACAATGGGAAAGTAGCCACTGAAGAGCAACTGCTGATGTTTTTTTAAAATTTTGTTTTGTTTTGCTTCTAGAAGTGATATCTGTAATCTGTAAACAATACAATCTGCGTTGGCTAGTGTTCTTTCAATCAGGCGAACGTTCTTATTGCCTGTAAGAGCGCCATGGACTCTGCCCTAAGACTGGAAGAAATCTTCCCAGTAGGGAAAGCCTTATTGGTTATTTTCCAATTATTGTATTTTACAAAGATGCCTCCTCCACCATCCTTAACTGCTGCGCCTTCTGTAGATCCATCTGTGTATACGTTATTCAATTTCGTGGGGCTGTATTTTCCTTTAATCATTACCTGAGATAGGGTTTCTAGTTAGATAGCCTGGCAATTTTCCTTTTTCATTCCTGGGATCTCAATGATGTACATAAACTTCTATCCTCCATGTTATTTTCGATAACGGGTTTTCCCAGATCTATTTTGGGCCCCTTCTAGATGTTTCTCCTGGGTCTTTCCTTGCTATTATTCTTGGCAAGTAATATTAGAGTATTAAAGTAACAAACAAGAAGAGTGTTATAAATGTTGAGAAAAAATATTGTCAATGACGACACTTACCGATTCTTGCGAAAATGGATCATATCCGTCGGCGTTGTCTGATTCTTCCTGTTTGCCTTTCGCGGGTTTTTTTTTCTCTTCCTCGTGACTATCCTGAGTTGAATCGGAATCATCTTTTTTCAGATCTACTTCCTCTAAGGTGTCTTCCTTAGGATCTGTCGTTTCATTCAGTTCTGTCGTCGTTGTAGAGTTTTTATTTTTGCTTGTAGATATTTCCTCATCGTCCGGTTCGTGTTTGCTGTTGAGAATTAACATCCATGTATTATATTTAGCAGACAATTATTGTTACGCCATATTTATATATAAAAATATAAGAATGGAAATCAGTTGAAAAAAAAGGCAAAGACCGCCGTCCATCGTAGACGATGATGGAATAATTAATTTTGCTAGCATTATTTTTAGTAAGGATTAACTGCGCTACTTTTTATCCCCACTCTTTCGTCTCCAGCTGCCCGATCCCAGTGGCAAGTCAAGGACAAGACGACTAGGGGGCGACTACGAGATGAAGGGGATTAAGCATCAAGCACCCGTGAAAAAGACGGCGGAGTCCGGAGTCGAACCCACACCACCTGATCACGAGGCCGACGGCTTAACCACTTCGCCACGGAATCTCGAAAATAAATAATTCTTGTTTACTTGAGTTCTCATCTTAACTTAACTTAAATTCTTAACTCAACTTAATTAACTTAAGTTAACTTAACTTAACTTAACTTAACTTAACTTAACGCCTTTATAATGGTTTATAAGACTCTACTACAGAGTTATATCTTTTCTCATATCTTGTCGTTGTTTTGCGAATTAATTATAGTTTCAACAAAAAGGGATAGCCGGCCCCATGCCCAACTCTAATTAGTGTACCTTAGGACATACATTGCAGGTTACAGTGTTACTATTCTTCGCTCTAATTTCAGGTCCCGGTAACAGATGACATGATGGTGAATAATAGTTTTTGTCCCACGCATGTGATATCACAAATTAAAAGATCAGGCGGTGAAACGTGCATTTCTATTTGTCCATCTCAGTCATGCCAGGAGTAACAGCAAGTTAGATACGCATAAGGGCAAGTCAGTAAATAGGTCAGACATGTTTATTTTAAAAATAACAATGAGATACGATCATTTATTAGTGCACTAATATTATCTTATTTCTCAACACATAATTTCCACCAAGATTGATAAACGTTTCCCATCCAATGAAAGACTTCTTCTTCTTCTGTGTTCAGGTATTTGGTCATTCTAGATCTGCAGTCCCGCCAGGACAGTTCCCAGTCTTTTCCAGGTCTGGACGGCAACCCCATAGCTCCAACCTCAGCTCTGCTACCCTCTGACCAGGTCTGGACGGCAGCCCCATATCTTCTACCTCAGCTCTGCTACCCTCTGACCAGGTCTGGTTACAGCCGCATAGCTTCTACCTCAGCTCTGCTACCCTCTGACCAGGTTTAGTTACAGCCCCATAGCTTCTACCTCAGCTCTGCTACCCTCTGACCAGGTCTGGTTACAGCCCCATAGCTTCTACCTCAGCTCTGCTACCCTCTGACCAGGTTTGGTTACAGCCCCATAGCTTCTACCTCAGCTCTGCTACCCTCTGACCAGGTTTGGTTACAGCCCCATAGCTTCTACCTCAGCTCTGCTACCCTCTGGCCAGGTCTGGACGGCAGTCCCCTAGCTTTCACCTCAGCTCTGCTACCCTCTGACCAGGTCTGGTTACAGCCTCATATCTTCTACCTCAGCTCTGCTACCCTCTGGCCAGGTCTAGACGGCAGTCCCATAGCTTTCACTTCAGCTCTGCTACCCTCTGATCAGGTTTGGACGGCAGCCCCATAGCTTTAACCTCCGCTCTGCTACCCTCTGACCAGGTCTGGACGGCAGCCCCATAGCTTCCACTTGAGCTCTGCTACCCTCTGGCCAGATCCGGACGGCAGTCCCATAGCTTCCACCTCAGCTCTGTTACTTTCTGGCCAGGTTTAGCCTCCGCCTCCACTCTTCGCTGCTTCCTCTGCGGGCCTACTCCTCCACTCTTCACTGTTTCCTCTGCGGATCCATCTGTCACGCAGATGGGCTGAGAACATGCAAAAACTAGCGAATCAGCCACGAACAAATACATGTTGAAGACGGGTGCAGCGGGCACTTTACGCTAAACATAACACAACGCAACCTGCGTCCCTACGACAGCCACGTGTGACTTAGGTAGAATCATTGATATGAGTAAATGATGACAAATGATCACTATGAAATAAAGTAAACAAATCATGTCTACTTTTATGTAAACTTACCCACGAAGCGAAGAGAGACGGACACTCATCGTTTCCAAAATTTATGTTCAATAATTTGTACTGCTTTCTGATCAACTAGCTGTGTCCTTTATCTTCGTGTATTAGTATCAACTTGTGCGATTGTAAACATTTGAAAGCTGATAACCACAAAGTGTTTAGCAATTGGGCTGGCTTTGGTTTGGTAAAACTAGAAACTAGGAAATGAACAAGCAAGATACAGGTCAAAGTTAAGTTCAGAGCTTTTCAGAACATTTTATTTTACCACAAGATCTAAAACTGGTTCCCTGATCGCATTGCGGGGAACGAAAGAAAAGAGCCACTGCACCTCCACGCTTGTTAAAACAGGCAACTGAAGAGAGTTATTCATGGCGCTAGTGACCTCATCGTGGAAAACATTTGGCTACATAAATCACGACTTGAAAAGCATACAAAGAACTTTAGTGCAGGCTTCGTAAAGTAGTGGTAGCCTTTATTTCGGCTTGGGTGAAAACGAACAAGTACCCCTAGAGCGCTTGAATCTCGCGGCGAAATATCTTTCTCCGTTATCAACACGCTCCAGCTGTAAATGGGTGCCCAGCAACTAGCTGTCCTTTATCATAAAAATGTGGTTTGTAGTACAATGAAGTCTTTAACACTTCACCCCGACAGCAATGTATGTCATAGGAGCTACCTTTGCCGTATACCACTCACTAACTATCTAACTTCTACATGTAATATCAAGCCAACAAAATAATTTCACACGCTGTCATCTGTTGGGGAAGTGGAATATTTTTCAAATATCAAATGAATGTCTAAGATGGTATCTTGGTCAGTTTCGCTGTTTGTGAAGTAGTATGTAATTGCTTAATCTTGTCTACTTCCAGGAAGCCTGTGTATCTACACACTTATGTGCCTGTTTTTGTAGCAATTCAATACACTTGGTGAGTTTTCTAACCCCAAACACGTCTTCTTCTTCTTCTTCTTTTGTCCTAATGCCCTTGCCATACACATCACAGAGAGGGGGGGGGGGGATGTCTCAATTTCTTGTTAATGTCAAGTGAGAGACGTGTTCTGTCCTTAGGTGCAACTTCCTGAGAGTGCCAGAGACACCCTCGATCCATCGACGTCGAGGTCTGCCTCTTGCTCGTGGATCAGAGACCTGCATATGATATGCTCTTGATGCAGACTGGTCATAATGCATTCTGACTAAATGACCAAACCACTTGACTCGTTGAGAGTCAATGTACTCCAAGCACAGTCCCAATATGTGTATCAGTGTTTATATGTGTATCAGTGTTTATATGTGTATCAGTGTTTATATGTGTATCAGTGTTTATATGTGTATCAGTGTTTATATGTGTATCAGTGTTTATATGCGTATCAGTGTTTATATGTGTATCAGTGTTTATATGTGTATCAGTGTTTGTATGTGTATCAATGCTTATATGTGTTTCAGTGAGTATGTGTGTGTCCGTGATTATGTGTGTATTAGTGATTATTAATGCATTAGTGATTATATGTGTATGTAAATATATGTATGTCAATGATTATATGTGTGTGTGATTATATGTCTATTGATGATTATATGTGTACCGGTGATTTTGTGTGAGTCGATGATGATATATGTATTCAAGCACAATGTGTGTCCGTCACCTTAGCTGCCTACGATATGGATGTTACAGTGGCCGTATTCTTACCATCTTTGATATTACTATGATATCACGGTATATAATAAATAAGTAAGTCGCATGTCCTTTTACATAACGTAGCTTCTTACAACCGTCACCTATTTTGCTGTTATAAGTTTCTTGGCAAGTGTGCAGTACGGTAGGTTGCCATTACTTTCCGTACGTGAAGGAGCATTCGCCCGAGTAAAAAACCCACTGACTGCCAAACTGGACACAAGTGGGAATCGAACCCGGAACGTTGGGATTGTGAAAACCGATATAATAAATATATAAACTAAATCAAATTTCTTATGTTTCGTTCAGAATCGGCATAATTACACTCCGCGCAGACTCGAATGTACTTAGTCCTTTCGCAAAAGGTGAAATGTGTAGGTATTGGTTACCCCTAGTTCGCTGATTGTATATACTCCTGCACTTTTCTCTCAAGCGTCCCGCGTATAGACTTACATTTGATTTCAAAACTTTGCAACGTGTGCATCGTCAGTACATTGGTTGAAGTGACTTCATGCAGGAGTCGGTCAATGACTAACTTCAAAATGTCACCTCTATCCATTACACCTACGGGTGTCACTGAGTTCAAGACATACACAATGTTGAGAACAAAACCAGTCATCTGACCTGCCATCACCTGGCCTATCATCATCCCGTCTGTCTGTAACATCCATGACATCCCTCTCTTGATTCGTGAACCCTTGATATCTGCAGTGTTCATATGCAGTAGGTGTCTCGAGTCTACGGCTACTTGCATTTAGGTTTTGACATGGGCTAATGCGTATCTAAACTTTACAGACAGAAGTCCATCTGTGCATCCATAATCTTCACGACAAGGTATCTGGGGTGCATTCAAAGACCAATCACGTTCCTTCATTCTGGATGTATTTCGACCTTTGACATTGTGACCTTGACATTGTGAGGATGCCCAATCCATAATCGATAATTAATAGGACCAACTGATTATACATGATGAAAAGCGGCCGCTGCTGTATGTTGGCAGCTATCATTATCTTGGGTACTGCCAGATCCTGCTAGTTAGCATCTCTGAATGACTCAGTCGACCTAGTACTTCTAAGACTGGCTGTGATCAAAGAATGTTACTTCATATCTCAAGTGGGATCAAGATGTCCCGCAGCGCATGAGCTGCGGTGGTCAGCGACCCATAGCTGACTGCTAGCGTCAGGGCCAGCAAAACAAAGCTGCCAAGACCCTTCTACACCTCCACTCGGTGATCCTGGATAACACGCTGCAGCAGGGCAGACTGGCTAAAGAGAAGGGATCGAAGAGGGAATGCTAACCCGGTACTCAAAAAATGCTTGCTGAAGTCGGATGTGTTGAATCGAAAGGTGCACATATCGCAGTCAAGCTGTAAACTACGACATAACACATTCCGTTCTCTGGACTACATTCTGCTACTTAAGCCCTTTCAGGGTTTGGTAGAGGGAGATTGAGAACGAACGAAGTCATGACATATCTCAAGCTATCGCATCTCTCCTTAACATATCCATCAACGGCTTTATCCGGCCAGGTAGATCCTCCTTTACTGTGGAGTTATTTAATAAAAATCAGTGAAATATAGCAGAGTTGTCAGGGACGATGAGGCTAACATCTGGTCAGGCAAAACACACTGATCAGATAATGTTAGCCAGGATCAGGAGAAACATATTGGCCAAGATCCTCACTTGACCTTCTTGTTAGTCGTCCTGGTAACGGGCTGTTGTCGAGGACAACAGTCTGGCTAACTTGTGGGCGTGATCTTCATAGTAGTGAGCGACACGCAGATGAGACCAAGCATAGCACAACCGCCTGGAGGACCCCGGTCCACCTTCATCAGCACACTCGGGATGTGATTAAAGCTACATCAACCCGTCACTTAACGCCCTTTTCAGGACGCACATAAGAGTAACCTACTTATTGTGGGCATTCACAAACAACAACAGCACAGTTGTCAAGTTAGATTCCCGAGTCCGCTGTTTTGGAAATAAAGACAAGATCAATGCATCGACCAGAACTATACTAATACGAATAGCTTTCATGGATCTATTAAACTCAAATGTAAAGAAACCTGAAGAATGAATGCTTATTTAGTTAGAGTTTCGCATTAACGTTTTAACATTATCTTGGCGAAACTTCCTTCATTTGAGCCAAATACAATCGTTGTTGGTTGCATGATCGTATGAACCTTCAAAAATGTCTCGGTATCTAGGCCAAACATGTCGTGAAGCGTTTAAAAGCATTTTGTCTTGAAAAGATCTGCTGTCCAAGAAAACTTGATGAAGCTTCCTTCTGTCAATGACACCAATTGCAGCGGTGACACCACACTCATTTATAATAGCAAACTAATCAATGTTTGAAATTTTAGTTGATCTACTTCTTAATACGCTTAGTAAACATGGCCGTCAATTATATCATGATTGTGTTGGCTCTAAGTAACACGATAATCAACTATGAGTCCCAGAAGTCCTATCATGGCCATGGCTCTATACAGTTTTGCTATTAAAATAATACAGTATTTTAAGAAAAAAATCTGGCAAAGATGGCGCCGTAACTGGCTGCGAGTCTACATTTCTCTACTGTTTTGGATCATTATGGATGCCGCCAGACTACGGATTTGCCTGGAATTCACACTATTCGACGACTTACACTTGTGTTCGCGGATACGTGGAATTGTTTTCCATCTGGACTTGTTATTTCATTCTTTTTTTGTGATTTCTTCCATCCGTTTATCCTGGTCTGGACGCCGGCTGAATGGCGCTACCCTTAAACTTGTTATACCTGTGTCGTATCTCACGGGTTAGTTCTGCCGGTTCACCTTCACGAATTTGGCGTGTGGGAATTTTAGATGCTACTATGATGAACTGAATACAGCTGGGGAGAGATGCCAGACTCACTCACACGCTGAGTGTTGTCCATACGACCTCTTGTGGTTATCGAAAAGGCACGACAAACTGCGTTAGATGCCTTTCCACCTTTCTACCCTGCGGGTTACATGTTTACGGAAAGGCTTCGGTGGTAACCCTGAGGCAAAATCTGCATCCTATGCTATCTCCAGTCGTCTCGATTAATGTCTTGCCACTGGCAAAAGGTAGCTTAGGCTCTGTGAGTGAGGTTGACAAAAGGCGCAGTTTCTTCCTCACCTTAATCCAAATCTCCGCGCAAGTCACCCATTTCAGCGGACACAGCAAAAGATACGACAGTCCACACAGCTGAACAAAGAGAGTGGTCTTCATCACTTGTGATGGACAAACTATCATTTTAAGAAATGTTAGAATGCAGTTGTTCCTGATAACAGGGAAAGACGTATCAGTCTTTAAAAAAAAAAATCATTCAGAAACTAGATATACAGAAATAAAATCTAACAAAGTGTTGTTGTTGTTGTTGATTAACTAGGTCTGCCTTGCTGTTCGCTCTTTCGCAGTCAATGCCATACTGAAGAATTTGCAAGTGTTTTGTAGCTGGTGAGTGGAGCTATATAAGGTGTAGGTGATTGTTGGGGTGCTCGGCAATACTTTTTCTCTGTAACAAATTGTAGTTAGTTAATCGATTGTCAGAAGATGCTGAGCAGCGCATGAGCTGCAGTGGTCAGCGACCAATAGCTGACTGCTAGCGTCAGGGCCAGTGAACCACCAAGCTGTGATCCTGGATAACAGGCTGCAGCAGGGCAGACTGGCTAAGGAGAAGGGATCGAAGAGGGAATGCTAACCCGGTACTAAAAAAATGCTTGCTGAAGTCAGATGTGTTTGACCGAAAGGTGCAAATATCGCAGTCAAGCTGTAAACTACGACACAACGCATTCCGTTTTCTGGACTACACTCTGCTACTTAAGCCCTTTCAGGGTTTAGTAGCGGGAGATTGAGAACGAACAAAGCCAAGCCAAGCGATTGTCAGTATTGGGCTGATGGATTGGTTGAACGCAGTTTACTGTTTTTCTGTCTGCGGTTTTCTGTTTTCCTGTCTGCAGTTTACTGTTTTCCTGTCTGCAGTTTACTGTTTTCCTGTCTGCAGTTTACTGTTTTCCTGTCTGCAGTTTACTGTTTTCCTGTCTGCAGTTTGTTTTTGTAATCCTCGATAAAAGCTATTTGAGGAGAAACGTTAAAAGATGTGTGTTCACTGTATTTTAGCCCAGCTTGTTTTTTGCACACATTGGTCGTGATTGTGCCTGCAGTCCTTCGCATATTCATTTTTGTAATAAAACTACATACAACTAGCAGCGAGTAATTAAAAATGGTTGATTTTGTTTTCTTATAAGGTTCAATGTGGTTTGCTTTTTTGTTGTTATTTTGACCTGATTTTCAGCATGTTTTGAAAAAAATATAACTTATTGACGTTTCCTTCCGAAGTAACCACTATACATTCACAAATAAAAAATAAAACATTATTATTCTTCTAGAACAAGACAGCCTTCTTCTCCTTCTTCTTCTGCGTTCGTTCCTAATCTCCCGCTACCAAGCCCTGAACAGGGCTTTGCAAGTTACATGATATAGTCCGGAGAACGGAATGCGTTGTGTCGCTAGTTTACAGCTTGACTGCGATATTTCCACCTTTCGGTCCGACACATCCGTCATCGGGAGGACAAGAGAGCCACTTGCATAAAAGAATTGATACAGTCTCTCACCCGAAATCAGTATTCGTTTATAGAAAGATTCGCGAGGAACATTTAGTAACAGAATCTACTATAAAACATTCATTTATAATCACTGACTAGTTTGTTTAAGATATATCTACTGAAACAGGAGCAGAAAACAACTCTTAAGTACTAGTTAGTAATCACACTGTACAGAAACAAAGGTTAACACAGTTTGTGAAAATCACAACGCAATCCTGGCCTTGTACACACGAGTCTGGTTGCATACACTCATTTATGTGCTGTGTTTTGCTAGTTATCTTTCCCTTTAATAGAAAGTGACGTTATTTAGCAATCATTAATTGTAACTAGTACGGGTATGTTTATCATTACATGATCACGTGATTGGGTAAACTTGGTTTCTTGAGTTATTTATGTACATAATGTATGTGCTATCATTATCCTCATAATCATCATCATCATCAGGTTAGTCGGTTCGGAAACTGATGTTAAAATCTTCTGATCGTGTCACGCCACTGTCCTCTGTTCTTGTTAGATCTCTTCAGCTCGGCACACGTGTGCACGCCGATGTGCTTGCGCGTTTGCCAGATGTACGCTACTTGTTTCTTGGGCGTCCTCTCCTTAATTTCTCCATTTAATTTTGACTTTATTTTTAATAGCAGGCCACCATGTCTCATATTGTGACCAAGCCAAGACAATCTTTCTTTTATATCTTAAGAGTGTATGTTTCAAAGCCATACAGTGCCACGGACATTATATGTGTGTTGGGTATTATTTAAAGCCACTCAATATTGGTGTCACTTGATGTTATTATCTTTCGTTTCTCTCGGAATGCCTTTTTCGCTGCTGCGATCCTTGTTCAGATTGCAACTTACCAACAAGCAACATCTGTAATAATTTGAGCTAAATACGAAAACTTCTGCACGAGTTCTACTGCTTGACGATGATATTTATTGTTCAGATTGCAACTTACCAACAAGCAACATCTGTAATAATTTGAGCTAAATACGAAAACTTCTGCACGAGTTCTACTGCTTGGCGATGATATTTATTGTTCAGATTGCAACTTACCAACAAGCAACATCTGTAATAATTTGAGCTAAATACGAAAACTTCTGCACGAGTTCTACTGCTTGACGATGATATTTATTGTTCAGATTGCAACTTACCAACAAGCAACATCTGTAATAATTTGAGCTAAATACGAAAACTTCTGCACGAGTTCTACTGCTTGACGATGATATTTATTGTTCAGATTGCAACTTACCAACAAGCAACATCTGTAATAATTTGAGCTAAATACGAAAACTTCTGCACGAGTTCTACTGCTTGACGATGATATTTATTGTTCAGATTGCAACTTACCAACAAGCAACATCTGTAATAATTTGAGCTAAATACGAAAACTTCTGCACGAGTTCTACTGCTTGACGATGATATTTATTGTTCAGATTGCAACTTACCAACAAGCAACATCTGTAATAATTTGAGCTAAATACGAAAACTTCTGCACGAGTTCTTCTGCTTGACGATGATATTTATTGTTCAGATTGCAACTTACCAACAAGCAACATCTGTAATAATTTGAGCTAAATACGAAAACTTCTGCACGAGTTCTACTGCTTGACGATGATATTTATTGTTCAGATTGCAACTTACCAACAAGCAACATCTGTAATAATTTGAGCTAAATACGAAAACTTCTGCAAGAGTTCTACTGCTTGACGATGATATTTATTGTTCAGATTGCAACTTACCAACAAGCAACATCTGTAATAATTTGAGCTAAATACGAAAACTTCTGCACGAGTTCTACTGCTTGACGATGATATTTATTGTTCAGATTGCAACTTACCAACACGCAACATCTGTAATAATTTGAGCTAAATACGAAAACTTCTGCACGAGTTCTTCTGCTTGACGATGATATTTATTGTTCAGATTGCAACTTACCAACAAGCAACATCTGTAATAATTTGAGCTAAATACGAAAACTTCTGCATGAGTTCTACTGCTTGACGATGATATTTATTGTTCAGATTTCTTTGAATTATCATCACTTTTGTATATTTATCTTCATACTAAATGTATTGGCTGTGTTGCGGATCATAGAGAGTAGATTTTGTAACGATTTATCAATTTTATTTTATAATGACTTGGTCATCCTCAGATGTGATGGCACAAGTTCTTTCTCCATTAACCTTTACACAAATGTTGCCTTTTTTTGTAGTTTCTTCTATAATCACCTCAGAATACACATATCTTCTATTCTGAAGAAGGAAGACTAAAGTCTGGCCAGGCACAACATACTGATCAGACATGTTAGTCTTGGTCAAGCTAAATATACTGGCAAGACCCTCCCCTCGGCTTCCCAGTAGGCCTCTCTGGAAACGAGTTGTTTTCATGGCAGCCTGGCTAAAGGGGTGAAGGATAACGTGATCCCTGTAGTAATGAGCAACTCAGAGTTGAAGCCAAGCATAGCACAACCGCATGGAGGACCCCGGTCCACCTCTATCAGCACGCTCAGATGTGAGGAAAGCTACTGTAACCCGCCACTAAACGTCCTTTTCAGGGCGCACAAAAGAGTAATGTACTCATTGTAGACATTCGAAACAACAAACAACATCATTGTGTATGTGTCTTCACGTATATCGTGTATGTGTGGCAGTGTATATGTCTGCAAGTCTGCATCAATGTTTATATGTGTTTGTATGTATAGTCTGCTTATGTGTGTGTCGACGTGTATGCGTGTATATGTGTTTGTATGTATAACGTGTTTATGTGAGAATTAATGTGGGTGTACACGAATACAGTGTCTAAGTATGTGTCGTTGTGTGTATGTATGGCAAGTATTTAAATATGTGTGTATGTTATTGTTTATGTGTGCATATATCAGTGTGTGTGTCAACGTTTGTGAGTATATGTGTGATCCTGTTTATGTGTTTATGCTTATCTCAATGTGTTTCAGTGTTTATAAATGCACATGTACATCAATTACATGCACGTAAAGGTATTTATGTGTATATAAGTTTATGTGTAAGTATATGTGTATGTATAAGTATGTGTATATATTCCACATCCGATGACAAGACCGTGTCACTGACATCGAGGTTCTCTCGAGGGTTAACATGCCCAGCATCCATGCACTGTTATAAAAAGCACGACTAGGATGGGCTGGACACCTCGTCCGTATATCAGACGAGCGGCTCACAAAGGCGCTTCTCTATGGCGAGCTGAGAGAGGGGTGGCTCGAGAGAGGGCGCCCAAAGAAAAGTTTTAAAGACGGTCTGAAGGACTCACTGAAAAGTTGCCAGATAGCCATCGACACCTGGGAATGTCATGCGCAAAACAGATCTGTAGCTACAAGCGAAGGACACCGTGTTGTGAAAGCCCAGAGCAAACGCGAGACCCGAAAATCCCAAACAGCGGAAACACCATCACCTTCTACAAACCTCGTGTGCCCGTTATGTAGCAGATGTTTTCGTGCCCGCATTGGCCTGTTCAGCCACATGGGCACCCACACCCAACAGGGCAATCTGTGACAAGGATAATGTCGGCGGTCCTCATCGACAACGATGGACAGCTATTATTATTAAGTGTATGTGTTCCTGTATAGTTGGGTGTGTCTTATGAATGTATAAGTGCATGTACTGGTTACGTGTACATGTGTATGAATGTATGAGTTCATGTACTATTTACGTGTATGAATGTATAAGTCTATCAAGACGATGATCAAACCACGATTCTAATTATGTATCTGTGTTAACGTATAAAGTATGACTCAAGAATGTTTACATCGTGACTAAAATTAGAAACATTTATCTACGTGTCATTGTGTTCCTGTATTGTGTTATCTCCACTCCACACGTTTCACTTGCTTGGATATTTTTGGACAATCCCTCAGCTGTTTGTTAATTGTGCTGTGTACTAATTTACCACAATAAACTATGAAACATTTTCTTTTTCTTTCGGAAATTAATATTGCGCAGAAACGACATCACTGCACATCGGACAAACTCAATGTCACCAACTTACAAGTGGTCATGATATCCCCTTTATCTATAAGTAATGTCACAAATACGGAGAATTTTGATAACAGAATATCATTTTTATCATTATCGTAATCCTCAGAATGACCAGAAGGCAGAACACCCTGAAGAATTATCCAGCCATAGTATCGCTCTGTAATGGTAGTGAAAGTTGGTCACTAACAAAAGCAGCAGAGAACTAACCGAGAACAGCACGCACATCTCTTGAAAGACGCCTCGTATGCATAACTCTCAGGCAACAGCGGCAGAGCTAACTACACAATAGCGACATCCGGAGAATGTCACACATTAAGGATGTCCTACAGTACGTCAACCTTTCGAAACACCGTTGGGGTGGTCATATATTCATAAGACAAGATGGAAGTACCATAACCACCATGTGGTACCAACTCGACAAAAAGAGACCCCCAACTCGCTGACGAGATTTACTAGAAAAATATAACATTCACGACCCCACAACAGACTACTATGACACTGGAGGACACGCGCCCGCCACAGAAATGACTGGATCCTGAGTTGGGACTAGTTCAAGGGTGACCACCCCTTGTCGAAGAACGGGTCGAACTAACAACTAAGTATCGACTTTGTAGTTCAGAAGAAACGATTGAATCTGTTGTTATAATAATAGCTGCCCATCGCAAGCGAAGATGACGACAGCATCAGACTATTGATGTGAAATATGTGTTCTCTGGTGGCTGTAAACACCAATCCTGGAATGGCACACACTGCCACATTCAGGGCACACATGCGGGGAGCCGGCTGTGGAATCGTTTCGAGTATTGTTATTTCAGGCAGCACGCTTTCATCGAGTCTCCGCGATGACTACACTCTCTGCGATCTGAGCACCTTCGGTGATACTAGCTCGCCAGGTGGAATGGTCTTGTGCAATCATCTCCCAGGACGTGACGTCAATATTGAAGAACTTCAGAGACACTTTCAACGAGCTTCTGCAGCGTTTCTTCTACCCTCATGCGAGCGTCTGCCTGTTTTGAGCCTACCATATAACAGCTGCTTGGGAATACGTTTATCTGGAATTCTAACAACATATCTTGCCCATCGTAACTGAGACAATTTCAGAAGTGAATGATCCCTAACGTGTTACTATTGCTAAGAATGTCAGAGTTAGGCACTTTGTCCTACCATTTATTCCATAGCAGCTTACGCATGCAGCTCAAGTAAAAACGATTGAGCTGACTGCCATGTCTGTTATATACTATCCATGTCTCACGGGCATACAGCAGAGTGGATAATACCACAGCACGATATACTTTTATCTTTGTGACGACACTGATGCCTTGTTGATTCAAGACGTTTTCTTGGAGCCTTGCAAACGTAGAAACATAAACATGCATTTCATCTCATCTATCCCGTAACCTGAGTCGTCAAAGGATCACCCCATCTCCGCACATCTCGAACTGTCCGTCACTATCGTATTCTAACCAGAGCACCCCCATCTCCGCACATCTCGAACTGTCCGTCACTATCGTATTCTAACCAGAGCACCCAATCTCCGCACATCTCAAACTGTCCGTCACTATCGTATTCTAACCAGAGCACCCCCATCTCCGCACATCTCGAACTGTCCGTTCCTATTGTACTCTAACCATTGCGCGCGCTTCTGTTTCAACCAACGGCATGTACGTCCACTTGCGAATAGTAACCTCCAAGAGCATCTTAGGGTGACATCCGGTTCACTTGTCATGAACTGCGCCTAGGAGTATCGCATTGAGCAAGCCATGAGAACGTTTCGCACGGCTGTACCAGCACAACTTTCGTGATTTAATAATTGAAAGGAAGTCCGGATACGGTCCGATGGACTATCGGACAATTTTGTGGACATTGACATTTCTGACGTGCTACACGATATAAAACTCTAAGAAGTAAACACGCATCATTTAATTAGATGTGAGCAGACTTGCGGACCTTTCGTCTCTGGATAGTTTCATTTATTCTTAATGCTTCATGTCTTTGAACACTCTCAGCCATAGTGCTGCGCCAGTCTGTGCGATTGGTGGCAATTATTTCTTAGACATCGTAGTTAATACCGCACTGGATCAGTGATCTCTAAAGTGTGTCCTTGTACCGTTTATACAGTAAAAGGGTATCTTCTTCGTCTTCTTCGTACGATGTCAGACGTCAACTTGAATTTGTTCGAAGAAAGCAGCTGTCATCCTGAGGCTGTCGACACTGCCACAGAGCTTGTCTAGTGTTGGCACTGGTGGTGACCACATGTGCTTTCTCTGGTCCTCGTATGTCTGGCAATTTTGCAGCAGATGTTCGGCGGTCATTTTCCCTGTACCACAAGTGCATTCGTCAGTGACACCTATCTTCAATTTATTGAATAGATGGTACCTCAGTCTTTTGTGGCCTGTGCGGAGTCTGAAGACCACGACCTGCTCTCTTCTGCTCAACTGGTAATAGGCATCATTTTTTGTGTAGCCAGTATGCTCTGTTTCCCATTTGGCCATGTATCTGGCCCTAATAAACCTTTTGGACCCTTCGTAGGTCACACTAGAATCTGGTTGTGGTAATCTTGCACCTTCTTTTGCCAGTCTGTCTGCCTCCTCGTTGCCTTGAATATTACAGTGGGATGAAACCCACTGTACCACTACTCTTTCAGGTGCGGAGTGCTGGCATAGTTGACAGAGTACTGCTCTTAAATCATTTAGTTCTTTATTTTTCTGGCTTTTTAGTGCTGTAACCACGGACAGGGCATCTGTAAACAGGACTATCTGGCTTTCATTGCTTTCGCCTGTCAGCATTGCTTCTACTGCAGCCTTCAGTGCCTCTACCTCCGCTCTGAAATTGCTTGATATCTTCCAGTTGCCACTGCCAGTGTTCAGTAAAAAGGTATGACATTGCTCCCACAAGTAAATAAATAATAAATTGCGTTATAATATCCTACTAAATATTGTCTCGTTCCATGATTCTGCGACATATTATAACAATACAAAGATACGTGTATACGCCTAACGTGTCTTGCTGTATTAGTCAGTGACCACACACTACAAGTGCTGATCTCGGATCTCTGTCCTCTTTCTCCAAATTATCTCATTGTCTCTCTCTTTCTCTCTCTCTCACACACATACACACACACACACACACACACACACACACACGTACACACAATATTACCTCGTCCTCCACACTTGTCCGTGATAAACAAACATACCTAAGATCACCCAGAAATGTACATCTACCAGAGAGGTTAGGCCTCTCAAGAAAGGAATGAAAGCTGGAAACTCGGGCCGTCTAAGCCCACAAGTTTTAGGCGACCGTTGGTTTTTTTTTTTTTTTGCGTTCGCCTAATTTCTCTATTCCCCCAAGGCGGTGTGCGTTGCACAGTAGTTTTTATTTTGCGCCTGTCGGCCCAATGCATCCGAATTCAGCATGCATTTTATGTAAGGGTCTGCTTCCTCCTGCATTTTCTAAGGGTTTGCTTCCCCGGGGTAACGGCCGGTGCTGAGATGGGGATTGAACCCAACACCTTCGGGTTGTGAGCCGTGTCACTTATCCACTAGCCCACGCCGTCCCCTGACCGTTGGTCTGAAAGGGAGATAAGAGAAAATATATAGACTTAATGGAGATGGACGATAAACTCTGAGGTCCCATGTACACGCTAAGCAGGTAAAATGACATTTGACAGTTGAAAATAGAAAACAAAACCAGACTTAGCTGATATCCGGAAAATAATTGAGAAAGGTAATGAAATTCCTACAAAACACGCTATCTGCCATCTCCCAGGCATAGTAAGCCGCAGGAAGTAATATAGTCAAAGGTACCTACACGGAGAGCCTTCGGCTACCTGGCAGTAGGCATACATTTGCGTGTTTGAATACCAGAATTCAAAGAAAGTGATGTAGATATGTTTTTCTGATTGCCATAGTCGCGAGTTTACAAGTGTCGTTTCCTGGACCCCTTACATAAGAGGAATGATGAGTAACATTGCATCATTACCGCATGTTGTAAAAGGCTGCTCAGCAGAGTTGTGTATGGGATTGGCAACCTCATCTTATAAATGTGAGCAGCGCAGAAACCACCTCTATAATAGATCATAAATGCGTTGATGCAGGTTTCCAGTAAGGAGACCAACTGTGATGGTGGTCTCCATGACTGTGTTGCTTATATTTACTATGGAAAAATTGAAGTAGTACCACAACAAACACTGTCGACGATGATCAAATTTTAGAGGTCTCTGTTTTGTCTGACATGAGGTGACCAGTCCCCTACTTCGCCGCCCCTTAATACAAGCCATGTAAGGGACCATTCATAAGACGTCCACATAATTCTGCCCTGTCTTAACCATGTTCTCCCCCTCCTTGTCCGTCTCTCTCCCCCTTTAATTTAGCCTAACCATCCAATTTCTTGTAGACACATACTTCACTTGCTTTAAGTTATGAGGGACGACTCAGAAAAACCGGCCTACAGTGTCTCGAAGAGAGAAGAATTCGTGGTGACTGAATACAGGTTTATAAGATGATCAGAGGAATGGATAAATTAGACTATAACAAGTTTTTTTTTAAAATACAGCCACCTACAATAACACGAGGGCATAGCTACAAGCTGATTAAAGAGAGGTCCAGGTTATATATTAGGAAATATTTTTTTAGTCAGAGAGTGGTGTCTGCTTGGAATGCATTGCCAAGGGAGGTAGTGGAGGCAGGGACAGTTAATGCATTTAAGAATAATCTGGATGCGCATAGCTTTTAGAGCAAGGTGATGTAAATGAAACTGGTTGTATACAGACTGCAGGGTCTTCTAAACCAGTATAAAGACGTTAAGTTAAGTTAATTAAACACATAAACTTAACCGCTATAATCACCTACCTACGATTCAAACTTAGGTTAGTTCTACACAATACATCATTTGTATATAGATAAAAACCAAAACAAAGGCAAAGGCCGTCGTCCATCGTAGACGATGACGGCATAATTTATTTTGCAAGCTTTATTTTTAGTAAGGATTAACTGCGCTACTTTTTATTCTCACTCTCTCGTCTCGAGCCGCCCGACCCCAGTGGCAAGTCAAGGACAAGACGACTAGGGGCGACTACGAGATGCAGAGGACTCCGCATCCCGCACCCACACTACCTGATTACGAGGCAGACGGCTTAACCACTTCGCCACGGAATCCTGGTGTATATAGATAACTCAATATAATAATGCAAGACATGAGTTACTAATTATTCTCTTCGTATTTGAGATTTCGAGTCTAAAAGATTGAAAAGCTCTGCTTGAGGGACACAATTCCAAGAACTTTTATTTGGGTTTAGCCGGGCATCAATAAGTTTTCAGTGATAAAAGGGTTTGTTCCGCTTGATTATTGTTGCTGAAAGTCAACAATGGGTAAGTTTACTCTTTTGAGTGCCCTGAAAAAGGCGTTAGGTAGCGGGTTGCAGTAGTTTTTCTAACATCTCGAGCGGGTTGCTGAAGGTGGACCGAGGTCGTCCAGTCTGCCGTATCTCGTTGGTCAGACTGCCGTGAAAACAATCTGTTTTCAAGTAACGTTTCATGAAAGAGGTGTGGTTTGGGTCAGTATATTACGCCTGACCCTTCTGCGACGTCCTGGTCAGTATGTTGTACCTGACCGATCTATCGCTTCAGTTCACCATGTTGATTTTGTTAGATTTGTTTGTAAGTGAGAGCTGCCATATGCCTCCCCCCTCCCAATCTCCTGTGTCCATAGTTATCCACATCTTACATAAGCCCTCCTGCCTGATAATTAATGGAAGTGTCCAGGTGTAGGTAAATCTTGAACAAAAAATAGGATATACAGACAACGATGACTGCGAATGTGAGGTCATACAGAATCTAGGACACCTGGTGAACTGTTTCGTAATGCAATAATTATGCACAATTGAAGATCTGACTGTGACAACCGAAAGTGTATCCTTGGTGGTAGATTTCTGGCCGGGAAGTTTCCTGGGCACGGAAACTAAGTACTATAGGGAATACAATTTATTTGTTTTTGTTCTGTTTAAATGTATAAGGTACCACCCGAGTGGTCCACCGGGGTCTTCATATGACAAGAATAACACCACTGCCCCACAGAGAGCATGTCGTAAGAGGTGACTAACTGTGTGACATGGCATAACACTGACCATGGTCACGTGGTTTGTTAAGAGCAGCATAGATGGCGCTTAATAGGCTGCGGATCTACTTTGCTCTAGTGTTTGAGTATATTAAGATGGACTGTTACATCGGTTAACCGCCCTTCATGGCACTTGTCCCAACACAGCGGAGTAGTAAGCTGCTCGAGCCTAGCCCGCTAAGCAGGAAATTCTCCTTCCGACTACAGCCAGCTCACGCAAGAGCTAAGGGCATCCATCCCTGTAAAAGTACAAGTCAAATAAGACTAGGACCTCTCCGGAATACATCATACTAATGGGTTTAGTCGCATAAATCATCCACGCAGACCACAACAATGAGAATACAACATTTCAGTGATAGTAGTAGCAGATTAGTTGAGTATTTCTGCAATCTGTTTGACCTAATCTCTATAGTTAAATATTGTCATCCAGTGATAACAACACGAGATCACACACCTAGGGTTATCACTGGTAATCATTATCGCCAAGAAGGCAATAACACACATGCCGGGCCAATTCATGTTACTCCTTACTTAATGTGCCAACGTCTGTGTTGCTTATTTACTGTTCGTGTTCTGGGTGCTTCCAAGATTCGACCACGTGGATTGCATTCTTATTTTCTGTCAACACGCCATCCATATTGAATGTTCCCAGCAGGTTTGCGCAGATCATCAGGTCGGCTAAATCTAGTGTTGCATTTCGCGCCATTTCTGTATCTCCATTCCTCGAAGTGCTTCATGCGTCGTGATGCACCAGTTCGGGGTGCAATAGATTGTTGTAAAAAACAGCGGCTTTTTTGTCATTTCCTCGTGTGCAATTTTAAAAGTCTTTGCAGTTTTTGACATCTAAAATTATGAAATATCCGTTTTGTTCTCGAATTTCATCCATTCTTTCCTGTTGAAGCTAAGTTCAAGAAGTGCCTCTAACAATTCTTCAAGCTCTTCTGTCAAATGAGCAAGTTGACAGTTGAAAGGTTTTATAACCAAACAGCGCAAGCTAACAGACACGGCATGGTGAGCATCACCAACGGTGCTGCGCACATCATCCTCGCATTGTGCATTTCTGCAGCAGAATACGCCGCGCCAATAGTTGTTGTTGTTGCTTAGATGTTTGCCTCACTAGTTTCTACTGGCGGAGGCGCGCCATTTTGCACCCCAGACCGTAGTCCATTGGGCGATATCAGGACGCATAAACCAGTGCTTGGATGAATGTGTGCGTCTGTATGTACCTATGCTAGGTTTGTGCGCCCTCAGAAGCTAGCCCAACCAACGTCCAATGGAAGGGCCTCACCATGAGGGCGCGTGTGAAAGTTGTGCTAGAGTGTGACTGTAGGATAGAGTCAAATGAAACAGAGTGAGGTAAGAGAAGAGAGAGAAGAGTTGCCCCCAGGGTAGAAGACCTCCATGCGCCTTCCTGCCGCGCCAACAGGGAACAAGTCAGCACAAAAATACACGTCGATGTGGCACCAAGTGAGGCATGTTGCATTGTAGCAGGGCACCTTAAGCCAACACCAAAGGGAACAGTTTATGCAATCGCTGGCATCACACCCCCGGGAATCAGAAGGTGTGTTTCGTCAGAAGTCGAAAGAAAAAGCAGTCCTGTGATCAGAGACATCCCCTTTTTTGGAAATAATTCAGAAGAGGGACGACTGAAATCAAGGAAAAGTCTCCTTCACACTGTACAATTAACAGACAAACCATTTGAACAAAACCGCACGGAAAAATGGCATCAAACATATATGTGAGAGATGTTTGGAGATAGGAGAATAAATTGCGACAGAATATGTCATACCCTGTGTGGAGAGCCATGAACAGGTTACGAACGGAAACGGCCAGGTGTAGATAGAATTTGAAAAAAAATGGTGACGATGTCTGCAAATGAGGAGCCATCAAAGACACCTAACACCTGTATAACTGCCCAAGTATGCAAGAACCATGTACTTTGACGTTTTCAATGGAGCAAATGAAAGAGCTTCCATGGTAGCTGATTTCCGGCCCAATCCTTTGTGAGGTTGCCGGACACTGAAAGTAAGTAAGTACAACCAAACTGAAATTATGTGAATCAACCTCAGGAAAGTAATCATGGAACAGCTTTTTAAGTTTGGCCATGTAACTTACTACCAGATGCCACAAAGAAATATCTTCACAATCTTCCAGAAACTGCTAGATTTGGAAAGACAGCAATCTTGCTTTGGTCCACTTTCGGGTTCTAGTAGAGAAACTTTGATCGAAATACTGAAATATTTTCTCTTGTTAAAATGAAATTTTTTTCACTTTCTTGCTAAATTAATTCAAAGGTATCCAAAGATGCCCAAAGATGTCAACAACAAAATATGCGTGTTTGCCAAACCTAAGTTGGTTGAGGTTGTCAGCTTATTTGCAAGGTCATGTTTTTGATCCACCATATTTCTAGTTCCGTTCTGAGAGCCCACACTTTATTCTGAACAAATCTACGCGAGAATCACATCGCTTTGCTACAAAAAAGGAGACCTGAATATTCAGTAGGATCAAGATGCTGAGCAAGTGCATGAGCTCCAGTGGTCAGCGACCCAGAGCTACTAAGATCATTCTCCACCTCCACGTGGTGAACCTGTATAACAGACTGCAAGAAATCAGACTGTCTAAAGAGAAGGCTAACCCGGTACACAAAAATGCCAGCTGAAGTCGTATATGTCCAAAACGTGCAAATATCGCGGTAAAGCTGTAAACTACGACATAACGCATTCCGTTCTCTGGACTAAATCCTGCTACTTGCATACCCTTTTTCGGGGCTTGATAGTAGGACTTTGAGAACGAACGACGAAGAAAAAGAATGAATATTCAATTTATTAATACTGAGTTTGCCAGAAAGAGCGCTACTTTTCTATCCGATATCTTCTTCTTGGACTGATTCCACAGTCTAGTTCTGTCTCTTACAGGCTATTATACAAGTATTTTCATCCCAGTGGACTGGGTCATCCTGGGGTCTGGATCCTTAGCTCGTTGCTTCCCATGACTTTTGTGGTGGCTGATCTTCTTTCACTCTGCAGACTAGGCCAAACCACTGAAAGTGAGATTTCTCCACTCGAATCTGCAAGGGCTGGATTTCAAGATCATGGCATGTTATCCCATTGTGGACTTTATCTCCTTCCAGAGGCTTGGAGCTGGGATTTTGGGCTGTGGTACATAGTACAATTAGTACATAGGTGAAGCTCTATACAGCCATCTCAGATTTCACAGAAGTCTTTTTTTATGACAAGAAGGTTGCCCATTGCTGCTCTTCAAGTAGCAAACTCTTCTTTGATACCACGGTTCTCGTGTTACAGCTCCAATGTATTTGAACTGTTTGATCTGTTCCAGAGGATGTTCACATAATGTAGTGTCTCTTCTCTTCTCTCAAGATCTCCATCGTCTTTGTTTTTGAACTGCTCACGATCATCTGATTTAATAATTAGGTCAGAACATCGGAAAGCCAGATAAAATTAGGTCAGAACATCGGCATTGGTCCTTTTCTCATAGGCTTTGATGACATCATCCACGAGTAGTATCAAAAGAAAAATATATGTGATATAATGTCGCCCTCTCTTACACTCCTCTGACTTTTGGTTTCCTGCCCTAATCTACTTTATGCATGGCTTTAATAAACTATGCATGATGCGGATCAAGGGTGCTGGGGGATGTTCTTCAAGTCCAAGAAACAGAGATGCGAGTCATCTCAGTCTCTCCCCCAGTATCCTATAATAGACTATGTTTATCTGTGGCTCACTCAGCCAGATATCTCAGTCTCTCCCCCAGTATCCTATAATAGATTTTGTTCATCTGTGGCTCACTCAGCCAGATATCTCAGTCTCTCCCCCAGTATCCTATAATAGACTATGTTTATCTGTGGCTCACTCAGCCAGATATCTCAGTCTCTCCCCCAGTATCCTATAATAGACTATGTTTATCTGTGGCTCACTCAGCCAGATATCTCAGTCTCTCCCCCAGTATCCTATAATAGATTTTGTTCATCTGTGGCTCACTCAGCCAGATATCTCAGTCTCTCCCCCAGTATCCTATAATAGACTATGTTTATCTGTGGCTCACTCAGCCAGATATCTCAGTCTCTCCCCCAGTATCCTATAATAGACTATGTTTATCTGTGGCTCACTCAGCCAGATATCTCAGTCTCTCCCCCAGTATCCTATAATAGACTATGTTTATCTGTGGCTCACTCAGCCAGATATCTCAGTCTCTCCCCCAGTATCCTATAATAGACTATGTTCATCTGTGGCTCACTCAGCCAGATATCTCAGTCTCTCCCCCAGTATCCTATAATAGACTATGTTTATCTGTGGCTCACTCAGCCAGATATCTCAGTCTATCCCCCAGTATCCTATAATAGACTTTGTTTATCTGTGGCTCACTCAGCCAGATATCTCAGTCTCTCCCCCAGTATCATATAATAGACTATGTTCATCTGTGGCTCACTCAGCCAGATATCTCAGTCTGTCCTCCAGTATCCTATAATAGACTTTGCCAGGGACACTACGAAAGAATTTGCCTCTATAGTTTCGGCACTGTCAGTTGTCCTTCTTTTTGACAGTTGGTACGATAACTACCTTTCACATTTGTGTATTGCCATGTGGCACCAAGCTGCCAAAAGAACCTTCAGTAATAACAGTTCACCTGATGTTCCAATGTGCTGAACATTTCTGGTGTTATACCATCATGTCCAGCTGCCTGAATTTTCTACAATGCTTCAGCTGATTCGTCGTGCTGTTGTTATCCTAGTCATTAATTTTGTCCTCTGTATTAGGGACTGTTACACGTGGAACTTGGTTGCCCTTCACAAAGAGGATTTCTGAGAAATAGTCTATATATCTATAAATTATCCTCATCAGCAGGTAATTTTAATTTTTGGATTCTACTTTCTGGCCAAAACAGAAAAGCCAACAACATGGCTAGAGTTCCATCAACAGACACATCAATAGAGTTTTTCAACTTCAAATTTGATATTTTTTTGAATTACATCAACATGTTGAAGACACCGAATCCAAGAGCTTTAAACTCAAGAAAGCAGAAAAACATTTCTTCTTTAATTGTATTAGAACACCTGTTTTGAACATATGCAACCAGCTGTGAATTATTACTGACATCTGTGGTCTAAAAAATTGAATAGCCAAATGTTTGCTTTCTTTCATTTAATAAATGTATTGTTCCCTCATATTTTTTGCTAATATGAAAATTCTCTCTTTTACAACTCTTACAGACAAAGACACTGAAATCATTCGCATGGCTTAAAATATTATACACAAATTGTTAATATTTTCATTTTTATAAAGCCTTCATTACTCCCACAATTTTTATTTTTATCCCATTTGGAAAATTTACCGCTGTTCCCAGACCCCTGCTTTAAATAGGGTAAATCTTTTGTTAGCATTTTTATAAATGAATTATTTAACATATAAAAATCTGCATTTATATTTAGCTATGCTCATTAAAGTATGGAACTCAGTAGAATTTGTATTCTATGTGTCCAGATGCTATTGTTTAGGAAATTACACAATACCTTTGGTTGCTGTAAATATGTTTTCTCCAGGATTATGCAAACTAATACAGTTGACCATTCTCAGTTCAGGTACCATCCCCACATCAAAAGTTAATTGCGATGTCTCTCCATCCTGTTTCTTGCCTTGATGGTACAAGGTGCCAGATTTTTCTTTGTGCATCTCTTGATGTTTTCCTTCCGCTTGTAGTCTTGTTCGCCTCTGACACATTGACCTTCAAGTATTGTTTTCAGCAATGTGTTTTGTCATTTTATGTAGCCAACATATCAAAATTGATGTTCTCTTGATTGTATTCATAAATTCTTTTGGTACTAATTTCTCCTAAGATTCATTTGTTTTCATTTATTTTCTTGAGATGTGGCTTATTCTTCTATATAACCACATTTCAAAGGCTTCAATTCTCTTCTTCAATTGTTTGTTCATTGTCCAAGTTTCTGCGTCATAGACTGAAGATGAGTGTACATAACACCTAATCATTCTCATTTGTAACTTGTGTGTGATATGTTGTTTGCGAATGCCAATAATGAGTAGGTTATTCTTTTGAGCACCCTGAAAAGGAAGTTAAGTGGTGGGTTGAAGTAACTTTCCTCACATACCGAGCGTGCTGATAAAGGTGGACCGGGGTCCTCCAGACGATTGTGTTATGCTTGGCTTCATCTGTGTCTCACTCACTATTATGGAGATCACATAAATCCCCCATCTTGTTAGTCAGGCTGGCATGAAAATAGCCAGTTTCCAGGGAGGGCTACTAGGAAGCCGAGGGGTAGGTCTTGGTCCAGTATATTTTGCCTGACCCTGACTAACATGTCTGACCAGTATATTTTGTCTGACACTGACTAACATGCCTGATCAGTATATTTTGCCTGACCCTGAGTAACATGTCTGATCAGTATATTTTGTCTGACCCTGACTAACATGTCTGACCAGTATATTTTGTCTGACACTGACTAACATGCCTGATCAGTATATTTTGCCTGAACCTGACTAACATGTCTGATCAGTATATTTTGTCTCACCAGTTGTTAGTCTTCCTCCCCATGTGATATGTTTGAATTTCAATACATGGCTCATGTTGATGAAAACTTATTTGGTGATCCCTATGCTTGTTCTGATATCTATTCTGCATCTACTATTTTCCATCATTTTATTTCCAAGATTAGAGAAGATCTTGACCTGTACCAATATTTAACTGTCTATTTTTATCTATAGCAAAGATTTTCAGCCTACTAAGCTAATTGTCATAGTTTTCATTTTCTTTATGTTAATGCCCCATCCAAACACCTTCTTCTTCTTCTTCTTCTGCGTTCGTTCTCAATCTCCTGCTAACAAGTCCTGAACAGGGCTTTGTAAGTAGCATGATGTAGTCCGAAGAACGGAATGCATTGTGTCGCTAGTTGAGTTTGACTGCGATATTTGCACATTTCAATCCGACACATCCATCTTCGGCAGGATCCAAGCACCTGACTTGTGTTCATTACTTAAATCACCAATTCCTGTAGTTCTTGTTCACTTTCAGCCAGCAGATACATGTCATCCCCACATCTGAAATTATTTTTGGATAATCAATTGATAATGAGTATGGTATTTCCTTTATCTGTCAAAAAATATGTTCTTAACGTCTTTATACTGATTTAGAAGACTCTGCAGTCTGTATACAACCAGTTGCTTTTACCTCACTTGATCTAACAATAACTATGCACATCCAATCAATTCTTGAATGCATTAATTGATCCGGCCTCCACTATTTACTGTAGCAATGCATTCCAAGCATTCACCACTCTCTGGCTAAAAAAATATTTCCTTGTATCTAATCTGGACCTTTCTTTAATTAATTTGTAGCTGTGCCCTCTTGTTCTTGTAGGCAGTAATATTTTGAAAAATCTGTTATAGTCTAATTTATCCCTTGCTAAACTGAGAAGTTGACAAGACACATCCTTGTTGCACATTGATACATGGTTTACTTGATCTTACAGTGAAATTTTGTTTCCACTATAGGTTTCTGAGTATTATTGTGTCCTTTCCATCCATGCCTATGTTTACTTAATTCTTAGTTTTATTTGGGGAAGGAAGACTAACGTCTGTTCAGGCAAATATACTGATCAGATTTGTTAGTCAGTGTCAGGCAAAACATACTGGCCAAGATCATCACCTCGGCTTCCTCGCAGCCCTATCTGGAAACCGGCTGTTTTCACGGCAGCCTGGATAATGAGGTGAGGGATCGACATGATCCCTGTAGTAGTGAGCGACACACAGATGAAGCCAAGCATAGAACATTCGCCTGGAGGACCCCTATCTGCCTTCATCAGGATGCTCGGGATGTGAGGAAAGCTACTGCAACCCGCCACTTAATGTCCTTTTTAGGGCGCACAAAAGAGTAAACCTGTTCATTGTGGGCATTCGCAAATAACAACAATAGTCTTATTCGATCTGTACTTCTATAGACGCAGATGCCCCTGTGCAGGTCCCAGCTCTGGAATGAGCTGGATGTAGCCGGGAGAATTTTCTGTTTAGTGGGCTAGTCTCCAGCAGCTTATTAGTTCGCTACATTGGGACAAGTGCCGCGGAGGGTGATTAACCAATGTACAATTCCATCTTTATAGACTCAAACACAAGAGCAAAGTAGACCCGCAGCCTGTTAGGCGCCATCTATGCTGCTCTAAACAAACCACCAAAGAATGGCTGGTGTTATACCATGTCACAAAGTTAGTCGCCTCTTACGACATGCTCTCTGTGGGGCAGTGGTGCTATTCTTAACCTTGACATACACAAAGACCCTGTCGGACCACTCAGGACACAAGTTTACAAGACACATAATTAGTGTCTCATGTTGGACTCTGTTAAAGGCCTATTTTTAATCTATAAAGCACGCATAAATGTTTCTCTGTACTTCTATATATTTTTCTACTAGTATCCTTATACAGAATATTTCTTCTCATGTTCCGCCCCTCTGAATAAATCTAAATTGCTCATTCGGAACTTCGTTATCTATACCTCTATACCTAATTCTCTCCTGCATAATTTTAAACAATATATTATCGGTGTTGCTAATCAGGCTGATGGTTTTAAAATTTGAGCATTCAGTTGTATTCAGTTTCTTGGGTAGAGTTATAAAGACAGATATAAAAAGGTCGCACGGTATAGATCCTGTATTGTAGCTGTTGTTGCGGAGATCAATGATTTTATCTACATTGAATTCCTCCAGAACTTCTATAATTTCTATATTTATTGCATCCAAGCCTGCTGCTTTCCCTTCGCACATATCTTTTATTGATTCCTCTACTTCTGATCCGAGGATGCTAGGGCTGTAATTATTAAATAATTATTGTTCGTTCACATCTGTTGTCATCGAACAGTTCACATACATATTCGACCCACTTTTTTTTATATATCTTTCTCATCAAGAAAGATGTCACCATTTTTGTCCTTAATGCATACTCTTCTGAGAGCCAGCCTTGTCTTGTTTGAAAGATGTTTTATTTCTGCATGCATAGTTCTCATCTTATGCTTCTTTCCCAAGTATTCTATTACCTTGCACTTTGATTATAACCACTATTCTTTTGCACTTCTGCACAAAATACTTATCACATTGTTCAGTACTCGGTATTCTGAAGTATTTTCTGCTTTCTCTCTTTCCTTCTTAAAATATAATCTGTCATCCGTACTTGATTTTTCTTAAATAGAGCTTTATTAGCTAACTGTATACTTACCTTTTTTAAAGTCCTACATAACTTACTTAACGTCTTTCTACTGGTTTAGAAGACTCCTCAGAGTCTGTATACACCCAGTTTCATTTACATTTCTTTGCTTTAAAAGCTATGTGCATCCAATCTATTCTTAAATGAATTAAGTGTTATGTTTTCTTCTGGACTTTCTCATCTGTATTGCTCCATACCATCTGACTGTATGCTTTCATATTTATTTGTGACTTCCACGTGATATATCTGTTTAATGTTTGGCTGCATTAATGTCAATAAATTTATTTGGGGATCCTTTTTTTAATCTTTTTATTCAGTCTAATGGCTGTTTTAATCACTACAGGATTGTGATCAGACCTATGTCTTTACTGGGATGAGTTTTGCCACTGTGACACTTTTTTTGCATTTGTTATTTATCATAATAAAGTCATTCTGATTTCTTACTTTATCTCCTGAACTTGTCTGTGTGTATAATCTTCTTTCAAATTGTGAGAAAAATTTGTTAGAAATAACTAAATGTTTCTCTTCACAAAAATATATAAGCTTATATCGTTTCTGTTGTTGTTGTTTTTTTTTGCATTGTCCTTTTTGCCCTACAATTTTGTTATATTTGTCGATTCTTTTAAAAAAAAATTCATGTCTCCTAGTACTAATAGAACATCATTAGATGTCATTGGTTTGAGGTCTGTTGTAAGTTCTCATAATACACTTCTATTTCTTCATCACTGTGATCTTCAGTTTGTGCATCATCATGTAGCATGTCCTTTGGAGAATGTCGCTCTCATGACAGCATGTCTGGAAAAAACTGTCTTCCGCCAGTCTTCTGACCTGCTCCAAGGTCATACCCAGGGTCTCCTTGATGTCCTGAGTTCATCATCTTCTCGGTCGGCCAGTGCCTTGCTTTCCAGTGACCAGTCCATTGTGTCATTTAACGTGTCCAAAAAACCTAAGTTTTTGGGTCATTACATCATTTATAAGCCAATTCTCCTCCACATTCAGGTCTTGCCGGATGGATTTCTTTCTTTCTTTCTTGTCCACAGGATTTTCAGAACTCTCCTGTAGCACTGTTTCTTCTTCTTCTTCTTCTTCTTTGTGCGCTGTCAGACGTCAACTTGAATTTGTTTGAAGAAAGCAGCTGTCATCCTGAGGCTGTCGACATTGCTATAGAGCTTGTCTAGTGGTGCCACTGGTGATGTCCACATGTGCTTTCTCTGGTCCTCGTACGTCGGGTAATTTTGCAGCAGATGTTCAGCTGTCATTTTCCCTGTGCCACACGAGCATTCGTCAGTGCCACTTATCTTCAATTTATTGAATAGATGGTACCTCAGTCTGTTGTGGCCTGTGCGGAGTCTGAAGACCACGACCTGCTCTCTTCTGTTCAGCTGGTAGTAGGCATTATTTTTTGTGTAGCCAGTGTGTTCTGTTTTTCATTTGGCCATCTATCTGGCCCTAATTAGCCTTTTGGACTCTTCGTAGGTCACACTAGAATCTGGTTGTGGTAGTCTTGCACCTTCTCGCCACCAGCGATTTCAATTTTGAGTTGGAGTTTTGTCTTGTCAGTTGTCATTATCTTAGTTTTCTTTATATTCAGGTAGAGATTCTGGGCTTCACTATGCTTCTGGACTGATGTAGTTATTAGTTCTAAGCCCCTGGCGCTGTTTGAAAGCAAAACTGTGTTGTCGGCATATCGTATTTTCGATATCTCCTTTCCTCCTATTGTGAAAGGATCAAAGTCTGTAAAAATTAAATCTGCCTTTACATTCCTGATGTTTTCTGCATGTATGTTGAACAGGTCTGACCCCCTTGTGCATCTCGAACCAATCTGAGGTTTTACCGTGTACTCTTACGGCTGGTTGCTGCCCCCTGTAGAGGGTTTCTATTAGTTGAACCAGATGTGTTTGGAGGCCCATTTCTTTCATAATGTTCCACATTTGCTGATGTTTTACATAATCAAAGGAATTGGTGTAGTCTATAAAACAGGCATACATGTCTGTATTGAATTCTCTGCTTTTCTTGATGATGTTTCTCATGTTGAAGATATGGTCTCTCGTGTCTCTTCCTGGCCTGAACTCTGCTTGCATTTAATTTATTTCATAGTCCAGCTTTATTTCCATTCTTTTCATAATGATACACAATAAGATCTTGATGGCAAGGATTATCAAGGCAATGTACATATGTTTGTACATAACTTTAGATTTCCCTTCTTTAGTAATAGGATGTATACAGATCATTTCCACGCTTTGGGCCATTCTGTGTTGCGTATATGTTTGTAAAATGGTATTATCGAAGGGTTTAGCATTTAACTTTAACAGCCTCATGCGATATTCCATATCCACACATATTTTTCCAGGGTAATGTTGATAAAAATTACAATAGCTTATTCATGTCTCTCTCTCTCATTCTGTATATTGGTCTCTCCTTGTGCATCCGGTGTGTAAGTCTTAATTCCTTCACATCCAATTTAGGATTTCAATAAATATAGATCTACATTTAAAAAAAATAGGGCCAGACAAGACAAGACAATGGCTACAATTACTTACTTTGTTAGACATAGAAAAAGAACTGCTAACTAAATTATGCAGCAAACTGCTTTTACATGAATATATCACTTCTATCACATGGAAAAGGTGGCGAATTTGCTAAATGGATAACAAATTAGTTAATAGGAAGAAGTCAGAGAGATAAGAAGTACTCAGAGGTAAAAAGTGGAGTGCTACAGTGCTATATATATATATAAATGATTTGGACAATTATATGATTGCAAAATTGCAGATGACATAAAACTATGCAGAAGTGTTTCATCTAAAGCAGAAGTGGATATATAGATCAGATTTAGATAAAATTCTATAATGGTCTGAGCATGCTGGCAAATGGATTTTAATGTAGATAAATATTCAGTCATCAACATTGGTAGATCAAATATGGAACATAATTACAGAATGGGCGAGAACAATATTAGAAATATTGAAAGAGGAAAGGCAGCTTGAGGTTATAATAGACTATGCAGATAAGATGAGTGAGGAAGTCCAGGTAGCAGTGAAAAGGCAAATGCAATAATAGGTATGATAAAAAGAAATATTAAAAATAAGAAGCATTATACTGTAAGAAGCATTAGTTAGACCTAGATTGGAGTACTGTGTTCAGGTGTGGAGTTCTTATCATAGAGGAGAAATAAGCATGCTGGAAAGGATACAAAAAAGAGTGACAAAGCTGATAGTGGGATTCTGAAATTATAGTTATGAGGAAAGACTCAGAATAACCGACGTACAGTGTATATAAAAAGAAAAGAATTTGAGGTGATTTAAAACAGGTTTATATGATAATCATGGGAAACAATAAATGAGACTTTAACAAGTTTTATTAAAGCACTACTGACTACTAGAACAAGAGGGACAGCTATAAATTAATTACAGAAAGGTCCAGATTAGATATTAGGAAATATTTGTTAGTAAGAGTGGTGAATGCTTGGAATGCATTACTACAGTAAATAGTGGAGGCAGGGTCAATTTATGCATTCAAGAATAGATTGGAGGTGCATATTTATTTTTAGATTCAAGTGAGGTAAAAGAAACTGGTTGCATACAGACTGCAGAGGTAAAAGAAACTGGTTGCATACAGACTGCAGCGTCTTCTAAATCAGTATAAAGACGTTAAGTTAATACAAATGTAAGCTGAATTCAATATAAATTGATGTATAGCAAGTGACCTAAATATTAAAATGATAACACACTATATCAAAACAATAGCAGGAAGCTCAACTGTCTCATTGAAATTTAAACATCTAAACCGTGCACATACCCATTTGTTTGTAAACTATATTAGAACCGTATACTTATAGATAGCATATACGTACTTCTAATGCGTTTTCATTTACTTATGAAATAAAATAATCAGGCTTCAGAGAACATAGAGATTTAAAGAATTAATGAATGAAATCAGAGTTTAAAAATCATTACTTGGAGAGAGTGTGGCCAAATGGTTTCGATGCTTGCCTGCCGACTAGAAAGGCGTATGTTTTTTTAATGTTGGGGGTGAAATAAACAAACATAGCGGATAGCCAGCACACGACGTGGCGACAGCGGTATGTAATTCTCAGCCTTTAAAACCCCTCAACAGCAATGACAAAATATCGTACGATAGTTTGTTTTAGTTTTTTTTTAACACCATGCTCAAATAGATTATATTGTCATGTATGTACTTAGTGTGTGTACATTGTGCTCAGTACAATTCAGTACCGCAGCAGTCTGCAGTATGAGTGTCACTGAAAATGAAATAAACCAGACTCTTGGCAGTCTTGGTGGAGTGACAAAGTCGAGAACAAACGTAGAAGAGAAGACATCGGTATACATAGAAGGATAACATTTAAAATGAACATAAAAATGCATGTCAGCCTGTGTACAAGGCAATAGATGAAGACGACGAAGAACCATAACAGCCGACAGA
The DNA here is from genome assembly GCA_036924085.1 of Ariolimax columbianus. Lineage (NCBI taxonomy): Eukaryota > Metazoa > Mollusca > Gastropoda > Stylommatophora > Arionidae > Ariolimax > Ariolimax columbianus. The sequence goes on along the minus strand of JAVGWX010000009.1, from coordinate 68,344,488 downwards.
CTGTGTAGAATTGGCAATTGATTTGAGCTGACGACACTACATCGACGCCATTTTAAAGCTTCTGTTGCTAGCGAGACAGTTTACTTCCGGGGTCGTGAATTTTCAAAATTATAACTGAGAAAAACGAACTAATGTGAACAACTCATTTTCTTATAATTCGGAATACCTGTCAGGAATCATCAATTGTGTACTTCCCTGAAGGTACGAAAAACATTCTTTTCTTTTATCTATATATAAGTAGGTGTGTTTGATTAAGACACGCAATACTAGCAGCCTTATCGATTACTGCTTCTCTCGTCCAACACTCTCAATTTTAAGTGGACGGCTCAAATTACAATTCAATGGAGAGCGAATTTGTGAGCCCGGTAGTTATTTATATTTATGAATCATGTTCACCTGAATAAACTAGGACTTAGATTCAAAACTAATTTTTTTTTAAATATGTTTTACAGGTACCTCGAAATTTTTAATTTGTACGATCTCTTGAAATTATATGGGAGTTCAGTAACATTTTTAATTATTACATGATTTGTATCTGAACAGAAAAGAGAAACTTAACTTATTTAGTTTAGAAGATTTTGTTGGTAGAGTGTAAACAACTAAAGAAAGTTTAGAAAGGGCGAGTGCCTGTGTAATTCTTGAAAATCACTAAAGTGGTACCAGGTATGAATAGAACAGGACCACTGTCACTAGTGTAACCTTCCAAGCATGTCGCAAAAGTCGACTTTGAGGGTTGTGCACAATGAGTTGATGTGGCCGTAAGCTGGAAGGAAAGTTGAGGCCCATTTTGTAAACTTTTAATTTTTTTTTAATTGCAAGGGCAACAAAGGCCTCTACAATCTTAGCATTGCGTTGTAGTCTAGTCAACCTATTTGGAAATCCGACACTGGTTGTACACGAGGCTCGCAACCTCATCATGCTCGAAGTTATGCTTCATGACATATGTAAAGGGCTACAGCTGGGAAGGTAGACCTATACTTCACACGGAGCCACACGCTCAATCAATCCTTTTTTGAAACATTCACCTTAGTGTAACTGTTGAGAACCAATGCACGAGTTGGCATGGTAAATGAAAATAACATGCATATATTACTGTAAAATAAAGATTACTCTTGTGTGTGCCCTGAAATGGGCGTTAAGTGGCCGGGTTGCAGTAGCTCTGCTAACATCCCGAGCGTGCTAATGAAGGTGGACCGGCGTCCACTTGGCGGTTGTGCTATACTTGGCTTCATCTGCGTGTCGCTCACTATTACGCAGATCATGTTGATCTCCCACCTCATTAGCCAGGCTGCCATGAAAACAGCCCGTTTCCAGGGAGACCTACATAGAAGTGAGGTGAGGGTCTTGGTCAGTATATTTTACCCTCACTAAAACGTCCGATCAGTATGCTTTGCCAGTCAACCTATCCTGAATTCCAATCACCTTCAGCCCTCTAAGTTCCCCAATAATTCTGCTTCTTTGTTCGCCTTTCAACTTCACTAACTCTAGCAAAGGCAGCAGTCAATTCAAGGCTCTCTACACTTTCATGCAGTTGTTTTTTGGTCCCCATATGGCACTGATTGTTGCCACGTACTAATCCTTTCACTAGTGTATGATGGGCAGGACTTAAACAGGTGTTGTAGGAGACAGCGTGGCCTAGTGGTTAAGTGGCACAGCTCACAAACCGAAGGTGATGGGTTCGATCCCCATCACAGCACCGGCCGTTACCCTGGGGAAGCAAACCCTTAGAAAATGCAGGAGGTAGCAGACCCTTACATAAAATGCATGCTGAAGTCGGATGCACTGGGCCGACAGGCGCAAAATAAAAACCACAGTGCAACGCACACCGCCTTGGGGATTTGAGAAATAAGGCGAACGCAAATAAAAAAACAAAAAACAGGTGTTCAGCTGTCATAGGATCTGTGCCACAGGCACAATGATCCGTAGTGCCAATCTGTAATTTATTATAAAGATGGCATCTCAGTCTGTTGTGTCCTTAACTTAACGTTTTTAAACTGGTCTAGAAGACTGCAGAGTCTGTAAACAGCCAGTTTCATTTACATTTCCTTGCTTAAAAGCTATTCTTAAATGCATAAATTGTCCCTGCCTCCACTACTTCCTGTGGCAATTCATTCCAAGCATTCACCACTCTGACTAAAAAATTATTTCCTAATATTTAATCTGGGCCTTTCTTTAGTTAATTTGTAGCTATGCCCTCTTGTTCTTGTAGGTATTTGTATTTGGAAAACTTGTTATAGTCTAATTTATCCGTTCCTTTGATTATCTTATAAACCTGTATTAAGTCACCTCTGATTCTTCTTTTTTCTAGACGCTGTAGGCCGGTTTTTCTGAGTCTTTCCTCTTAACTGTAATTCTGGAATCCCACCATCAGCTTTCTCGCTCTTTTTTATATTCTTTCCAGCATGTTTATATCCTCTCTAAGATAAGGACTCACCTGTACACAGTACTCCAATTTAGGTCTAACTAATGCTTTATACAGTTTGACAATCACTTCCTTGCTCCTATGTTTAATATTTCTTTTAATCATACCTAACATTGCATTTGCCGTTTTCACTGCTACTTGGACTTGCTCACTCACTTTACCTGTATGATCTATTATAACCCCTAGGTCCCTTTCCTTTTCTATCATTCTAATATTGTTCTCTCCCATTCTGTAATTATGTTCGAAATATTGATTTACCCATGGGGATGATAATACATTTATCTACATTAAACTCCGTTTGTCAGCTTTCAGACCATTCTCGAATTTTATCTAAATCCGACCGCAATATACCCACTTCTGCTTTAGATGAGCCACTACTGCATAGTTTTGTGTCATCCGCGAATTTTACAATCTTGGATCCAATGTCAATATCCAAATCGTTTGTATATATTAAGAACAAAATTGATCCTAAAACTGAGCCCTGTGGCACTCCACTCTTTACTTCACACCACTCAGAGTACTCCTTATTTATACCTACTATCTGCCTTCCTGTGCGCTGCAGCCGGAAGATGATCACCTGATCTCGCCTGGAGAGCTTGTGTTAGGCGTCATTTTCAATATGGCCGTGGTGATCTCGTTTCCGTTGTTTGCTTTTAATTAAGCACACAATAAACGGCGATTAAAATAGATGCATGTGCATTAAGCTAGCAACATCATCATATAAACTAAACTCTCCCCACCCCACTACGCAACGTGTCGCGATCTTGTCGCTGAGTCGACTTCATCGTGTCGATAACCGAGATTGAACTCGGTACGTATTCCGTGAAAAAATAGCTCTCTTTCACTTTGCTACTCGGCTGCTCCTTGTGTTAGTTTAATGGGGAAAAAACATGAAAAAAAAACTAGTAAAAGTTGATTAAGGTTGAGCTTAATCAAAATTTAAAAATGGGTATGGTCAGATACCGCACCGAGACGAGAACACAAACAAAACCTACGTTACGACCAATAGGCTTTCATCAGAGACAACACTGAACTAACAAATCAACATATAAGAAAAAAAGGGGTCAACTCATCTGTTTCAGATAGGAGACGCTTTCTGTCTAAGCGACCAGTTGTGCCAAGTACTCGATAGAAACTGAAATGGGAGCGGTCAAACAAAAAGTGGCGGAAGATGCCTGATAAGCCAAGCGTGGCCAAATAGTGGTCCAGATAGGAGAACAATGAGAAGGCAATATAAGCCGGGAGTGCGTGACATTGATATAAGAGAGGGGGGAAGAGAACTGATGGAAGAATGGGGGAGGCGGGGGGGGGGGGGAGGAAGACAAATACATGGGAACCAGTGTGAGGGTTTAAGAAAAAGTATGGAAGATATTAATACCATGTGGTTGGAGACAGCCCATACTCGAGATAAGTCTGTTCTCAAGGGCGAATCGATGGCGATCGTCAGAGAAGCACGAAACCAGACCAGTGACACTGACGTCAGCCATACCCCGGTGCTCAGGACCATTGAAGTGGCTGGCAATTGGGGAACCAGTGCGGTTGCGGATGTCGTTGAGGTGTTGGCGGAAACGCTCTCGTAGTTCCATACCAGTTTCCCCAATGTAAGTCATACCACACTGGCGGCAGATGATGGAATAGATGAGGTTACGAGATTGTGTTAGTTTATCAGCACCATCACTCATCCGGCTGGTTCCAACTGGGACATAGGACTGCTACAGATGCTCTCCATCTGTTCCTGTGACATCTTCCTGAGTTCTACCCACAAGTCCCGGATTGAACTGACTTCCACCTCGACCGTTCGCTGCCAAGTATTTTTTTCCTTTCCGTTCGACTATTTCCCAGTGGGCTCCAATCCACGGAATATCTGGTTATAATATCCAGGCGCTTTCTGAGAGTGCGTCTTTTCCATCTCCATGTTCTCTCCCCAATTACCTGCCGCACTAACTGATGTCGTGTTCTTCCTCACAGATCTGTGTGTACCATTATTTCTAGCCATCTCACACGAAAATCCGACGAAGATATTTGTTTATGAACGTCGGCAGTCTGAGTGTGACACCCTTAGCCACATGCCATGTCTCAGAACAATCTAGCAGGATCGATTTTACTTGGATACTTGAAATCCTGGTGTTCAAACAGACATGTTAATGTATGTTGCAAGGTAGCCGAAGGCTATCGGCTATCCCTACTAGGTATTTTAAACTTCCTGCGGCTTACTTGGCCTGAGTGGAGGTACAAATAATTTGGGTAAATTGTTTACCTGAATTTTGTCCGGGCAGTGGCCGTTAAGCCTACTTTTCGATTTCTAACTGCCAATGGTTTTTTAACGCGATCGACACTGAACACGGGAGGCCGATCTCACTACCCAGAGATCAGGGAATTTTTACCAGAAGATTCGCATGAAAAAATCGTGGTCTCCACCGTGATTCAAACCCGCTACCTCCGGCACCCGATGCGGACACCTTACCCCGAGACCACATTCATATTAAACAGCATCATTTTTTATCCACGGAGAATGCCGCCGATTTCCTTATTGATCCGTCTTCTTCTTCTTCGTACGCAGTCAGACATCAACCTTTATTTTTTCGAAAAAAGCAGCGGTCATCCTGAGGCTGTCGACACTGCCATAGAGCTTGTCTAGTGTTGCCACTGGTGATGGCCACATCTGCTCTCTCTGATCCTTGTATGTCGGGCAGTTTTGCAGCAAATGCTCAGCGGTCATTTTCCCGGTACCACACGGACATTCATCAGTGCCACCTATCTTCAATTTGTTGAATAGGTGGTACCTAAGTCTATTGTGGCCAGTGCGAAGTCTGAAGACCACGACCTGCTCTCTTCTGTTCAACTGGTAATAGGCATCGTTTTTTGGTGTATCCAGTATGTTCGGTTTCCCATTTAGTCATGTCCTTATCGATCCAAGAGAGCTGAAAGCAATTCTGGCAATTTTTGTAATTTTGGCGTTAATATCTTGGTTTGTTCCTCTGTCTTTATCAATGTTACTTATCAGGTAGGTCACATGTTGCACTTCTTAGATATCTGACCATTAATATTTAGGGGGTATCTTTACCTATTATGTGTTCTAATTTCTTTTGATTTGATCATACCAAATCTGCAATGCCACATTTGCTGCTGTATATGTAAGTATGTCTATCTTTCCTTTCTTTGTCGTGCTGCTTATATTACAGCATACATATATCATCTGCGAAATTTAAGTCTTCCGGTTGCTTATCAGATGACCAATGTATTCGTGTTGTTATTACCCTCTGTTGTTTGCCTCATCACCCAACATATGACCACAAGAATGATTGTTGGAGATAGTAGCCATCCCTGTCTGACCCTGGTTTGAAATGTAAACAGAGATTATGCAAGCCATCAAACTATTTAAACATTGGAAAGCTGCATGATCAGACGAACTCAAAACAACTTCTCCGAGTCATGAAACGAACATCTCAACCATCACAGAGATGTTACACTAACTCTTCAAGAACGTATGGAAATAATGAGCTCTTCCCAAAAAAAGTTAAAATAATGTCGCTTAATCAAATTACAAAAGAGAATCAATCTGGCTGCTTCAATGTAGCAGCTGGAGAGGAATACCACTCCTGGCAGTGATTTGGAAAGCCATGCCTTGGTTAATGCTTGATCATATAAAAGATACTTTAGATAGAAAACTAAGACAAAAACAGGCAGGATTTCGAGCAGACAGATCTTGCTCAGATTAATTTGCACAGAACAATCTAGGGAATGGCAAACATCTATATATTTCTTCCATGAGTTCATTCTTCTTTCCCTTTATACTTCTAATATTTCATATCCCAGCAATCTTAGTCCGTAATTCGCGCCAGTCAGCCATCTTTAGTGTCTGATCGGTTTTCTTACTTTGTTGTGTCTGTTCAGGTGAGTAGACAAACATGTGATTAGCCTGTTGGGTTACTGCATGATGCAGAGGTTGTCTCCTTTTGTCCTAATTGGTGTAACTGTTGGCTCTGTTGCAGCCTGTTATCCAGACTCACCACGTGGAGGCGGCGAAGGGTTTTAGCGGCTATGGTTCGCTGGCCCTGCGCGCTAGCAGTCAGCTTTGGGTCGCTGACCCCTACAGCACATGCATTGCTCAGCATCTTGATCCTTCTGCGAGATATGGAATCTATGACATGATGCTACACAGAGGCTTTGAATTACTCAAAGACTTATCAGTCTCACTACGAGACCAAATCCACTACACCATAATCAGGCGCCAAATCTCCTTCAACGACGTCATATATACGTCACTGATAAGAAAGTAAAGATACGCAGGGCACGTAGTGCGCATGCCTGTCAACAGATGAACTCCAAAAGTGACGACCTAGTGACCTTACTACATGCATCCACCAATGAGATTTAGGGATGACATGCGTGAACCGGAAATGGGGACTCCAGAAATGCGTTTCGACATTTGACTACATGTGCCTGATTGAATAACTGGATAACAAATGATGGTAACAGCATGTCCCTAGTTCTACTCCTGTCTTACTGGATTTAGCGTGGGGGAATGTACAATAAAAGGTAGACCCATATCAGATATCAGACACTGCCGACATGAATGAAGTTAAAAAGACTTCATTGTATTAGGTATTAGCTTTTTATGGGATGGTGTGGCCTGTTCTCTTTCACGTCACCTTACCTTTCCTGACTGTAAGTCAGATACCATTTACAGTTGGGTAGACTGGAGCGTGTCCCGACTAGGGAGAGAAAGATAGATTGGGCTATATTTGAACAGTAACTAAATATTTTGCTTTTCTTTTATAATGATATTTTGAATGTGTAAGAGTGAATGTGTGCTTTTTCCATCATTGCAATGCGTGCGAGTATCAGTTTGGTTAAAGCGATTGTCCCTCGTGGTAAAGGTATCGGCTTCATTTCTCGACACGCTCCAGTCTACTCTTAAGTTAGAAGCTACCCAACTTACTATTCTGAAAGGCTAGATAGCGGCGAAGTAAACCCATCACCCACATCTCACAAAAGTGCACATTTACAGCTGGGTTGACTGGAGAAGCGGTCCTTGATTAAAATCACGACCCAGATTTGTTTAGTCTCCGGACGCGATTCGAACCGAGGCACACTGTTACCACAGACAATAGCGAATTGCTCGCCATGAACTGAGCTAACGCGCGCGCGCTACCCCTAAGAAAAGTATATAAATACACTAAACGAGAATACGCTGGATAAGAGACCCTAAATCTGGATATAGACGACATAACATTATAAAGGCTAGCCAAAGCCCTTACTAGCGAGGAATGCAGTGCACGGGAGTTCTCAAGTTCACTCAAATAAAATACATGGAATCCCTGACAGGGCTACAGCCAATATAAGACAGTCCAGACTGTAAAATTCTACAGCAAGCGGAGAAATTCAAGACTCATTGGCCACCTGATGCACAATATACTAAATTGACTAGGACGCGGCAGACTAAAGGCAAAAAGAAAAGATTAGAAACAATGCTACGCTCTCAAATGACATAATAAAACTAATACCAGCATGCTCCATCCGCAACCTCTGGAAAGAAGACCCTTTTTCGGATCCCGTATGTAATATCCCCAACATAGAAAACAAAAGTTCACAAACAGAGGAACAGAAAAACCACATAGCTACCAATTACATCAATCAAAAATTGTAAACCAAAGATAACATTGAAAACGGGGTAGGAGGCATTATTATAAAACTGAAAAGTATACCCAGTAGCATTTTCAAATGGGTGACGCCGCAGCAACTTTAGCGCCGAGACCAGATCCTTGAGACAAGCAGCTGAAACCCTTTTAGACCACAAGAAACATGCAGAAAAGCAAGAGGTCATTCTCAGTGTTAACGGCTCTCCAAGAACCAGCACAAAAATGAACTCTGCGCTCTGGTAGACTCACTCGAACGCCTGTCCCAGTGCTTACAAAAAGCATAGGCCAGTGGATACCAGCCCACTGCAACATTATAGGCAACGCGGGAAGAACACTGCAGCAGTGAGATACAGAAACCACATACGATGAGACAAAAGCAGCAATTAGGACCACATACACGGCAAATGGCTACTCTGGTCACATTGAAAACTATGCCTACCACCAACTCTGGAGGCGCGATCATTCTCCTTCTACACACAGGGCAGGGGAGGAAGACTAACCTCTGGTCAGGCAAAATATACTGAGCAGACATGTTAGTCAGGGTCAGGCAAAATATACTGATCAGACACGTTAGTCAGGGTCAGGCAAAATATACTGATCAGACATGTTAGTCAGGGTCAGGCAAAATATACTGAGCAGACATGTTAGTCAGGGTCAGGCAAAATATACTGATCAGACATGCTAGTCAGGGTCAGGCAAAATATACTGAGCAGACATGTTAGTCAGGGTCAGGCAAAATATACTGATCAGACATGTTGGTCAGGGTCAGGCAAAATATACCGATCAGATATGTTAGTCAGGGTCAGACAAAATATACTCATCAGACATGTTAGTCAGGGTCAGGCAAAATATACTGGTCAAGACCATCACCTCGGCTTCCTCGCAGCCCTTCCTGGAAACGGGCTGTTTTCATGGAAGCCTGGCTAACGAGGCGAGGGATCAACGTGATCCCTGTAGTAATGAGCAACAAGCAGATGAAGCCAAACAAAGTACAACCACCTGGAGTACCCCAGTCCACCTTCATCAGCACGCTCGGGATGTGAGGAAAGCTACTGCAACCCGTTACTTAACATCCTTTTCAGTGCGCACAAAAGAGTAACCTACTCATTGTGGGCATTCACAACATCACACAGGACACAACAGACTGAGATGTCATCTATACAGTTATCTAAACCAGCACAAAAGACACGTCAACAATTAAAATAACTCAGTACGCGTTGCTTACAACTAGGACAATAACCCTGACCTAGATAGTGGACGAATCAATTAACCTGACATTGCAGGAATTATGTGATATAATTGGATTCCAACATTCTGGAAAGAAGATTATGTGGTCAAGTTGCCGTAGAAATGTTGTTGTTGGTGTCGAATGATTGGATTCGAACATACTGGATACACAAAAAACGATGCCTATTACCAGTTGAACAGAAGAGAGCAGGTCGTGGTCTTCAGACTTCGCACTGGCCACAAAAGACTTAGGTACCACCTATTCAACAAATTGAAGATAGGTGACACTGACGAATGCCCGTGTGGTACCGGGAAAATGACCGCTGAGCATTTGCTGCAAAACTGCCCGACATACGAGGATCAGAGAGAGCAGATGTGGCCATCACCAGTGGCAACACTAGACAAGCTCTATGGCAGTGTCGACAGCCTCAGGATGACCGCTGCTTTTTTCGAAAAAATAAAGATTGATGTCTGACTGCGTACGAAGAAGAAGACGGATCAATAAGGAACTCGGCGGCATTCTCCGTGGATAAATAATGATGCTGTTTAATATGAATGTGGTCTCGGGGTAAGGTGTAAGGATCCCCCTCTCGGCCTCACTGGTGTAATCCAAAGGAATGCAAAGGATGCCAATTTAGTACCAGAATGAGTTCGCAATTTTTAAACCATCGGTCTTAGGTGCTACCACTCCGGATTTTCTGTCTGGGGTTACTCCCGTATCCCTACCCTCTCCCGAGGTTTCCACAAGGCAGTGGAGTCGTTACCCGCAGATGCTAGTTACTCGAGACATCCGATAATACTCTCATCGTCCAAGGACTAACTGGCACTTCCTGGCACGAGTGGGTTTAAAATCAGAGTTCCCCCTCTTCTAGACGAACTGCCCGAACAGGCTAACGAGCTTCTTCTATCCGGGCTTAGTCAGAGTATGCATTCTCTAAAAGTGGCTGCCAATCAAGGCCAATGAGCCTAATCTGCCAAATGATTAGGATTACTCTTTTGTGCGCCCTGAAAAGGGTGTTTAGTGGCGGGTCGTTGTATCTTTCCTCAAATCTTTAGCGTGCTGATGAAGGTGGACTGGAGTCCTCTATGCGGTTGTGCTATGCTTGGTCATCTGCGTGTCGCTGACTACTACGGGGATCACGTTGATCCTTCACCTCGTTAGTCAGGCTGTCATGAAAATAACCCGTTTCCAAGGAGGACTACGATGAAGTCGAGGTGAGGGTCGAGCTGAGTATATTTTACCTGACCCTGACTAACATGTCTGATCAGTATTTTTTTGCCTGACCGAACGTTAGTCTTCCTTACCTGTTGCAGCAATATAATGTGTAGCAGTGTACAGACTATATGGATATAATGTGTAGCAGTGTACAGACTATATGGATATAATGTGTAGCATTGTACAGACTATATGGATATAATGTGTAGCAGTGTACAGACTATATGGATATAATGTGTAGCATTGTACAGACTAAATGGATATAATGTGTAGCAGTGTACAGACTATATGGATATAATGTGTAGCAGTGTACAGACTATATGGATATAATGTGTAGCAGTGTACAGACTATATGGATATAATGTGTAGCAGTGTACAGACTATATGGATATAATGTGTAGCAGTGTACAGCCTATATGGAAATAATGTGTAGCAGTGTACAGACTATATGGATATAATGTGTAGCAGTGTACAGCCTATATGGATATAATGTGTAGCAGTGTACAGACTATATGGATATAATGTGTAGCAGTGTACAGACTATATGGATATAAGGTGTAGCAGTGTACAGACTATATGGATATAATGTGTAGCAGTGTACAGACTATATGGATATAATGTGTAGCAGTGTACAGAATATATGGATATAATGTGTAGCAGTGTACAGACTATATGGATATAATGTGTAGCAGTGTACAGACTATAATGTAATTATCAGAGGGCAAATATTGAATTGAGTGATCTTAGAGTAGTTGAAAGAGACCATACATAAACATCTAAATGAAAAACAGGCTGGCTTTCTACAAAATAGATCACGGGCTTACCAGATAGCTACTCTTCGAATAATAGTTAAACAAAGTGTGGAGTTGAGCTCACAGCTTTATATCCGATTCGTGGCCGAAGATTCAACCCAATGAATGAGCCGAGGGCAGCCAGCAACGGGTAGCTGGCTGCTTGCATCAGGGTCAGTGAACCAGAGCTGGCCAATGCTCTGTTCTGCATCCAAGTGGCGGACCCAGAAACAGACTGCATTAGCACAGTCTGGCTAAGAGGATAGGGATCGTAGTGAGAAGGCTAACCCAGTACTAAAAAAAAAAGCTATTGAAACCGGTTATGTTGGGTCGAAAGGCGCGGATAACGTAGCCTCGCTGTAAACTATGACACAATACAACGTTCGTTTCAGAACGGACATATAAGATGAAGATGAAGAAGATAAAGAAGAATATATCATATTCGTGCGTTATGAAAAGCCATGTGACAGTTTAAATCAGTAACCATTCTGCCTGTTGCTCACGCACCAAATTGTGTCCCCTGAAGTTAACTAACATACAAAAGAAAACGTATGACAATATGAGGTGTAGAGTTCTCGTACATGGTGGACAGCTCTTCGCGCCCTTCAAGATAAACTGGATTGACACATGGATGTCTCTTATCTCCATTTATCTTTCTACTGGTTATTGACTGGATTATGAAGCCAACAACGTCAGCTAATGAAAATGGCATTTAACAAAAGGACTGATGTAGACTTTTTTTGATGACTTATCTCTGATGTCTCACAATCACGAGAAGTTGCAAAATAAAATACGTATGCTTGATGAATGGTTAAAAAAACAAAACTGGGTCTGAGCACACACAGAGTAATAAAAACAAAAACTATGTAAAAAACGTGAAACATGGACGATTACAAAAGCAATAAGAGCGAAGATCGGGTGCTTTTGAAACACAGTGCTACAGAAGAGTCTTGAAAATCCCGTGGACAAAGAAAGAAAGAAACAAATCCATCCAACAAGACCTGAATGTAAAGGAGAATTGGCTCATAAATGACGTAATGACCTGAAAACTGAGTTGTTGTTTTTTGGACATGTCAAACGACACAACGGATGGAGAGAGTGGTTATGGAGGGCATGGTCCCTGGAAAGAGAAGCAGGGGCCGACCGAGAAGACGATGGACTCAGGACACCAAGGAGACGCTGGATTTGACCTTGCGGCAGGCCTGAAGACTGAAGAAAGATAGTTTCCTACAGACAGGCTGTCATGAGAGCGACGTTCCGCAAAGAACATGCTACATGATGATGATGAAATGAATAACAGCACCAAAGAGCAATCAGCCTATAGTTATACAATTACGCATGCAAAAGGCGGGAGGAACATTCATATCGTTATGGAATGTATTTAAATCAACGTAATCGATCCATCACAAAAATAGAAATCTTCAACTTCAATGTAAATCCTGCCCTTTTCTATGGGGCTGTCACGTGTGGTACAACGAAAACTGGAACGAAAAATGTTGAAGCTTTCATTAATGGGTACCTGCCATTTTCTATGGGGCTGTCACGTGTGGTACAACGAAAACTGAAACGAAAAATGTTGAAGCTTTCATCAATGGGTACCTGCCCTTTTCTATGGGGCTGTCACGTGTGGTACAACGAAAACTGAAACGAAAAATGTTGAAGCTTTCATCAATGGGTACCTGCCCTTTTCTTTGGGACTGTCACGTGTGGTACAACGGAAAACTGAAACGAAAAATGTTGAAGCTTTCATCAATGGGTACCTGCCCTTTTCTTTGGGACTGTCACGTGTGGTACAACGGAAAACTGAAACGAAAAATGTTGAAGCTTTCATCAATGGGTACCTGCCCTTTTCTATGGGGCTGTCACGTGTGGTACAACGGAAAACTGAAACGAAAAATGTTGAAGCTTTCATCAATGGGTACCTGCCCTTTTCTATGGGGCTGTCACGTGTGGTACAACGGAAAACTGAAACGAAAAATGTTGAAGCTTTCATCAATGGGTACCTGCCCTTTTCTATGGGGCTGTCACGTGTGGTACAACGGAAAACTGAAACGAAAAATGTTGAAGCTTTCATCAATGGGTACCTGCCCTTTTCTATGGGGCTGTCACGTGTGGTACAACGGAAAACTGAAACGAAAAATGTTGAAGCTTTCATCAATGGGTACCTGCCCTTTTCTATGGGGCTGTCACGTGTGGTACAACGGAAAACTGAAACGAAAAATGTTGAAGCTTTCATCAATGGGTACCTGAGTCGAATAATAGGTTAGAATAGCATAATAAAGTCCCTAACGTGGAACTACGGCGAGAGAACTGCACATATATTAATAATTACTAGCACTTGACGTAAGGAGAAGACGCTAGCGTTGGATGTGGCACACTTTGGGGTAAAAAAGCTAAAAGCATTACAAGACATGATCTGTTCTAGAATCCTCAAAGCGTTAGAAGTAGAGGTAGGCATAAACATTCATGGAGAAGAGAACTTGCGACACACATAAAGGCAACAGGATAGACAGAGCTGGAAGGAAAGGTACAGGACAGCTAAGAAGGGATTGTAGTTGTTGAAAGTTTGTACTCCACTGGGAGCTGACGAGTTTATATTGATTAATGATTCATTAATCAGTGCGATATAACATTGGGCAGAATATCGAGGATAGTGTTGGAGAGGATGGCTAAGAAGATACTTCTTCCTCTTCGTCGTACGCTGTCAGACTCGGATAAGGAGATACATTAATCAGCATCTTGCATATCTTGTTTTGTAACCATCGCGTTGTGAAATAGGCAAAGTACTGTCCTTATGGGCAGTTATGTTGGCTAAGCCACAGGCTACTGTAGAAATAGGCCTTCTGACTCACGGAGAAATCCCGTTGAAACGTCACATTTCAAGGCTAACTAAATGACGGAACTTTTATGTGCTATCAATGAAACTATAATAGCATGTTCGGGAAGCAATTGGTTTCAGGGCAGAATTCTGTGAAAGGATCACTCTCAACCGTGATTTGTTGTGTTTTACACCGTGGATTTGTTTTATTTCTCTGTGTGGATCATGGATTGATTATAAATCTTGGCACAATATCCGTTCCCTCACTTAGCCGACCGTGGAATGTGACGTTTCAATAGGTTTTCCCGGTAAGTCAGACAGCATATCTAAAGTAGGCCATGGCTAAACTGAACAGAAATACATTATTAACGTAATACCGGTAATATCTTCATATTTCGGGTTGCTGTTATCAATTGAAAACTGTTTCGTCTTAGAAGCTGTATAAACATTCATGGTTGTTGTAGTTTTGTGATGGTTGTTGTAGTGCAAGCCACTTGTACTGAGTTAATTCAATTCTTCGCGATTATTCTTTGGTAGCGGGCTGAAATGGTAATTCTTTTATCCTGAGGAGTACTTAAGAAGTGGGACCGGGTCCACCTGGCTGTAGTGTAGTACGAGCACCTCAATATGCTGCAAACTATGTAGGCTGCAGTGTTGATCCCTATCTCACTGACCAGACTTCTGTAACACAGCCTGTTTCCAAATGAGCCCTAACAGGATGTGAGATAGGGGTCGTGATGACTGGTTTTTCCACGAAAGGCTGATAGCGGTTCTAAATGAGATCAAATAGAAGTGTCTAAAAAGAAACAAAAACGCTTAGCTGGCAGTTATGGGAAGAGACAGAAGGCAGTTCGCACTTATAATATATCTTTTGTATCAGTTTATCTATGCCTTTGTAGTTCTACTATTCAGCATTGCCAATAAATTATTTCTTTTGTAACAGTTAAAGGTAGTCCTATAACAGACACTACGGTACTTGCGTCTTAATTCATCCCAAACAAAAAATATGTTTTTAAGCAACCGTATATATATTTTTAGCAACGGATTTGGGGGGGGGGAGGGGGCCCGCAGTGGTAATGACGTCACAGAATAGTCTACTTTTTAACAATCGGGATGTCAAACATCGCGCATACAACGGGATTGCCAGTAAACCTAGATTTAATCATCAAACAGTAAAGACTCAATCAACTCTGTTGACCCTAACGCAGGTGCACATACTCAATGCAATCGACCTCGGAAAACGGCGAAGGAGAGACACAAGCGAAAAGATGGCGTACCCAGGCAAATGCGTGATTCATACATGTGCAAAGACATCAAAGTAAAGGGTTTGACGTGTTCACAGCAATTCTTGCTGACATTGTTCAATTTTAGTCACCTCAAAAATTAACATTGTGGTGTTTGGTCGTCCAATTATTTCAATCAGCCTGGCAGGAAATATTCTTCTTCTTCTTTTTAGGGTCCGACATTCTTCCAAAAGATGTGTTGCAAAACTGAATATAACCATCTTTATATAAGTTTTTATTTATTTATTTAAAATAAAATAATATCGAGCTGTCCTCCCCATAACCCGAAATGGAATGTCCCGCTACAATCAGCTACTGTCGAATACGTATTATGGGAACTCAGAGAACTGTTTGGGGTGAATTAAGACGCAAACACCGACACTACTGTCAGGAATGAAGTGTTAAAGCCTTCACAGTAGGAGGCAACAGCTTATTAATTAGGTAGGGTGACCAGCTCCCTTTCTTGCTGATTTGTCTTACCCAAGTAAGCCAGGTGCCAATTCACAGCCGGATCGACTGGAGCGTGTCGGTGGCGGGAGTTGAACCCCCAATCTTTGCCGCGAAAAGCCAGTGCTCTATCGCTACGCCAATCAGACGCTGCTGTATAAAGAATGAAATACAATCAATAGATATATCATAAAAACTGACCAACAGTGTCTAGAACAGAGAAGAATTCGAGGTTACTGAATACAAGTTTACAATTTAATCAGTGGAAAGAATAAAATAAACTATAGCAAGTATTTTTGAAAATTAAAACCACCTACAAGAACAAGAGAGCATAGCTATAGAAATGTCCAGGTTAAATATGAGGAAACATTTTTTTAGTCAGAGAGTGGTGAATGCTTGGAATGCATTGCCACACAATGTGGTGGAAGCAGGGTCAGTTAATGAATACAAAAATAGATGGGATGCTCGCAGTTATTTTTAGTATCGGTGAAGGGAAATAAGCTGTCAATATACAGACTACGTAGAGCCATCTACATCAGTAAAATAAAGTTAATGTACGTTAAGATTGTTTGTACAATTTCCAGATCCCATTCACGGATCATGAAATGTGTATAAAATAACTTTTATGTTGAGGACCTGGAAACTATTCCAGTGGTTTTTCCGCGATAGGAACGTTGTAAGTCTCATATAGATTAAGTGTTCCTCACTAAAGGCTACATTTGTTTCGTGAACCATAGAAAGACAGGTGGGAGCGGATGCAGAGATGAAAGAATTTGGAAGGTCGTCTGTCCTGACAAACACGTGGTATTTGTTTGAGTGTGGAAGTATTTCCTGGCAGTGTTTCGCCTCTCCAAACAATACCAACGAGCTTGCCACCTCCTCGTTAAGGCGTGCCTCGCACTTGTAAACACTTCCTCTTGAAGTCTCCTTCCTCGTATCTCAGATGACCCGTCAATGCCCGTCATCCTACACACTATGGACGAATAGAATTGAGAGGCCACAGTCATTTTGTTTTAAAACGGAAACAACGATGTAAGATTCAAGAAAAGGGAGAACAACCTTTGCTTCCAACGTGTAAGAGAAGACAACCCAAAATACACGTTGATGGTTAAAAACAATGGCCCATTGTTCTTCAGGGAACGAACAGGTCACAATTATTATTATTAGGGTGAGCCAGAAAACAGAAACTAACTCAGAGAAGGGTGATACGTGGCGGGATAGGGTCAATTATTTTACAGCAAAAAACTTGCACCGGCAATAAACGCATCACGAAACAATAAACAGGGAAGCCAGTTGCCACACAAATTGAGATGACAACACGTCAGTTTGTCGGCAAATTTGAATATACAATATTCCTTCTCGCGAATCTCGCGCTATGTCTGTTGACAAGGTGTGGTGGGCCAGGTTAGGACCTGGCTTAACGAACTTAACAGCAGCTGGTTTTATCAGGGAGCACATTGTCACATCCATAAAGCTTCCAGACGTGGTTTGTTTCAGCCAATAGCATCGCTAGCCTTCCCGATGACTTTTCAGTTTAGAACAGTTCATCGGAAAGTTATTGACTTTGTTCGTTACACGGTGTGTTCGGAGCACGATTCACGGTAATTGAATTTCTATTTTTCCAGTTTCAAGTAAATTAACTATCTTAAGAATTCACTGTTCATGTTTTTCACGATAACCAACTCAGCATGTTCATATCACTGGTGTCAAGAAACTAGAATCAAGTTGCTTGTTTGCATTGAACGCATTTTGGTGGGTTAATTTTCGTCCTCTATTCATGAGGCTATACTTGGGAAAAGTGACAAGAAACCATGTATGATAAAAATAAAATATCAGCTACTGGAACAGGTATATCGTTTCTTCTATCTAGGTCATATACTAACAGAAGAAGGCGGATGTGAAAAAGAAATGAGTGTTTCTTCTGAGTGTTTCCTAGGTTCTGCCTCTTTTCCGAACGCCCCTTGGTGTCCATTTGAGTCCTTCCAATTGAAGACGGTTGTTGTTCATTCTAAGGACATGTCCGATGTATGTCCATTGTTTTTGTTTTTTTACCGGATGATGGTCGATACGTATAATTGGTTTGTCTCTGTTCTTATCGAGTCATTAGTTATGAACTGGTTCCAGGGTATATTTAATAATTTTCTAAAACATTTATTTTCTAAGACATTTAGTTTGTTTTCCAGCGCTTTTGTTGTCTTCCAGCTTTCACATCCATACGCCAGGACTGTATTTACGATTGAGTTGAATAGTCTGAGCTTGGTATATTTGCTGAGTGTCGTTGATTTCCAGATGTTGGTGAGCTGATTAAAGACGCACGAGGCGCAAGGACCGTAGATACAGGTATGATATTCTTGGTGCATGTTATGGTATTTAATTATCCAGTGTCGGGGGTAGCCACGGTAGTAGATCTATATGTGTATACATATATGTTTTGTGGATATGAGTCTATTATTTCCAAGGCGATAGTTTTCAGCAAAGGCGGTCGGGTATTTATGTCTGCAGAGAGGTAGGAGAGTGCAGTTCTTACTGTGGGGGGGGGGGGGGGGGGGGGGTAGTTGCCTGCCAGCATGGTGGTTCATCATTGATGATTGCTATACGCCTTCTACCCTGTGGTAGGCGGTGTTTAATGATAGTATCTCTTGCATTTTTTATGAAACATGTTTTTTGTTCTTTCCTTTCCTAAAGTGTCAATGTTCTATCATTTTCCTTTTCTCTTCCATAGTGTCTATTCTCAAGTATATTTGATTTGTTTCCACAGCTGATCGTTCTCTTCTTATGTTTAGAGGATTGATGTTGGTATTGATTTCACATGCATCTGTTGGCATTGTTTTCATGGCGTCGCTTATGGACCGCATCATTCTGAACTCCGTTGAGCTTGTGAAAGTGGCGTTTGCTTGCAACGGCTTGGATGAAGAGTGAAAAGTCGATTACTGGGCGAATATATCAAATATATAGACACACCGTGTACTTAATTATTCATTTGTCTTTTCAAATCTCTAATGTACATATATTTAGAAACTAATGTGTCATATTGGTGACATTCATTTTGAAAGTGCACGTTAACTGGGACTTGGTTTTTGAAATAACACGTTAACTGGGACTGTTTAAGCAAATATGTAGGCATGTTTTGTAAACTTATAAAGGCTAAGAATAAAATAGTATACAGCACTGTCCAGGATATATTGTTAGGTTGTTCGTATTTGTAAGTCATGTACCAGTTTACGGCTAGATAGACTGGAATATCGAAACCTGGGAGTAATTTTTGTCTTTTTCCTCGAAAGATTAGCGGTAGACTTCCATTCTTCACTTCTCGTCTATTATTTTCTTCTTGACTTAAGGCTTGAAACTCACATTATTGGGCACTTCGAATTAGAGAAAGCACGTTAACTCGCAGTTGGTTGATAGCCCGCTAGCAATTTTATATTTGAGTTAAACACCGTCAATCTTATTGTTTTAGTCAAACTCCACCAATTTTATTATTTTAGTCAAACGCCGTCAATTTATTATTTTAGTCAAACACCATAAATTTTATTATTTTAGTCATATACCATCAATCTTTTTATTTTAGTCAAACACCATAAATTTTATTATTTTAGTCATATACCATCAATCTTTTTTATTTGGGGCTTGCGCGACCTAGTGGTAAAGTGACACGGTTCACAATCCGAAGGTGCTGGGTTCGTTCCCGAAAATACAGGAGAAAGCAGACCCTTACATAAAATGGATCCCGAAGTCGGATATACTGGGTTGACATGCGCAAAATAAAACCACAGTGCAACGCACACCTCCTTGGAGAATAAAGACTTAAGGCGATAACACAAAAAAACTAAACTTTATTTAAGTCAACACCGTCAATCTTATTATTTTAGTCAAACACCTTCAATCTTATTATTTTAGTCAAACACTTTCAATCTTATTATTTTAGTCAAACACCTTCAATCTTATTATTTTAGTCAAACACTTTCAATCTTATTATTTTAGTCAAACACCTTCAATCTTATTATTTTAGTCAAACACTTTCAATCTTATTATTTTAGTCAAACACTTTCAATCTTATTATTTTAGTCAAACACCTTCAATCTTATTATTTTAGTCAAACACCTTCAATCTTATTATTTTAGTCAAACACCTTCAATCTTATTATTTTAGTCAAACACCTTCAATCTTATTATTTTAGTCAAACACTTTCAATCTTATTATTTTAGTCAAACACCTTCAATCTTATTATTTTAGTCAAACACCGTCAATCTTATTATTTTAGTCAAACACCGTCAATCTTATTATTTTAGTCAAACACCTTCAATCTTATTATTTTAGTCAAACACCTTCAATCTTATTATTTTAGTCAAACACCGTCAATCTTATTATTTTAGTCAAACACCTTCAATCTTATTATTTTAGTCAAACACCTTCAATCTTATTATTTTAGTCAAACACCTTCAATCTTATTATTTTAGTCAAACACCGTCAATCTTATTATTTTAGTCAAACACCGTCAATCTTATTATTTTAGTCAAACACCGTCAATCTTATTATTTTAGTCAAACACTTTCAATCTTATTATTTTAGTCAAACACCTTCAATCTTATTATTTTAGTCAAACACCGTCAATCTTATTATTTTAGTCAAACACCTTCAATCTTATTATTTTAGTCAAACACCTTCAATCTTATTATTTTAGTCAAACACCGTCAATCTTATGTGAAAGCAAAGGTTCACTTTTGGTGTGGGATGACAAAGCACGCGTCATGGTCTGTTGTTTCACAATGACCTATATCCACCTCCTACGCCTATGACCGTTACACCAGCCTGGCCAACGATGTGGCGACCTACACTGTGATCCCCATAGTGACGAGCCTGATAAGAAACCTTTCGTTACACTACAGCGAAGACCCAGGTTCACCATCTTCAATACGTTTATGAATGTAAGAAGAGCCACTACCAAAAACATTTGCCAATAGTGAAAACCTCAGATACGAGCAGTATAGAAAACAAGAAAAACAACTTTTCGTATGAGATAGGTTTCGCGCCCTAATTTCAAATACAACTGGGAAACTCCGAAAAAATAGTTGTGGATAGTCGTGATCCTTAACCCATGGAGGACCCAGCGTCCAAACTGCTGCATCTGTACCAACAAAACTTTCGATGTTTGCTCGAGAAAGCTGTTGAATGACTGGATGATTTCCGGGGCAGGAGTCTCGCGAGATACGGGAACATGCCAAAACAGAGGGTGTTGTTGTTGACGATTATAGAATGTAGTCCAGAGAACGGAACGCGTTGTGTCGCAGTTTACAGTTTGACTGCGATATTTGCACCTTTCGGACCGACACGTCCGTCTTCGGTATACAGAAAGTATATTCTTTATATGTGGAGATCTAGATAAGCAAGCAGCTCGTTTTGTACTGTCTCGTAAATATGGATGCGGCTGTTAGGCTCACGTGTAGCTTCTAACTTATGTACTTATTCAGTCTGATGTGCTCTGACCTAATTGCAAGAGGGATGTGCTCTGACCTAATTGCAAGAGGTTCCTGTGTAGTTTCTAACTAATGCATTTATTAAGTCTGGTGTGCTCTGACTTGTTGGAAGATTATTCAATTGTGTTCTACTTTGTGATTGTTGATATCATTTTTGTTTTGGCGTGTTGTTTCCTTATACTTGCGCATGACAGGTCCAGTACAATTGTGTGTGCTGTTGATGACAAACGTTTATGAATACTATGCCTACGGCAATTAACTGTTTGATAAATCAAATAGCAACGTTTTTCAAATAATGTAAATGTTTACTAATACTTTGCTTCACTTGGTCACTCCTCTTTGATGGATGTGGGCGTATATAGGTATTTCTTTATACTTGCACTCGAGTGTGAATACACACAGGTGATTGGTCTATTATGGCTTTTGTATGATTGAGGATTTCACCTTTTTCGCCTTCATGCAGGCCACAATTGATTAGGAATTTCGTTATCTTTAGAATGTTTGATTGAACAGCGTGTAACTGCCTGCCCTTGTCAATGTTCAGCTGCCTTGGGTTCTTTTACGTGCACAGCGTGTACACGGGGCCTCCGAATGCATCCTCCATCTCTGATATGACTAAAACCCGATCTACGTTGAAAAACTTGTTATAGTCTCATTTATCCATTCCTTTGATTATTACATACAACTGGATTAAGTCACCTCGAATTCTTTTGATTTCTAGACACAGTGTCGGTTTTTCTCAATCTTAACCTCATAACTGTAATTCTGGAATCCCACTTTCAGTTTCGTCGCTCGTTTTTTGTATCCTTTCCAGTATGTTTATATCCCCTCTACGATAAGGACTCAACATCTGTACACACAGTACTCCAATCTAAGTCTAACTATGATTTATACAGTTTGACTCTTCCTTGCTTTTATGTTTAATATTTCTTTTTATCATACCTAACATTGCATTTCCCTTTGTTATTGTTACCTGGGCTTGCTCACTCACTTTACCTGTATGATCTATTATAACCTGTAGGTCCCTTTCCTTTTTTAAAAAATTTTTCTAATATTGTTTTCTCCCATTCTGTAATTATGACCCATATTGGATCTACCCATCTGGATGACTATATTTATCTACATTAACTCCATTTGCCAGCTCGGTGACTTTTCTCGAATTTTATCTAAATCCGACCTCAAGATACCCACTTCTGCTTTAGATGAGACACTACTGCATAGTTTTATGTCATCCGCGACTTTTGCAATCATGGATTCGACATAATTGTCCAAATCTTTTATATATATATATATATATATATATATATATATATATATATATATATATATATATATATATGCTGATGTTTTGAGTAAAGCCAGGTGTCATCAGAACATCATCACTCGCTCTGTGTTTCTCTGTGGCTGAGTACTCTGCACCAGTCTGGAAGAACTCTGCACATGTCAAACATATAGATACAGCAATAAATGAGACAGGACGTATAGTTACTGGATGCATAGCGCCACAAGAGATACCAAGAACTGTCGGTGTCAGACATAGAAATAGAGAAATATGTAAATGACCCAAGACACTCTATGTTCGGACATCAAGTGCAGCGCCCAAGACTAAAGTCGAGACGAAGTTTCTTACAGTCAACCCAGTCCCTACAGACTAGTCCAGGAAATCGACACATCGAAAGTTGGAAACAGCTGACACAGGTCCTGTTGATCGACTTACGGGAGGAACATGCGTCTGGACATTTCCTGACCTTCGCAATGTGGATGTCACTAAATAGACTTCGAACTGGTGTATCACGATGCAGGAAAACCCTGAAAAGATAGGGATAATGGGATGATGAAACATGCGAATGGGGAGTAACACAAGACCAGGACCATCTGATGATCTGCCCAAACCTCCTGGAGAACAATATTACTCCCAAAACGAGCGCTATGACACTCCAGTTTATACATACACCACTCCAGTTTATACAAACACCACTCCAGTTTATACATACACCACTCCAGTTTATAAATACACCACTCAGATTATTCCATATTTATGCCCACTCTTTGCCTTCTTCTTGTTAACCAAATTTCTATTAACTTCTAGTAACTTCGCCCCCCCCCCCCCCCCCAATCCCGTATAATTTCAACTTTCCAATTTTTGAATAGCCACTTTATCAAATACCTCTGCCAAAATCTAGATGAACAACATCCACTGGCTCCCCTCCATCTATTATTCTGCTAACCTCCCCCATGAATTCTAAAAGATTATTTATTAAGCACGATCTCCCTTTAGTAAACCTATTCTGACTCTTCCCGATTAGATTAAATTTGTCCAAGTGGACTACAATGTTTTCTTTGATTATTGACTAAAATGTTGCAGATTATGCTCGTTAAATTCACTGGTCTATAATTTGCTGGATCTGATTTGCTGCCCTTTTTGAAAAAGGGGATCATTCCTATATTTTTTCAATCCCCTAGAACAATCCTCTTCGTAAGTGACTGAGAATGCAATATAGTCAATGGTTTTGCTAAGAGGTCTCTAACTTCAAACAGCAATTTCTGATGAATTCGATCTTCACCCCGAAATGCATCCACTTTGTCTCCAATTATGTAAAAACCATTTACTCCTAAATGCAGACTGATCTTAACTTTTTTTTTTTTTTTTGCGTTCGCCTTATTTATCTATTCCCCAAGGCGTGTGTGCGTTACACTGTGGTTTTTATTTTGCGCCTGTCGGCCCAGTGCATCCGACTTCAGCATGCATTTTATGTAAGGGTCTGCTTCCTCCTGCATTTTCTAAGGGTTTGCTTCCCCGGGGTAACGGCCGGTGCTGTGATGGGGATCGAACCCAGCACCTTCTGGTTGTGAGCCGTGCTACTTAACCACTTTGCCACGCCGTCCCCTGATCTTAATTTAATCCATATGCATCCATGTCGCATAAGTAGATGGTTCTGCTAGAAATGCTATTTAATATGGAAGATGTGGTATTTAATTCAATTAAAAAGATTGTCCACTAAAGCATCACCATTGGTGGATATTGCAATAACTAAAAAGCGGATATATCATCATTATCATATATCCGTCTCGTTTTCTGTGGTACATACGGCTTAAGCAAATGGCCTCTGTATGTTCCTATAATCGTCTTCTTGATTTCCTCACTTGACATTGATTGAACTGACTTCCTCGTTGAGACAAAACTACTATAACAGCCAACAGAAACTCTCATAAACTACAATATCACTGAAACAGCCAACAAAAACTCTCGTAAACTACAATATCACTGAAACAGCCAACAGAAACGCTCGTAAACTACAATATCAATGAAACAGCCAGCAGAAACTCTCGTAAACTACAATATCACTGAAACAGCCAACAGAAACGCTCGTAAACTACAATATCAATGAAACAGCCAGCAGAAACTCTCGTAAATTACAACATCACTGAAACAGCCAGCAGAAATTCTCGTAAACTACAATATCAATGAAACAGCCAACAGAAATTCTCGTAAACTACAATATCACTGAAACAACCAGCAGAAACTCTCGTAAACAACAATATGCAGGCAGCGGGAAACCAATGTTTATCTTCTAATATGCTCTCTCATTAATTACAGCACACCTGTCATCACAATAATGAACTTAGTGCCTTTGTAATGATTCAAGAAAAGAGCACAGTTCAATGAATGCTGGTCTACTGTAACCTCTCGGGTAACAAACATGTCAGACATGCGCAGTGAGGCATACACGTCAATGGCTGAGCAGTGGTCAGCGACCCATAGCTGACTGCTAGCGTCAGGGCCAGCGAACCTGAGCTGCCAAGACCCTTCTACACCTCCACGCGGTGATCCATAATAACAGGCTGCAACAGGGCAGACTGGCTAAGGAGAAGGGATCGAAGAGGGAATGCTAACCCGGTACTCAAAAAAAGCTTGCTGAAGTCAGATGTGTTGGACCGAAAGCTGTAAACTGCGACACAACGCGTTCCGTTCTCTGGACTACATTCTGCTACTTAAGCCCTTTTAAGGTTTGGTAGCGGGAGATTGAGAACGAACGAAGCCAAGCATACACGTCAATGATCTCCAGTTTGAGAATGGAGATGGAAGCAGTGACCTCAGCGTTAAGATGGCTCTCAAAGGCCCCACTAACAAGGGCACTCATCGTGGCTGAGGTACGAGTGGATAGCAGCTGTTGTAGTCTCACACCTCCAGGGGTTGACATGGATGTATTGTCCTGGTTATTATAGGGTTCAGGGCAACGAAAGAGCTGACATCTTGGCTTCACAAGCTCTCATCTTGGGCACGTTAGTGATGGATAGGAGAGACATTTTGAAATTGATCAACGACCGTCTGTTGGATGAGGACACCGAAATAGAAGAATCAGCTGCAAAGTTTCGAAGCCAAACGCAGTTCGAGTAGAGTGAGACACATGAGAGAACGGAGCAGGAGAGTGTACACCCAGCGAGATACAAGGACCATCGGAATCCACGCCCTGCACCATTTGCTGATAGAAACTGATCACCTCTGGGTATGCCCGAAGTGTAGTGACGTCTATTCGTAGAAACAGAAACAGAAGCATGCCAGACAGGAAGCAACTATAGAAATACGATACAGTAAAAACATATGAAGAGATGAAATGAATAGTAAAAGTCACCCTTAAATCAAAATGGGGAAAGTGCACGCTGGTCATATAAAAAAAATGACTCTTACAAACAACTCTCAAGACCGACCAAGTTATATCTTTAGAATATGTACAGCGCACAACATAACAAGGGGCCATCTCAATCATCATAAATTCAAGAATATAACTTCGTATCTGTGTACCTGTGGGTCTGGCCTGATGATAACTGAAGACTTGTTATACACCTCCCCAGGATATATGGTGAAATGACTGACACTTGACAGCTGCCTGTTTTCTGACATGAGAAATTGTAAGGGACCTCAATTTGACTGCTGACTTTATTAGAGCCATAAATGTCTGCGTTTGAAGGAGAACGAAGAAGTAGAAGAATAACATGGGCAAATCTGACCCATATACTTCCGTTAAAACAAAATCATAAAATAAGATTAGTTACGACCAAAAGACCTTCATCGGGAACAGTAAACAACACAAGTGAAAACCACTAACAGCTCATAACAGCAGCTAAAAACAAAGGTTAGAGATCTACTTATCTCACATATAGGCGCGTCTGGGCCTGAGATGTGCACATATTCATCTGGCACATCAAGCCAGATGCGTTATAGAAAAGAAAGCATACTCGGCCATGTTTCTAGCTGTTCATGCATTAATGCGTGGGCAGGTAAGACGCCGGAAGGAATGCCGCATTCAGTTTCAGTGAAAGCAAATTTTGGCCCTCTTTTCGCTAATGATATATTTTAGCTATTCAATAAAAAGTATGGTATGTACGGAACGTTTATTTGCCTAGATTTGTGTTTGTTGAGACTAGTTTCTGAAATCATTGCTTAATGTTTGTCAGAGCCGATAATGCTCGTGTCTTTCGCAGTAAAGGGATTGGGTTCGCTACACGGTCTCAATACGCTACAAGGTATGTAGCCGTAAATGGATACATGACAGGGAAGGCAAGGCGGCGAGGAGGTAATTGGTCACAGTCCCTTCCCATTTCCACATAAAAGCGACCTCGTACAATGAAGTCAACACTTCATCCCCGACGACAGTGTCGTATGTGACTACCTTCACCTTTGTTGAAATAACACTGAAAGGTATAGGTAATCCATTAGCAGACACTGCTGTCAGGGATAACGTGTTGGAAGACATTCATTTTACGGGACCATAACTTATTTATGATGTAGCAGCTCCAGCTGGCAGACCTACCGTAACAGATAGCGCAAGGTGTCTGCACTAACTATATTCTCAAACAAATTAACTATGACACTAATTGAAAATAAAACGCAACAATGAAACTTTATTTCTACCCGTTCACAACTGACTCCCCAATCTTCACTCAAAACAAAACCTGTCTGGCTGTAAGAAATTATGAACTAAACTAAACTAAAAGAAACTGGATTGCGAACTACACTTTGATAGATGGACCGTAACTTGATAGACGAACCGTTACTTGATAGACGAACTGTAACTTGATAGACGAACTGTAGCTTGATAGACGAACTGTAGCTTGATAGACGAACTGTAACTTGATAGACGAACCGTTACTTGATAGACGAACTGTAACTTGATAGACGAACTGTAACTTGATAGACCAACCGTAACTTGATAGATGAACCGTAACTTGATAGATGAACCGTAACTTGATAGACGAACCGTAACTTGATAGACGAACTGTAACTTGATAGACCAACCGTAACTTGATAGACGAACCGTAACTTGATAGGCGAACCGTAACTTGATAGACGAACTGTAACTTGATAGACCAACCGTAACTTGATAGATGAACCGTAACTTGATAGACGAACCGTAACTTGATAGACGAACCATTATGTGGATTGCCACAAAATGGAAGATTCGGGTTAGTTCTGCGACGCGGGTGATTTCGTCCGTGGTCCTAGTCTCCTTGTCGACGTTGGCTTGTAGTGATCGTTTGATCGCTCTGCTAGTCAAATATCGCTCTAGTTCGACGCTGGATTCTTGAAGATACTTCTGTTAGACGCTGGATTCTTGAAGATACTTCTGTTAGACGCTGGATTCTTGAAGATACTTCTGTTAGACGCTGGATTCTTGAAGATACTTCTGTTAGACGCTGGATTCTTGAAGATACTTCTGTTAGACGCTGGATTCTTGAAGATACTTCTGTTAGACGCTGGATTCTCAGCAGCGATGCTAATAATAGAATCTAAGATGTCTACATTGTGGGTGTTCCTCGTGACGCACTTACTATGTGTGTTTCTACGACTTGCTATGCGAAACATCAATTTTATTACTAATTACCTCTCCATGACATGATGCTGAACATATGGACTCTCGTGGGGAAAAACTGTCTATCCAAACACCTCTCTCTCTCTCTCTCTCTCTCTCTCTCTCTCTCTCTCTCTCTCTCTCTCTTTCTCTTGGCTCCAAAATCTATCTGCTTTCTCACGACTCGTTTCTAAACGCTGGCATGTGTGTTTTGGGATCTCCTTTCCTCTTCACCGTTATCAAGACGGTGCTTTTCTCATAGTTGCTCGCTGCCTACTGATGTCGGCTTGTTCTCTCTACTCGCACCCGAATGAATGTGATCTGGGCTCTCCTAGCTATCTATATCCGCGCTTTGTCCAGATCTCGTACCTAGTTTGTTTTTTTCTCCCCGAGATTTCAGAAAAATCAGTTAATAGCAATTGCCACTACTGATCATACCGTAGCAGGCGTCTAGACGTTATGCAAGGTTACATAGTTTTATCATCTGCGTGGATTGGAAACCAACGCTATACATTCCAAGCATTCCTATGTCCAGATTTGAGTACATCTGTACTGGCTAGCTTTGTTTAATTCTATAAGAAACAATGAATGGCTACTGAAAATCCATGCTCTACTCCCACCCTTTCTAACTTTAATAAAACATGTCTAAAATCCTATCCCTAATAAATCTACACAGCTAAGATGTGTTACAATGAGTCCAGGTGGCCAGTTTTCTCCCCGCTCTCTTTTCTGCTCTTAGTTGATCAGACGGTTTTGCCTTGATTACATAACTTGCGCTGAATTTGACACGTGATGAAAAAACTACGTTGGTCATCCATCTCACTCTCTGGTCCCGAGCTACGTTGGACCAGTAGCAAGATATAAGTCAAGACGACTGAAGGTAACTCAGAATACAGACACTCTGGTCTCACCTCCCTTGAGACCATGAGTTGTTTGAAAGTTATGAGATTTGATTGTCCACCGTTTCCGACCATCGCTTTAAGAGTCGAGTGCCTTACCTCTCGACATCACTCACGCGGTGAGTGATGTGTCATGGATATGTTGCTAACCAGACAGGGCGCAATCTCTCAAAGGCGATGTGTTTGTTCATTATTGGCCTGTGTACATTTCCCAACCACATCAACACAGGCACTGACAGCAAACAGGATGCCAATCTCATGAAGTTCAGCCGTATGCACTGGACCGAAATTCTATTGCAAATAGCAGAAGACCATGCCAGGATATCGAAGGGAAAAACACCACATGATGAATTAAATAACTAATCCAAATGGAAAACCACAACACATTTCCGTAGAACAAGTGTAAGTCTTCAGCTAATGTGAAATCAAGTCAAATGTGTGGCCTGGCCGCATCCATAATGGTCTGAAATACGAGAACAAGACTAGACCGCTGCCTGTTAGGCGCCATCTTGGTGCTGCACCAGCCTTACGTTAAGCCAGCAGGTAAACAACATTTTCCAAACTTAAATAATATGTCATTTATTTGTAGGTGTGGTTTAGAACAATTATATAACTGCCCTGGACATTTTGTTTGGCACGGACGATAAAACACAAGTGAATGAGCTGATGTCAGTCATCGACTTATAGCTGGCCGCTTGGATCAGGGTCAGCGAACTAGAGCTGACGTCAGTCAACGACTCATATCTGGCCGCTTGGATCAGGGTCAGCGAACTAGAGCTGACGTCAGTCAACGACTCGTAGCTGGCCGCTTGGATCAGGGTCAGCGAACTAGAGCTGACGTCAGTCAACGACTCGTAGCTGGCCGCTTGGATCAGGGTCAGCGAACTAGAACTGACGTCAGTCAACGACTCATAGCTGGCCGCTTGGATCAGGGTCAGCGAACTAGAACTGACCAAGACCTCATTCTGCCTTTAAGCGGCGGCTCTGAAAAGGATCACCCAATGGCGAAAAAGAATAGGGATCGCATTGGACAGGGATACCCTGTATCCCAAAAAAGCTAGCTCACATCGGTTGAGTGCTCTTGCAGGGGTAGCTTCTATAATCAGTTGTAATGTATTATAACATATCGTTTTGCAATTTTGATCTAAGGGCGACAATTATCATTCATTTGGTCTCTCCATACGTTTTTGCTGTAGAGTTACTCCCTGCCTTGCATGCTTCAGTCTTGCAAAGTAGACACTTCGTTAATACCACGCCACCCTAGACTCAAAGAAGAGTTGGGTATCTCATTTCATAGCTACAGAAACTCAGTCCCTATCAGGACGCCGGGCGCAAATCATTGATGCTGTCCAATTGACGTGGCTTATGTGCCACATTGGTTTACATTAAAAGGTTGTCAGTATAACCCTCTTGAGCCGACTATTACATGTTATGGGCCATGCCGTTGTACTATTCTCTTCTCCACAATAATTGTCACTCTTCTTCTTCTTCTTCATCGTACGCTGTCAGACATCAACCTTAATTTTTTCGAAAAAAGCAGCCGTCATCCTGAGGCTGTCGACACTGCCATAGAGCTTGTCTAGTGTTGCCACTGGTGATAGCCACATCTGCTCTCTCTGATCCTCGTATGTCGGGCAGTTTTGCAGCAAATGTTCAGCGGTCATTTTCCCGGTACCACACGGGCATTCGTCAGTGCCACCTATCTTCAATTTGTTGAATAGGTGGTACCTAAGTCTATTGTGGCCAGTGCGAAGTCTGAAGACCACGACCTGCTCTCTTCTGTTCAACTGGTAATAGGCATCGTTTTTGGTGTATCCAGTAAGTTCGGTTTCCCATTTGGTCATGTATCTAGCTCTAATAAGCCATTTTGACTCTTCGTATGTCATACTAGTTTCTGGTTGTGGTAGTCTTGCACCTTCTTTTGCCAGTCTGTCTGCCTCCTCGTTGCCTTGGATTAATTGTCACTCGAAAGACCAAGGCATGTAATTCCAACAGAAAATAAAACAAACCGTAAACAGGCAGATATATAATATGTAGGAGATAAAACGCGTAGGACATAAAACATGCAGGAAATACAACAGACAGAACATAAAACATGCAGGAGATAAAACATATAGGAGATACAACATACAGGAGATAAAACATGTAGGAGATATAACATGTAGGAGATACAACATGCAGGACATAATACATGCAGGAAATACAACATACAGAACATAAAACATGCAGGAGATAAAACATATAGGAGATACAACATATAGGAGATACAACATGTAGGAGATACAACATACAGGACATAAAACGTACAGGAGATATAACATGTAGGAGATACAACATACAGGACATAAAATAAAATATGCAGGACATAACACACATAGAAAATCAAACATGCAGGACAAAAAACATGTAAGACATGAAACACCTAGGATATACAGCATGCAGTACATGAAACATGTATGACATAAAACACGCAGGACATAAAACATGTAAGACATAAAACATGCAGGACGTAAAGCATGCAGGACGTAAAGCATGCAGGACATAAAACATTCAAGACATAAAACATGCAGGACATAAAACATGCAGGACATAAAACAAACAGCACATGAGACAAACAGGACACAACATAATCATTAACCTTTTCGATCCAATAGGAAGCATGGGCCTCCACTACTTCTGACTCTTTCAAAGGAAGCCTGTTTCTTATCATTTCCAACCATTAATCTTTCGCTAAGGGAAAAGAGACTAACGTCTAGTCAGGTAAAAATAAACTGGTCAGGCTATGTTAATCAGGGTCAGGTGAAGATATTGACTAAGATCCCACCTCACTTCCACGGAGTTCTACCTGGAAACCGGCTGTTTTATGACAGTTTGGCTAAGGAGGTGAGAATCTAAGTGACCCCCGTAGTTGTGAACGACATGTAGATGGAGCCAATAATAGGACAGGAGACTGGAGGAACCGGTCCACCTTCATCAGCACGATCTGGATGTGAAGAAAGCAACTAAAACCCGCAATCTAACTGCCTTCTGGGTTCGCACAAAAGAGTGTTCTTTCTACTGTCTACTGTCGTAGGACTGTATTCTTATTGGTGGGATATTCGAGGAGTGTTCAACGCTGAGGCTACAAGCCGCTTCACCACTGCTGTCGCCACGTTGTATGCTTGCTATGTTTATTTATTTCACACCCAACTGAAAAATAACATGTCTTAACGAGGATTTGATCCACTGCAATCATTGCCAGCAGGCAGGCATCGAAACCATTCGATCACTCGCTCTAATCTGTACCAATTGTGGATATTAAACAACAGTAATTGTGTCACTCCAATGTGCAGCAACAGGTTTAACTGTAATTGATCCATTTAAAAGAATCCTGTATCCGAGCTTTTCGAGTTTCTGATTAAAATGGTCATGTTGATTTATCTTTAAATATAGAGACTTTCAACGCCCAACACAGCCCTCTTTAGTCGTTATTTACGACACGTGTATATAGTGACTCTCGGTCTATTCTTTTCATCCTGGGTAGCACCCTGGACATGTTGAAAGGTGATTGTCCTCTAAGTTGAATTAACTCTTGACGTTTGTTTAGTAATGGGTGACAGTGACTATTCTTATGTCCCGAACCATACTTGAGACAATGGACCGGGGTCCTTCTAGCTGTAGTGCAATTCGAGACTCGTTATTAAGCCAACCACAATAGGGATTACAGTGGCGATCTCCACCATGTCGGCCAGACTGGTATGACTGTTTCCTGAAGCAGAGGGCATCAGTTGGGGTCTTGATCAGCATGTTTCACCTCATCTCGATTACTCTTCGCTTCCCTCAACACGTAACACAAACAGGACATAAAACATGATATTACTTCAACCCGACACTTGTCAGCAATTGTCTAGATAGCTAACCCACCCTTCTTCGTGTACCTGTTCGCAATTTCAGGAGACCTGTGCTTGACCCTTCTCAGGAACCATGCCCCAAAACACTTCATGTTATGTTCTAATGATTGTTTTTAGGGCAATATTTTACTGGTAGAGACGACAGTTTATTCACAAACCCTTCAATCTATATATTGTCTGATCCTAGTTCGCCTCTCAGCGTCTGGTATATAAGTGACATCTGGACAGCGCCATGGTGTGCGCTTAGTATAAGGAGGAACTGGCTGCCTCGGAAATTCTGTCAATCCATCTTTTGCGGGGTCGGCCTCTAGCTCTGGTACCGCTGTGTTTAAGTGTTAGAGCCATCTGTGGGACGCTGCTGTATTGATGTCGCGATATGTGGCCAAACCACTGAATTTACTGTTTTCTAATGAAGTCTAGGACTGGCTTAGTGCCCATCTTTTTACCGATCTCATCGTTTCTAATTATGTCCCATCTTGTCACATTTAGCATTCGCCTCAGGCATTTCATTTCTGTTGAATCTAAGTGGACGTATACTAAACTTTGTGTTAGGAGTAGTGGCCATTATCATATAGCATGTCCTTTCCAGAACGTCGCTCACATCACAGCCCGTATGAAAGAAATTAGTGGACATATTATTTGCAAAATCCATCCGCGTATCTCTGCACCAGATCAATCATAGTTCAGCAGTCTCAATTGTAATCGTTTCTGTTTCTTGGAACTGCAACCATGTTCATGACCAAGTGTCTGATATGCGTAAAGGTAGAGCTTTCTCTTTTCGCGGCAAAGTAACTGGGTTCTTCGCCTTCTTCTGCGATGATTACTTATTTAGACTAGGATTCCGGACACGTCAATAAAGTCTGCTGTCTATTTCAGGGTCTCAATACCGCTGTACAGTTTCTCTTCGAGGGGACTAACGTGGGCCACATCCTCCTCTCATCTGTGTGCTGGGTGCAGTCCTGAAGCACATGTGCTGTGTCATCTCTGCCAGGTCACAGTAGTATAGGCTGGTGATTCTTGATATCTTGAATTAAGTGTACAGGTGGGGTCTTCGTTGTGGCAGTCGGTTCATGATAACCTGGTCTTGTTTAGACGGTTGGTAGTAACCGTCATCTGCGTAGTGTATCGAGCCACCTTCCTGTCACTTGACATTGTACTGCCCCTTTATTATGGCTTCTGCTTCTTCTTAGTTGAACAAGTATTCTTCCTATAGTACGCGGTTCTTCTTCATCATTCATCGTACGCTGTCAGACAGTAACCATTATTTTTTCGAAAAAGGCAGCGGTCATCCTGAGGCTGTCGACACTGCCATAGAGCTTGTCTAGTGTTGCCACTGGTGATGGCCACATCTGCTCTCTCTGATCCTCGTATGTCGGGCAGTTTTGCAGCAAATGCTCAGCGGTCATTTTCCCGGTACCACACGGGCATTCGTCGGTGCCACCTATCTTCAATTTGTTGAATAGGTGGTACCTCAGTCTATTGTGGCCAGTGCGAAGTCTGAAGACCACGACCTGCTCTCTTCTGCTCAACTGGTAATAGGCATCGTTTTTTGTGTAACCAGCATGTTCGGTTTCCCATTTGGTCATGTATCTAGCTCTAATGTCGTTTTGACTCTTTGTATGTCATACTAGTATCTGGTTGTGGTAGTTTTGCACCTTCTTTTGCCAGTCTGTCTGCCTCCTCGTTGCCTAGGATGTTGCAGTGAGATGGAACCCACTGTACCACTACCCTTTTTGGTGCGGACTGCTGGCATAGTTGACAGAGTACTGCTCTTTAATCATTAGTACGCGGTTCAATTCCCGCTGCCGGTGCTCTCAAGTCGACCCTAGTGTAAATGGGTACTTGCTAGAGAAGGAAAGGCTAGCGAGAAAGGGAACTGGCCAGCACACAAGGTGCCGCTTAGTTTAGTAGAGTAACACTTCATTCCTGACCAGCGTTTAAGTCTCCCTTAACCTTTTTTTTTTTTTTTTAAAGATTAGGCTTGGATGCTGACTATTTTGTTTGGATTCACGCCATCTGATATAACCAAAACAGAATATGTCTATCACTCCGACGTTTCTTACAATTACTGGGTCCACTGCGATGGTTTATATGGATGACGAATAACGACGGGATGACCCTCAGTCGTCACTTACTGCATTCTGTTTTTGTTTAACCTCCGATAAAAAAATTTTTAAGGACATATACCATACCGAAGTTTTGAACACACGTTCTCGTGATCAGAAGGCCAACATCCAAACCACTCGCTTAGCCACACCTCAAAAGATTCGGTATGTGGGTAAAAAAAAAGAGCGTTACTTCGCCATTATGTTGTAATTGGGACAGATCCAGCAGTATCCGTGCTCTCATCCTACGTCCCAACGCTATACAATTATATGTGTCCGTGTTTGGTAGTTGTTTAGTGCTATACCAAATGTCCCATTCGTCTGGCCTCAAAGGAAGAAGAATTTTCCTAACATTGGTGAGCATTTAGCACTAACAGACTTCTTTTTCTTATTATTTTTCCTTTTCTTATTCTTCTTCTTCTGCGTTCATCCTGAAAAGAACGTTACGACGTTGTGTCGTAGTTTACAGTGATGCTGTGATATCTGCGGCTTTCGGGTCAACACATCCGGTTTAATGTACCGGATTTGCCATCTCTCCTCGATCCCTATTCTCTCAGCCACTCTCCATAGTGCAGTCTGTTTCCAGGGTCGACACTTAGATGCGGAATATGCTCTTGGTCAGATGTTTCGCTGATCCGGATGCAAGCTACGAGTGTGTGTCTGTGTACACATCTGGTACTCTGGAGTGTGTTGTGATTGAATGCTGTCCACGTGCTAGTTATGTGAGAGGTGTTGAGCTCTTAGCCGCAGAAAGGTCGCTGTACATTAAAGGGTTTGGCTTGTCTTGGCTTCGTTAGTTCTCAATCTCCCGCTACCAAACCCTGAAAAGGCTTAAGTAGCATAATGTAGTCTAGAGAACGGAATGTGCTGTGTCGTAGTTTACAGATTGACTGCGATATTTGCACCTTTCGGTCCAACACATCTGACTTCAGCAAGCATTTTTTGAGTACCGGGTTAGCATTCCCTTTTCTATCCTTTCTCCTTAGCCAGTATGCCCTGCTGCAGGCTGTTATCTAGGATCTCCGCGTGGAGGTGTAGAAGGGTCTTGGCAGCTCTGGTTCGCTGGCCCTGACGCTAGCAGTCAGCTATGGGTCGCTGACCACTGCAGCTCATGCGCTGCTCAGCATCTTGATCCCATTAAAGGGTTTAAACCTTATCGAATAACAAATAATTTACCCAGATGGAAATACTTACTTACTTACTTAGTCACTTCTCTTCTACCGTGAGGTGTAGAGGTTTGCCAGAGAAAACGCCATCTGTTCTATCCGACGTCTTTCTCCGCCTCTTTCCAATGCAGCCTTCGGTCACTTAGGGACTGTCGTATATTGTCCTCCCAACGTACTTTGGGACGTCCTGTGGGTCTACGTCATTGACCTTTTGCCTCCCATGACCGCCTTGGTATCTGATCTTCTTCCATTCTACAGACATGGCCAAACCACTGCAGTTTGAACTGCTCCACTCGCGCATACGGGGTTGGGCTTCGAGATTGTTACGTATTGTCTGGTTACGGATCTTGTACTTACATTTCTTAGGTACTTCATTTCAGAAGTTTGTAGTTGTCTTTCTTTGGCTGAGGCTATTGCCCATGACTCACGTCCAAATGTCAGGACAGACACATAGGTCGAGCAGTATGCATCCATTTGTATTTTCTTGATCATTTCTCTTTTTCCGAGGAATCCTCTATTTAGTGCATGAAAAAGTCTACCAGCTGCTGTCATTAGTGTAATTAACTCTTCTTTGATTCTTTCCCTGCTTTATATTTTCACTCCTATATATTTGAAGTGGCTGGCCTGCTCCAGGGTCCTGTAGAATAGCTTCTGAATTTCTCCAGCATTTAAAATTCAAGTATTCAAACAGGCAGGTCTGCTGCCAGGTAGTGGAAGGCTATCTATCCAACATTCTTTCTTGCAGTTTAACTTCCTGAGGCTTACTATACCTGGTGGAACGAAGGTGGCCTATTGAGTTAGAATTTCATTACTTTTGTAATTTTTCCTACGACAGTGGCTAACAGCTGGCTCTCATCGATATTCAACTGCCAATGGTTTTTTTTAGGTGTTCAACGTATACACAGGATCTCTGAGTTTTGTTGTTTGTCCTCCAAAAGGCTAAGTCCCACTTTCTTGAGACAAAGTGACGATTAAAACGTGCGGCTTTCGATTTTTTATAACCAAACCCCTTACCTCTCAACTATACACACACGTGCGCTAGCGTACACACACGCGCGCGCAAACAGACATATAAATAAATATATATATATATATATATATATGCATACATACATACATACATACATACATACATGCATGCATACATACATACATACATACATACATACATACATACATACATACATACGCACGCACGCACGCACGCACACACACACACACAAATAAACATTACTTATATTGCAATAGCATATATGTACAAGAACTGTGAAATTAAAAAAACAGCACATACACATTCGAGTCACCAACTCCGCTTTTGTTGACAAACGACGCCATTACTGTTCATGGGTTGTGGGTCTCTTGAGTCTGCCCACTACTTCCACCTCAAGTCGAACGTAACGTTCCACCTCAGTCGTTGATAATGCGTCAGCAGATTAAAACCATTCTGTGGGCATTGTGCTAACCACACTTGAAGTTGTCTGACACGAATTAGGGCATGGGAAAATTATGTTGTTGACGTTTTGTTTAATATTCTGCCTA
Source organism: Ariolimax columbianus (assembly GCA_036924085.1). Lineage (NCBI taxonomy): Eukaryota > Metazoa > Mollusca > Gastropoda > Stylommatophora > Arionidae > Ariolimax > Ariolimax columbianus. The sequence goes on along the minus strand of JAVGWX010000009.1, from coordinate 68,306,718 downwards.
TTTTATTGTTTCCAACCTGCATTTTAACAGTGATAAAACGCTTTTCTCAATAACAACAGTTCTCAATCTGTTTTGTGGGATTCTGAGAGATGTGCTAATGGGACTTAGTTGCTCCTCTTCTACAATAGGGTATAGAGGCTTTCCTTTTTTTTTTTTGATGGCTTCTATTTTCAACGGGGTAGTGCAGCCAGGCTCATACTCAACCCTCTCACAGTCATACCTCACAACATTCCTGGTATGTTAGTGTTAATATTCGTTCCTCTCCTTTTCGGCCCCGTAACATCCGGTTGAGATTATATGGATGTAAAGGGCAAGACTACGAGAGGGCCATGTATGTATGTAAAAGGCAAGATTACGGGAGGGCCATGTATGTATGTACATGGCAAGATTACGGGAGGGCCATGATCGCATACGCAACAGGCGTATGTTTGGCGAGTAATGTAAAAAAACACATTTATATGTATGGCTTGGCTTCGTTCATTCTCAATCTCCTGCTACCAAACCCCGAAAGGGCTTAAGTAGCAGAATGTAGTCCAGAGAACGGAATGCGTTGTGTCGTAGTTTACAGCTTGAATGCGATATTTGCACCTTTCGGTCCAACACATCCAACAAAGCATTTTTTTAGTACCGGGTTAGCATTCCGTCTTCGATCCCTTCTCCTTAGCCAGTCTGCCCTGCAGCAGCCTGTTATCCAGGATCACCGCGTGGAGGTGTAGAAGGGTCTTGGCAGCTCTGGTTCGCTGGCCCTGACGCTAGCAATCAGCTATGGGTTGCTGACCACTGCAGCTGATGCGATGCTCAGCATCTTGATCTCATTTATATGTATGATCAGATACCGCGCTAATACGAAAAGAGAAATGAAACCCTAAAGGCCTTCATCGGGAACAACAACAAAGATATGAGCTAACAAATCATAGGAACGGGATGAATACGTCAAATAGAGATTCATAGGCGTCTCATTCCTGCAGACCATGCCCGTGGCGTTCTGTGAGTTTAATCCATCTTGTATTTCGACACTGTCTGCTATGTATGTAACGGCTGATCCGCGAGTGACATTCATGCCACAGATTGTACAGTCATGCTGAGACGGCTGGCTTATCGGGCTGTTCTTTGATCTCTTCAGTCTTTCACTTTTCTCTGCAGCTATAAGGCCTCAACGAACGTCAGCGGCCACTATGCCCCCTCCAACTGACTGTCTGCAACAACTCAATTCTGAGCAATTGTTTCCCAACACTCGAATGGAATATCGCATGATTTCATGTCTCTCTTGCATATAGTCCTTGAATCGCAGTGTGGGGCGGTCGATTTTTCTAATGGCCAGCTGTCCATAGAGTATATCCTTTGGCAGCCTCTCATCCTCCATGCGGTAAACATGCCCCAACCATCGAAGACGTTGCTGGCTCTACAACGAGTACTTGCTGTGAGTGTTTGCTCGCTGTAAGACCACATTTTGTGGAACTTTCTCCTGCCACCCGTTTCTCAATATACGCCGTAGGCGTAATTGCTCCAAGTCTCACTTCCATACATGAGAGTGTCAAGAACGCAGGTCTGACAGACATGGACCTTAATGTAGTGAAACAGTGCAGTGTTCTCCCAGACAAATAGATATATGAACACATACATGAGTAAGAAAAGGTACTTAGCTGAATTTCACATAAGAAATCGTCACTGGTCCCCTCTTCTGTGGACACACCAGATGCATGATAGCAAGTCGAGTAAATAAGAAGTCAAAGAAGAAGCGAGCTGGGTGTCGAGTCCAGAAATTGCAAACGTTTCTTAAATTATTGAAAGGAATTATTTACTCAAATGGGAATACTCGTATTTTTTTTTTTTTTTTTTTTTTTTTTTTGCGTTCGCCTTATTTATCTATTCCCCAAGGCGTGTATGCGTTACACTGTGGTTTTTAATTTTGCGCCTGTCGGCCCAGTGCATCCGACTTCAGCGTGCATTTTATGTAAGGGTCTGCTTCCTCCTGCATTTTCTAAGGGTTTGCTTCCCCGGGGTAACGGCCGGTGCTGTGATGGGGATCGAACCCAGCACCTTCTGGTTGTGAGCCATGCCACTTAACCACTAGGCCACGCCGTCCCCCGAATACTCGTATTGTATTGTATTGTTTGTATTCTTATACAATACGTGTAGAGCTTGGATACATAATTCTACTTGATTTTACGTACGCCCTATATAACCGGGTCCTAAAATTGTAGCAAAGAGCAGTAACACTGTAACATGTCAGGCATATCGTAAGTGATGACAGGAAGGCTGGGTATGGGGCTGACTACTATTATCCTGTATAAATTAGAAACCACAAGAAAAATAAATGAAAACTTCTACATTCCCTGGAAGAAGAGGAAAGTTGAGTAAAGCAAAGTATATACCTCGTAATTATAATGTTTTCTTTAGTGAAGCAGAGCATATGATTAGACTGTCTTCTTTAGTAAAGCAAAGTATATCATAATACCGTTTTCTTTTATTATCCCTAGTCCTATCATGGAACATATTTGTGCCACACTGAATTCCTGTATCATTACAGCTTATTGTTTTATAGCTTTATATCTAACTCAGAGGGCTATTGTGCACTCACTAAGCGTCGTCTGTTTCAAATTATATATGTATAACTCAGTAGGTTGGAAAGTCGTCTACCCAAATTGTGTTAGACTGCACTATTAGTCGTCTCTACAACATACAACATGCAACTTGTTAGTATATCCATCCGTTAGCATGTTTATAATCACATACTTCAGCCTGTTTATAATCACATACTTCGACCTGTTTCTATCACATACTTCAACCTGTTTATAATCACATACTTCAGCCTGTTTATAATCACATACTTCCGCTTGTTTATAATCACATACTTCAACCTGTTAATAATCACATACTTCAGCCTGTTTATAATCACATACTTCAACCTGTTAATAATCACATACTTCAACCTGTTTCTATCACATACTTCAACCTGTTTCTATCACATACTTCAACCTGTCTATAATCACATACTTCAGCTTGTTTATATCCATACTTTAGTCTGCTTATGTCACATACTCCAGTTTGTTTATATCACACACGTAAGCCTGTTTATCCATTTTCAGTAACACATAATTCAATTTGTTTACTCTTGTACGTAACATTGTATATTGTAACCTGTGAATACCACTTACTTCCTGTTTGCACATTTCAGCAAGCTTTGATTATCATATAACTTAACTTAACGTCTTTTTACTGGTTTAGAAGACCCTGCAGAGTCTGTATACAACCAGTTTCATTTACATCACCTTGCTCTAAAAGATATGCGCATCCAATTTATTCTTAAATGCATTAACTATCCCTGCCTCCAATACCTCCTCTGGCAATGCATTCCAAGCATTCACCACTCTCTGACTAAAAAAATATTTCCTAATATCTAATCTGGACCTCTCTTTAGTCAACTTGTAGCTATGCCCTCTTGTTATTGTGGCCGGCTATATTTTTTTTTTAAAACGTGTTATAGTCTAATTTAATGTCTAGCATGTTTCATTGGAACTTTTTGAACTGTGCATCAACTGATATGTTATAAAGCAATAATACAAGTTTTACAGAAATGAGTATCGGAGCTTGAAGAAGAAGCAAAGAATAGCAACGCTGTAACTTGCTAGGCCTTTATTAAGAGGAGACTGAGGAGGGCTAGGTATAGGGCTGGCTACTCCATCCTGTAGATAACTTTAAGCCACAAAAAAAACGTCAATATTTTTTGGGCATTTGTTGAACAGCTATGCTCCACAGGGAGCGGAAAGGCCCTGATTGATTGACACACACACACAAAATAGACACAATATATATATATATATATATATGATCCTGAATAACAGTCTGACTAAGGAGAAGGGGTCGAAAAGGGAAGGCTACCCGGTAACCAAAAATGCCTGCTGAAGTCGGATGTGTCGGACCGAAAGGTGCAAATATCACAATCAAGCTACGACACAGCGCATTCCGTTCTCCGGACTACATCCTGCTCTTGCAAAACCCTATTCAGGGCTTGGTAGCGGGAGATTGAGAATGAACGACGAGGAAGAAGATATATATATATATATTAAATACTTGTATTTTCCCAAAGCAGACGTGGCAATCGGGGATGAGGTGTCAGAAACTGGTGTGCAACGTCTCCGTTTATTATGACCTCAATTGAATGTGTTCCTTTCCCCTCTGTATTGCCTTCTTTACTGCAAATCGTATACCCATTTACACATGGGTATACTAAAACTTGCCATGACGACTCTGGGAAACTATGTAACTCTATCGTAATACAGTTGTTAACATAGTACAAAGCAGATTCCGTGTCTTCTTTCACCGTCCCGCTCCAGGCGGAGCATACGACAACTACAGTTGGTTCACAACTTCACTAAATTGCTTTCAACGATATGCTTGGAAGGTTACAGTGGCCCTATTCTTGCAATCCAGTGAACCGTCGGATGTTTGTAAGACAGTAGACTGCGAGAAATATATAAATTGATATGAATCCTTACTTATTTTCTATATCCTGGTGGACACCAAGTCAGACATCATGTTTTCAATGTTCAGCCACGGGGATTGTCTTGTGATTCCCTCTCAACATGTCACCCATATTATATGTATTTCAGAAGGTGTGGGCATATCATCAGGTGGTCCGGGTATTGAGTTTGTCCACAGTCCCATTTCTCATCATTCCTGTATCCCCATGTCTTTAAGTTCCTGCATCGTCAGACACCAGCTAATTAATGACTTCCCCCTGGTGCACAGACGTAGGTTCCTGCCACAGCTCAATCCAGGGAACACGCGTCAGTTCATCCCATTTTTCAATGCGTTGTTTTCGGGGCTAGTCTATAGGGACTATTTTGACTAAGAAAATTCGTCTAGATTTCAGTCTTCTGCATTACACCGGGTGTCCTTGGGTCGTTTACCTGTTTCTCTCTTTAAATTTATGATGCTACCTTTCTTCGTGTCTCAGGTTGTTCTACACCTACTATTGGGAGAATGTTGTCGGTTGAAGTAGGTTTTAGACACCATGTAACTATCCGTCAGCATCATGTATTGCTGTGTCATTATGTTCGACACGTGCAGTGTGTTGACAAACAAATGGATAAATGCTTATAAAAAAAGACAGTCGATGTCTGCTCATTTTTTGTTTACGAGATAACCATGTCTTTTGTGTAGCCAGGTGTGTCAAAATGGTATCCGGTGGGCTCCGAGGGACAACGTCAAGAATAGGACTACAGCCACACTAAAAACACGTCGTATGAGGCCATTAAAAGTGCGGTCTAAACCTTCAAGAGTGGAAGGCTCTAAAGGATGGCATCATACACCCCTCGCGACATTCACAGAAGCCACAACTTTTGTTCACTTACTTCCCCTGTCCGGTAACCTCACATTGTCTTCGCCCAAAAACCAGCCACTGTAAGTGCTTTCATTTGTCACCATCAAGTCCTCCACTGCACGGGATTCCTGCATCCTAGGACATATAATCAGGTGTTCCGGATCCTGGACGGCCCCACATTTGCCACCATCAAGTCCTCCACTGCACGGGATTCCTGCATCCTAGGACATATAATCAGGTGTTAGGGTCCTAGACTGCCCCACATTCGCATTATTTATCGTCTACAAATCCCCACTTTTCAGGTTAGACCCACATCTGGACACACCTGTCCGTAACCTGCTCAGAGATCTGCAAGTAGTATCTGGCAAACCATGTCCTGGTGCAAGTTCTTCTTTGATCTCCATCCAACCTTCACCTTTCTTTTGGCACCACTTCAGTTTGTTCACTGTGGAGTAACATATTGGGGTCTAAGGAATTCTCTAGAAACAATACCCCCTATATGATACACGAACAAAAGAGTCATTAACTCGCTTTTCCCGGAATCGGTGGAAGACTAAATTGTAACCCTGTGTGTATATCAACTTGAGAGCCCCTGCTTTAAATCGTTGATAGTTTGGAAATGTACAAAATATGTTGTTTTCTTTTATTTATTTTTTTGGTCATGGTGTTTGTCATAATTATTTATAAAAATCTTTTTTGGGCTTTAGAGGTGTCAAATGCGTGATCATGTCCTTTAAATGTTATTAATCAACTGGTGTGTACTTGAACTCTGAAAATTAGACAGCCTTTGTCGATGAGTCTTTGTCATTTAGGCATGGAATATGTGATAACTGTACGAGGTAGGGACTATCTAGCTTGTGTATTCAAGTTCTAGTTGTGCCTGGCTGAGATTTCGCAACTCCACGCAGATTTGTGTCTAGTTCAAAGTTCGATATTAAGACTTGGGAGCCGTGCAAATGTACTGTTTTCACCACAGAGGTCACATAAAAGGCACTGCTGCCTTGAAGTTGATAGCGATTTTAAAATCCCATTTGCGTTAAACGCTCTTGCTTAACCTTTAGAGCCTTTGACACTTCAGGATTTCAGGGATCTTTATAGATTAAATGCCTTTAGCTAGTTAACGTGTGTAGTAGTTGCCGTATTCGAGGCAGCTGTTTGTGGCCTTTCATTGCTGGTTTGAGGCCTTTCATTGCTGGTTTGAGGCCTTTCATTGCTGGTTTGAGGTTATAGTTATCTCCGATGTAACAAGGGCCACTATAACTAAAGGGGTTCTATTAGGGATTTATGTTCCTTTTGAAATATGGTGCCTACTATCGCGAGCTGTTAGTAAACATAGATTTAAGAAACGTCTCTTAAAACATATACTACCTGCAGACGATATGAAGTTATTGGACCAGTAGTTAGCCCTATTCTTTTTGTAGGTGCAGCTATACATATAATCACCTTCAGGACTAGAAATATAATATTATATAGAGGTTTCGATACCTGCTTGCCGACAAGGAGGGCAGCGGTTCGAATCCCCCGGTACGGCATATGTTGTTCTTCTGTTGGGGCGGGGAAAATAAACAAACATAACCCGCACACGACGTGGAGACAGCAGTAGCGAAGCGGCCTGCAGTCCTCAGTCTTAAAACCCCTCGACTACCCCAGCAATGGGAAAAAGCTGCAGGACAGTATTTTTGTATATAAGGGTCGCTGTAGTCAAGAGGTTAAGGTACTGACCTCTCACAGCTATGTACAGAAACAGTGGGCGATTCGAATCCCGCAAGTTTCAAACGACCGCTGGTCTCACCGGAGGTAATAGTGCCTGCGTCCCGAGTTAACCCCAGTCGTCTCGACCAATAGACTTGCCACTGATCCAAGGTATCTCGGGATCAAAGAGTGAGAATCCCTCACTATAATCCTCATACAGCGCACATCACATTATTAAGACAAACCCGTCTGATGTTGTGGTCATCATCGCTTCGTGATGGGCAATAACTTTAACTTTTTTATATACTAATATTGATTTTTAATCACTGTCTGATGACAGGTAGCCAGACACTATCCTTTTGGTATGTAAATCCATTGGGTTGGCTCTTAGAAGGTGCCGTCCTGTGTCATCAGTTTGCCTGCCGGATTTTTATTTGGCTGTTAGTAATATGTTTGGGGATTGCTTCCTTCATACAGCTCGATGTATCCAACCACCAGGCGTATCCCTTTTGACGTTTAGCCTACCAATCTTCATGTCCTTTGTAGAACGTCGCTCCCATCACAGTCTGTCTGAAAGAAACTTGTTCCCTTGCCAAAACACCAGCTTCCGCCACTGTCAAACTCAGGCACTCCTGGATGTCTTGGTGCCATCGTCTTCTTGGTCTACCACTTCCTCTTTTGCCTGGCACCATACCTTCCATCACCGTTCTGTCAAGACCGTTGTGTCTCTTGATGTGACCAAAGTATTTGCATTTTCTAGCCAAAATGGAATTGATAAATCAGTTCTCCTCTATGCTTAACTCTTGCCGAATGTCTACATTTGTTCTTGTCTCTGTCCAGGGTATTCTGAGGATCTTTCTGTAACATTTTGACTCGAAGGATTTGATTCTTTGTCTAGAAGTTTTGGTAATCGTCCATGATTCACAGCCATAAGCTGCCACAGGAAAAACACAGGCTCTCAAGACTTTTACTTTTTTCGTTTTGTTGGTACCCTGCCATAGTTTCTTCAGGCTGTTCAGTCTCTGCATTGCCATAGCTAGTCTTCTTCTGATTTCTTTCGAGCAGTCACCATTTTTATCAATTCTGGAGCCCAGATATTCAAAATGTGTAACCTGATCTATTTTCTCACCACCCACTGTAAATTTATGCTGACATTGTGTTTTATCGGTGGTCATTATCTTTGTTTTGTTTATGTTTATGAACAGATTTTGATCTTTACTATGTCCATTAACGGCTAAAAGTAGCTGCTCTAGCCCTTCCGCACTTCTTGATAGTATCACTGTCATTTGCGTATTGTAACTCTGGAATCTCGTACCCCCCAATCGAAACTTTCAATGTTCTTATCTTCTCGTACATTTCTCATTATACAATCCGCATATATGTTGTACAGATAAGGTGAGAGGATACATCCCTGTCAGACTCCCTTTTGTACTGCAAACCAATCTGATGTTTGCCCAGATACTGGGACAGCGGCTTGTTGATCTTGGTTTAGCCTACCCACCAGAGCAATATAGGATGTGAACTCTGTCTTTGCAATAACCGTTAATCTGCCATTGTGTCAGATCTTGCAACATGGCGCGTTTCTCATCACCACCTTTATGAGCGTTAGCAACATCGATGGCTTATCATATACTAATATATATATATATATATATATATATATATATATATATATATATATATATATATATATATATATATATATATATATATTATACGGAGAAACGACTGGTTCAATGGTTTGGATGTGGGTCTTTGACCACGTTAGCATGCGTCCAATTCCTCTGTAAGTCGGTAAGACAGAATGCCTACAATGAGTAGGATTACTCTTTTGTGCGCCCCAAAAAGGACGTTAAGTGGCGGGTAGCAGTAGCTTTCCTCACAGGCGGTTGTGCTATGCTCGGCTCCATCTGCGTGTCACTCACTACTACGGGAATCACGTCGATCCCTTACCTTGTTAGTCGGGCTGCGATAAAAAAGTCGGCTGCAGGAAGGGCTACAAGGAAGCCAAGATGACGGTCTTGGTCAGTATATTTTGCCTGACCGTGACTAACATGTCTGATCAATATGTTTTGCCTGACCAGACGTTAGTCCTCCTTCCCGTTAGGGTTGGGCAAGAATCGAGGTCATGAAAGACAACAAAGAAATACAATAAATGTTAAAACGGAACGCGCCGCCACATATCTAATGCTTTTTTCAATCTCAACCAAACAAACTCGAATAATAGTTGAATAAAAAAAGTGTATAAATAATCGGGTGAATTAATTGTTTTGTATACGATTTCAAGTGCCATTTTTTCATTATAAATTTCAATTAACGTGAATTAAACAAATAAAACAAAACAAAGATAATGACCACCGATAAAACACAATGTCGGCATAGGTTTGCAGTGGGTGGTGGGGAGATGGATCAGGTTACGCATTTTGAGTGTCTGGGCTCCAGAGTCGACGGGAATGGTGACTGCTCGAAAGAGATCAGAGGGGGACTGGCTATGGCGGTGCAGAGACTGGGCAGCCTGGGGAAATTATGGCAGGGCGCCAGCAAAACGATGGAAGTAAGGGCCTTGAGAGCCTGTGTTTTTCTTGTGGCTGTGAGGCGTGGACGATTGCCAAAGCTTCTAGGCGGGGAATCGAATCCTTCGAGTCAGGGTGTTACAGAGGAATCCTCAGAATACCCTGGACAGAGAAAAGAACAAATGTAGACATTCAGCGGGAGTTGAGCATAGAGGAGAGCTGGTTTATCGGTTCTATTTTGGCTGGAGAATGCGGATACTTTGGTCGCATCGGGAGACACAGCGGTCTTGGGAGGACGGTGATGGAGGGTGTGGTGACAGGCGGGAGAGGCAGGGGTAGACCAAGGGGACGATGGCACCAAGATATCTGGGGGTGCCTGGGTCTGGGTGTGACAGTGGCGGAAGCTGGTGTTTTGGCAAGGGAACGAGTTTCTTTCAGACAGACTGTGATGGGAGCGACGTTCTACAAAGGACATGCTACATGATGAAACAAGTAAATGAAGTTTCTAGCACTTCATCCTTGACAACAGTGGGGCTGTTTAGTGCAGGCCTTACGTGATCTTTTCTGCCTTTTGAGAGAGCACGCGCGATTAGTAGGCCAGAGACCGCTTTGATTATGACACTTAACACGTCACCAACGCAACTTTAGGTTAGAGAAACGAGAAGTCAGCCACGCTTGGCTGACACACTGAGACTATGTCGCTTACGTCAGGCTGAGGTGAAACAAACTCACCAAGGCCCCCATGTCACGCCCACGCGGCTGGAAACAGGCTGTCACAGCAGCCTGGGCAACTAGAGGGAGCGTCACTGTGATTCCAGTTATCCCTGTCCAGATGCCTTGCATTACACTACAACCAGGCAGACTCTGGAACACCTTCATTACGCCTAGAGATATAAGAAGATCCAGTACAGCTTGCAGGGGTGAAGATTTCACGTCGAGTAGCTTCTTACAGAATGAACCTACTAGACCTTATTTTTATTCTCTGTCTTATTCCTTTTGTCTTCTTTTTTCTTGGACCGAATACCCAGCAAATGTTTTCCACTCTTTTCTTCCTGCATCACACATGGCTCAAATGCTGTCGGGGCCGAAAAGGGGAGCAAACAATAGTGACATTGTGGGAGCCGCGCAGCGCAGTGGTTAGCGCTCTGGTTTCGCATCTGAGTGGTCCTAGGTTCATTCCCCAGTTGAGGCGGTAGTGTTTTTTCAGACCGCAACGGCACCCGGGTCGACCAAGCCTTAAATGGGTACCGGTTCAGTCCGGGAAGTAAAAGCGGCGAGGGAGAGGAGATGGCTACCGCCCTCATATAGCCGAGCCTTTGAAATGTGAAATCGCTAACACCTTACACCCCTACGGCAGTAATGCTATGAGGGGGGGGGGGGGGGGGTTCCTTAAATCGGCCAGACATGTCGTAATATATAATAAGATGATCAGAGGAATGGATAAATTAGATTATAAGAAGTTTTTTTTTAAAATACAGCCACCCACAATAACAAGAGGGCATAGCTAGAAGCTGACTAAAGAGAGGTCCAAATTAGATATTAGGAAATATTTTTTTAGTCTGCTTGGAATGCATTGCCAGGGGAGGTAGTGGAGGCAGTGACAGTTAATGCATTTAAGAATAAATTGGATGCGCATAGCTTTTAGAGCAAGATGATGTAAATGTAACTGGTTGTATACAGACTCTGCAGGGTCTTCTAAACCAGTATAAAGACGTTAAGTTAAATTAGTAGGCGGCTTAGTAAGGTTGAGCTTTGAGCTGGCTGCCCAATGCCATATAACCATTAAACCACAATACTCCAACAATTATGGACAGGTCAACATTTGATGACTTGCATGTATTCGTTGAACACTTTAAATTTTTGGAATATGGAACACTAGAAGTATTAACGTAAAGGAGAGCGAACTTAGAGACAAAAACAAACATAGGAAAGTCTTGCTCTCCGAAAATAAGACAAAGGAGGGTTGGAGGATCATGGAAATTGAAGGTGACATGCTTCTATACAGGTATATCGGAGTTGTCACTATGTTGTTGTTACTCGTGCTGTAGTTGATTAATGCCCACATAGAGTAAGTTCAATCTTTTCTGCTACCTGAAAAATAACGTTAAGGCGCTGGTTGTAGTAGCTTTCCTTACATCCGGAGCGTGCTGACGAATGTGGATCGCGGTTCTCCAGGCACTTGTACTATAGTTGGCAACACCTGAGTGGCGCTCACTATTACGGGAATCACGTCGATCCACATTTCGTCAGCCAGATGTCTTTGAAACAGCCTGTCTCAAAGGAACGCTACATATAAGAAAGATAGTGGTCTTGGTCAGTAAATAGTGCCTGACCCTGACGCGACATCCTGGTCAGTGTGGTGTGCCTAACCAGACTAGCGTGGCAGTTCCCCTAGTCCCCACTATAAACAGAACCGAAATGGAGTAGACTGTCTTGTGGCCAGTAACCAAAGGGCCAACATCAGGGGATAGCCATTTATCTCTGAATGCATTAACATTCTGGACCTTAAAGAAGAAGATACCATTTTCAAAATCGTCATTCTTTATTCTCCGGATGAGGGAGATAAAACAGGGCCCAAAGAAGAATTATTTGAACTGCTTGAAAAGACAGTAAAAGATTTGCAGAACGAAATTATCTTGCTTGGAGATTTCAATGCCAGAGTTGACTAATATCATTCTAGATGAGATGGAGGGATTGTGAGATACAGTGAAGATGTTCTAAATGACACTGGAATGCGATTCCTGATATTCTACAGTGAGTAAAACATGGTCATCACAAATTTCATTAACAAGCACATGCATACATACACTTTGCGTAAACCGACAGGGAATGCGAAGTCCATCTTTGATTACGCTATCGTGAGAAAACATTAATTTAAGTATGTGAGATATGCCAGAGCCTGGAGAGAACTAAAATTCGGTAATAATAGCTACCTCTAGACAATAAAGTATAAACACCAATGGAGAGAAGACAGAAACATAAGCAGTACACTATACCAAATTCACCAACTCAAAAGAAACCAACAAACTACCTTATTTAGCATGAGAAATAGTCACTGCAAATTACTAGAACATTTATACAGACTAAAGATCTCACACATCGGTGAATGTCCATGGGGATAGGGGAAGATAACCCTGAAAACATTCTACAGGAATGCACAGTCTATAGGGAAATGAAATGCCAGACCTGGCCAGTGGGTACGGATCTTAGACAAGGGCTCCCGCTCCGACCTTGTGAAGACTACATACTTCATCAAGGCGGTGATTGGTCTCTTCATCAAGGCGGTGATTGGCCTGTATATATAGCGTGACCAAAGATCCTGAACGCAAAAAAGAAGAAGAAGAAGAAAGACAATAAAGAGAGTCCCACCAAAACAACGTGCATAATCAAGTAATAAACCACAAATAAGAGAAGCAGAAGCAAGAATATAGCTCTACAAGCTAAGAGTCGTTCTTTCGGATCAAACATAAGATGATTATGTCGACATCAGTTGGAAGTGCAGAGGAAACGAATGAAGGTGTAGAATCTCTCTGGTGTACCTTCAAAACCATCCTCAAGGCATCTGCAACAAAAGCATGTAGTGAGATCAGAAACATGAAGGATACAAATATAACACTATGTTGGACAGTAGTCAAAATTATATTAAAAGAAAAGAAACAGATAGGGAAACAGTACTTGGTAGCAAAGAATAACAGGAGAAACAGATAAATACACTTAATATGTAACACTTGTTTATTTCCTCTACTTAACAATTGCTCCTTGAACACATATATAGTGAAGGCTGACTGACCAGGCATTACTTTTGATGGAGTTGTCATTGACAGGTTAAAATACCTCGAAGTAACTTTTGATGGAGTTGTCATTGACAGGTTAAAATACCTCGAAGTAACTTTTGATGGAGTTGTCATTGACAGATGCGACAGGTTAAAAAACCTCGAAGTAACTTTTGATGGAGTTGTCATTGACAGGTTAAAATACCTCAAAGTAACTTTTGATGGAGTTGTCATTGACAGTTTCGACTGGTTAAAATACCTCGAAGTAACTTTTGATGGAGTTGTCATTGACAGATGCGACAGGTTAAAATACCTCGAAGTAACTTTTGATGGAGTTGTCATTGACAGGTCAAAATACCTCGAAGTAACTTTTGATGGAGTTGTCATTGAAGGTTAAAATACCTTGAAGTAACTTTTGATGGAGTTGTCATTGACAGGTTAAAATACCTCGAAGTAACTTTTGATGGAGTTGTCATTGACAGATGCGACAGGTTAAAATACCTCGAAGTAACTTTTGATGGAGTTGTCATTGACAGATGCGACAGGTTAAAATACCTCGAAGTAACTTTTGATGGAGTTGTCATTGACAGATGCGACAGGTTAAAATACCTCGAAGTAACTTTTGATGGAGTTGTCATTGACAGATGCGACAGGTTAAAAAACCTCGAAGTAACTTTTGATGGAGTTGTCATTGACAGGTTAAAATACATCAAAGTAACTTTTGGTGGAGTTGTCATTGACAGATGCGACTGGTTAAAATACCTCGAAGTAACTTTTGATGGAGTTGTCATTGACAGATGCGACATGTTAAAATACCTCGAAGTAACTTTTGATGGAGTTGTCATTGACAGGTCAAAATACCTCGAAGTAACTTTTGATGGAGTTGTCATTGAAGGTTAAAAAACCTCGAAGTAACTTTTGATGGAGTTGTCATTGACAGGTTAAAATACCTCGAAGTAACGTTTGATGGAGTTGTCATTGACAGATGCGACAGGTTAAAATACCTCGAAGTAACTTTTGATGGAGTTGTCATTGACAGATGCGACAGGTTAAAATACCTCGAAGTAACTTTTGATGGAGTTGTCATTGACAGATGCGACAGGTTAAAATACCTCGAAGTAACTTTTGACGGAGTTGTCATTGACAGGTTAACTTATTTTGTACAAGAGTAAGCACCAGAAATGTTTTTGTGTTTCATTTTTCTACATAGACCCACTGCCTGGCAACACTTGGTATTTGGTTAACCTTTAACCTAAATAATTGGTACACGTGTCCACTAGCTTGTGGATACCATCAAGAAAAAAGTTTGGTGCGGCCTTTAAGCAATTGTGAACACTTCGTTATCATATGCAAACATCTGATCTATCTGCTACACACTTTTCTATAACAGGTCATCATGGACAATTTTTGCGCAACGCAGTGACTCGTGTTGAAATCTACGACTGCTTCGTTAATAGTGTCTAGCCTGCTGCCACGGACTAGCTGATCAATCTACTGTTTCCTTGTTTCAGTTGACACTCTTGTTGGTCTCCCAGTCCGCGGTTCATCAATGACGTTATCTCTTCCGTTTTGAAATCTCCCCCCCCCCCCCATTCATAAACTCTCCCCTGACTCAAACAACTGTCTCCATACTGAGCCTTCATTCTTCTGTAGATTCCAGAAAGTCTCACACTCTCTGACTACATAACAGGTATAACGCCCTGTTAGCTCTTCCACGGTACAAGTCGACAGTGGGACGGCAATGTTGTACGCTAAATTGCACGTGCACAAACTGCTCGATCGTCACTGCCCCTAGTTTGTGTCCCGAATAGGTGTTTCCGTTATTCGTACTTTTCCATGCACTTTATAATAAAAGCCGTATTATTTACAATTATTGTATTTACAACAATCAGCTAGAAGGATCAGCGACCCGATTGGTACCCGAGATAAAAAGGAAATGACTACAGTCACCTTGTAAGCATATCGTAAACAGTGGCTAAAGAGGTTGTGCTTGTGGCTGGCAACGTTATCTTGTCCAAAAAATAATCGCCATTATAATCAGCCACTGGAAACTCTCAGATAGGGGCGTCCAGCTGCAGTTAAAATATGTTTTACATTGGAATGACAAGATGAATGATTGCACATGCTTGGCAATAATCTTTTCTTGGAAAGAGGCCAGCTGCAGTGGCAGACTGTGGTTCCCGTGGAGCGAAAATGTGGATGAATGAATAGGGATAAACTATTGAGACCAAAATACAACTTGATTGAAAATGTAGTACAGGTCCTTGACATTCACCAGAGTGCATAATTCATGAGTAGTGATTTTTCGACTAGGTTGTCAGCTGTTACACTTTGCGGTATGTTGTGCCATAGACAAATCTAATCAGTTTATATGTTATTGGTATTCGATTAGTTGCTTATAATATGAGAATTGTGTGACTGATTTGTTAGGAAGTTGGGCTTCTGGTTAGAAAGGTGTGGATTCAAACCCAGATAAAGGCGTTTGATGAAACAAATATCTAGCATGTACTCGGTGTCTTAATTCTTCATCCTTATAGATCTGCTCCATCCATGGCAAACTCCAACAAGGAAGGAGAAAACGTCGCATTGAAAATGGTTGTTCGTTAATGATATATTGTTATTGTTTAAAGTTTTTGTTGTTGCTAGTTTTTGTTGTTTGTAGTTGTTGTTGATAGTTTTTGTTGTTGGTTGCTTTTGTTGTTGATAGTTTTTGTTAGTTTTTGTTGTTGATAGTTTTTGTTGTTTATAGTTTTTGTTAGTTTTTTATGTTGATAATTTTTGGTTTTTGTTGTTGATAGTTTTTGTAAGTTTTTGTTGTTGATAGTTTTTTGTCATAGTTTTTGTTGTTAATACTTTTTGTTGTTAATACTTTTATGTTTTTGGGTAATTTTTTATGTTGATAGTTTTTGTTGTTGACATTTTTGATATTTTTTTTTCTTTGTAGTATTTTGTCGTTGATAATTTGTGTTTTGGGCACTTTTTTGTTTTTGATAGTGTTTTGTGTGTGTGTATATTTTGTTGTTGATACTTTTTGTTGTTTAATGTTTATTTTTGTTGATAGTGTTTGTTGTTTGTAGTTTTTGTTGTATTCGACAGACGTATGAAAGTATGCAATGTAGAGTTATACACGAAGGACAACTCACAGAGCCATTCCAAAATAAATCAGGGATACGACAGAGTTGCGTACTGTCGCCTTTCCTGTTCATCCTAGCAGTGGACTGGATTATGAAAGTAACAACAAATGAGAGAAATGGAATCCAATGGACCTTGAATAAACAGCTGGAGGACCTGGATTTTGCGGATGATATGGCGCTTCTGTCCCACAGTCAAATCCAAAGGAAACTGGATAGACTGGATTATACCTCTAAGCAAGTCGGTTTGAAGATCCATGAGGAAAAGACAAAAATAATTAGGGTCAATGCAGCAAAAACAGAACCAATCAGGCTGAGATGAACGCCACTGGAAAAAGTAGAGGTATTTACATACCTAGGAAGTATCATCAACAAGGAAGAAAGGACATACGAGGATACAAAAACAAGGATACAAAAAGCTTGAGTTGCATTCGGAATGTTAAAAACCCATATCAAACTCCAAGGAAATAAGAAGGGAGACAAAAAAATAAGGATTTTCATTTCAAACGCATTTTTTTTTTCGTTCGCCTTATTTCTTTATTCCCCAAGACGGTGTGCGTTGCACTGAGTTTTTATTTTGCCCAGTGGATTCAACGTCGGTATTCATTTTATGTAAGGGTCTGCTTTCTCCTGCATTTTGTAAGGGTTTGTCTCCCCAGGTGTTAGCGCAGTCTTCCTGCCAGAAAGTCAGCTGTAGTGGTTATCTCCCGCTTTCTGTTGCAGTTAAAATGGAAATGTCATAATGATTTGGTAACAGCGGTAGGCATAATTATCCGTGGGAATGCTGGGGACCAAGCAACATAACCCATGAAACCTTCCACTAATGTCTACAGAAAGAACACACAAAGTAGACGTCAGTGTAGCCTCAGCTGTAGTGGTGTCCTTTGCTCTGTAAGGGCAATACAGGAATCAGATAGACGTAGTTTGCGTAAGGTAGGTAGGTTCAGTGTCGTGCACTACGTGGTAGGATTCTTAAAGTTCACTCCAATCTTCGTGTTGTAAATAGAGCCTTTGGAATGACTGCCCTTAAATGTAGATGGCAATTAATTTGAGAAACATAAGCACTTACAGAGGCCAGGAATAAACATTGTCCAACAAGAAACATCTTTAAAAAGTGGGAGATTTACGATGAAATGCCTAGACTAACTTAGATTGAATCAAATGAAGTCGATTTTTTAACTTGAGCTTGACTGATATCGTGGAAATAGATTTCTCTTAGTCTTTGGGGAAATAAGTTTACATCCGGGTCAGGTGAATGATACAAACTAACCAAGATCCTACCTCTCACCCTGTTCTTGCTTCTAGAAACAGTGTTACAGCAACCTGGACAGCCAGGTGGGGATCGCAGATTGTTTACATCATTCATATGAATTAAACATACTAACCAAGACACTCTTCTCGATTCCGGAAACAGTGTCAAAGCAGCGTGGACAGCGAGGTGGTATCTACACTTATTTACATCAGGATCAGTTGAATTCAACATATTAACCAATATCTCGGTCCTGGAACAGTGTTACAGCAGTCTGGACAGCCAGGTGGGGATGGACACTTGTTTACATAAAGGCCAGGTGAATGATACATACCAACTAAGACCCCACCACTTGCCCTATTCGCCCGTCAGCGGTGCAATATTCTGAACAACCAGGTGGGGATCGACACTTTGCTCCCCAAAATGGTGATAAACCTTACGTTGCACTTACAGGACACAGATCTACCTTCTTTCGTACACCACTGGATATAAGAAGAGCCACTGTAACCAGCTTCTAAAGTAACGTCAGGAGTGAAAACCTTTACAGCAGGAGCTTAGAACATGGACATCTTTGTAACCATACGTTACATTTAGTCAAGAAGGAGCATGGATCCTGTAGTTGATCTCCTTACGAGCAACTTACACCTAAACATTTATTTGGTCTTATACCAAACCTGTATTTGGTCTTATACCAAACCTATATTTGGTCTTATACCAAACCTGTAGTTGGTCTTATACCAAACCTGTATTTGGTCTTAAACCAAACCTGTATTTGGTCTTAACCAAACCTGTATTTGGTCTTATACCAAACGTGTATTTAGTCTTACACATAAACCTGTATTTGGTTTTACACCAAAACCTGTATTTTGTTTTACACTTAATCATGTTTTTGGTCTTACACCTAAACCTGTATTTGGTCTTACACCTAAACATGTATTTTGTTTTACACCTAATCATGTTTTTGGTCTTACACCTACACCTGCATTTGGTCTTACACCTAAACATGTATTTGGTCTTATAATTGTAATTTATCTAAGACATTTTCACATACCTAGTTACAAACCTTTGCCTTGCTTTAATTTGAACAGGAAAACGATATATTCCTGGGTTTTTCCCGGTGTCATTTTTATATAATTGTTTCCAATGATTTATGTCAAATCCTTGTCGCTGCACCCACACCCGTCCGGCTTTTCGCCCGTGTAACATGTTTAGATGCGCAGTGTCATTTGTTAGACAATTTTCTAATTTATTATCGTTGAGGTTGCCAGCCCCTTTCACTTCCCTCCGTAGTCGCTGTTTGTGAAATACATGTCGTGATGAAATGCTATAATACTCGTATCTTCCTCCTTAGTCATTGGAAACGTGTTCTAAACACAATAAAAACGAGGGCACGACTTTACTTGTTCATTAACACTAACACGTGTAAGTTTGACGTGCATGATTGTGTGCACGCGTGTGTGTGTGTGTGTGTGTGTATGCATGTCTGGCTGTGCGCGCGCTCTCGTGTGTGTGTTTGTGTGTGTGCGCGTGTTGTTGTTTTTTTTACTTCTGCGTTCACTTTCTGTTTGACAACAACGTTGATAAACATAATATATGAATACAATACAGCGATTATCATCTTTATGTTGCAGTTTTTGTCAAATGAGTCATTGTAAAATGTAACTAGTCGGTGTAGTAGTAGTAGTAGTAATAGTAGTAGTAGTAGTAGTAGTAGAAATAGTAGTAGTAGCAGAAATAGTAGTAGAAATAGTAGTAGTAGAAATAGTAGTAGTAGTAGCAGCAGCATTAGTATTATTAGTGGTTGTATTAGCAACAGCAGCAGTAGTAGCATTAGTATTATTAGTGGTTGTATTAGCAACAGCAGCAGTAGTAGCACTAGTATTATTAGTGGTTGTATTAGCAACAGCAGCAGTAGTAGCATTAGTATTATTAATGGTTGTATTAGCAACAGCAGCAGTAGTAGCATTAGTATTATTAGTGGTTGTATTAGCAACAGCGGTAGTAGTAGCATTAGTATTATTAGTGGTTGTATTAGCAACAGCGGTAGTAGTAGTAGAGTAGTAGTAGCAACAGCATTCGTATTATTAGTGGTAGTATTAGCAAAATCAGAAGTAGTAGCCGTAGTTGTAGTAGCAACATCATTAGTATTATTAGTGGTAGTATTAGCAACAGCAGTAGTTAGTAGTAGCCGTAGCAGCAGTAGTAGTAGCATCAGCACCATCAGTAGTGTATCAGCAGTGGTAGTGGTGGTAGTATCAGTAGTTGTAGTGGTAGTAGTAGTATTATCACAAGTGGTAGTAGTTGCAGTATCTTCCTCGTTCATCTTCAGACCTCAACTTCAATGACTCTAACGAAGGCAGCGGTCGACTCAAGGCCCTGTACGCTTCCGTACAGCTGCTCGTAGAAGGATACTGGCTGTTGCCAAATGCTACTTCATTTGTCGGTATACAGTGGACAGGACTGCAAAATATGTTCTGCCATCATGGGGACTGCGCCGCAGGTACAAAGATCTGTAGTGCCAATCTTGAACTTGTTGTACAGATGGCATCTAAGTCTGTAATAACCTGTGCATAGCCGGAGAATTATCACCTGGTCTCGCCTGGAGAGTTGATGGTAGGCATCATTTTCTAAGTGGCCAGGGTGGTCTTTTTTTCCATTTTGCACTTTACGTTGCCCTGATGAATGCTTTAGTCTCATTGTATGTGATTTCTGTATCACCCTGCTGCAGCATTCCTCCCTCTCTGGCGAGTCTGTCTGCCTCGTCGTTGCCTGGGATGTTGCAGTTGGCTGGTATCCACTGGACTGTGCTTTTGTTGAAGCACTGGGACAGTCGCTCAAGCGAGTCTGCCAGAGCACCAAATTCATTTTTGTGCTGGTTCTTGAGCGCCATTAACACTGCGAGGGCGTCTGTGAAAATGACCACTTCCTTTTCTGCCTGCTCCTTATGGTCTATAAGGATTTAATCTGCTTGTCTCAGGGCACTGGCTTCGGCACTGAAGTTGCTGCAGCGTCTCCCAGTGGCAAATGCTGCTGAGTTTACTTTGCAAGTTGCGGTATGAGTAGCAGTGGTAGTAGCGGTTAATGTGGTAATATACGCAGTATTAGCAGCAGTGGTAGTGTCGATGGTAGTTATTGTGGTAGTATTACGCTTCCCACTGTGGTTCTAGAAGGATCCAGAGACATTTCTAGTTTCCACCGAAAGTGGAAAGTAAAGCCATGGATCCCCCAGGACTATTAACTAGAATTCCCAAAAGCTATTCGCTCTGGGAAGTTGGTTAACAATAGGTGAAGAAGATGTAGTACAGTAGTAGTAACGGGAATGGTAGTAGTAGTAGTGGTAGTAGTATTAGTAGTAGTAGTAGTAGTAGTAGTAGCAGTTGCTGTTGTTTTTGTTAGCTTATCGATATTTCTGAACACAAACCACAGCAAATACAAGTGAGTTATAAATGACAGAATGCAGGCATCCTTTCTGTGGTAAATGTCTCAACAACAATAGCGTGCCGCGGAATAACAGATATCACAAATTCAATTGGTAACCCTGTATGACACCTGTCAATTATGTGAGACGTTCCCACGCGCTCCTATTCACGTCTGAGCCAGTTGCAAACAATAGGTGCTATAACAGATGTCAGTGTTTCCTATCGGTTGCTAGGAGATGGAACGTTCTGGTGATTGACGCAGAGCAAGACGAATTTTAGAAAATATTACACGCGTGTGACATCCTTTAAAAAATGTTGCGATTTACTTACAGAACAATGTTAATCAACCAACCTTGGGTTTGCGGAACGTCCACTGTCGCCCCAACCAGGGATCTGTGAAACGACCAGTGTTTTCACCAACTAATCTGAATTCTACTTCAAGTCCAGTTTTTGTCCCAACCAGGGATCTGTGCAAAGTTCAGGTTTTTTTTCAAACTAACCTGGAATCTAATTAAAGTAACCAGGAGTCTGTGAAAAGTCTAGTCTTTCCCAACTTAACTGGAGTTTACTTAAAATCCAGTTATGTCCCAATCAGGGATCTGTGAAAAGTGCAGTCTTTCCCGACCTAAAATCTGCAAAACGGCTAGTGTTGTCAGCCATGCTAAGTGATTTACGAGGTCCAGATTACATACACACACACAGGCACACTAATTATGCATATTACCAGTTCAGCAGAAGTGGACAAGTGGTAATTTTCAGACTACCAACACATCACAACAGACTGAAATATACCTATTCACGTACCACAACAGCCTGGCATATACCTATCCACATATCACAACAGACTGGAATACACCTTTTAACAGATCACAACAGACAGCTATACCTATTGACAGACCACAACAGTGAGTTACGCCTATTCACAGACCAGACTGGAATACATCTATTCACAGATCACAGCAGACTGGAATACATCAATTCACAGATCACAACAGACTGGAATACACCTATTGACATACCACAACAGAGTGAGTTACACCTATTCACAGACCACAACAGAGTGAGTTACACCTATTCACAGACCACAACAGAGTGAGTTACACCTATTCACAGACCACAACAGAGTGAGTTACACCTATTCACAGACCACAACAGAGTGAGTTAACCTATTCACAGACCACAACAGACTGAAATACACCTATTGACATGCCACAACAGAGTGAGTTACACCTATTCACAGACCACAACAGAGCGAGTTACACCTATTCACAGACCACAACAGACTGGAATACATCAATTCACATATCACAACAGACTGGAATACACCTATTGACATACCACAACAGAGTGAGTCACACCTATTCACATACCACAACAGTCCTGGACTAAACGAGATGTATGGAGATGCAGTTAATCTCAGGCTTACTGCTTTAATTTGATATATTCACTTGAATGCCTGAAATCTTAAAAGTAAAAAACATAGGTCGGTTCTTGTCTTAACAAAAACACAAGTCGGCCACCATAAATTAGTCTTACCACGAGTTGAAATGTAAGGGAGTTAAGTTGTGTGATTAGGGGCATTTAACCAGACAGAAGTTGGCAGTAATTATGCGGTATTTTTAGCTTCTGCTTAGGTTGTTTATAAATGTCAACGTGTGACATGTTGTTATAGAAAACGTTCAGGTTAGTATCTTCCACTGTTCACGAGAAGTTCAGTTTCTCTCAGGACTACGCGCTATTCGTCGTTACTACGGTGTTCATGTCTATTCTGGCTTATGTTGTGTTAAAGTGTAGATAGGCAATAATATACACATAAGGACTCGAACTATGGTTTTTTTTAACGTGCTAGTTACAAGAAAACCTAATTTTCGATTTGAAAAACAACATGTATCAATAATCGTGTGCTATTATTTAGTATACACTATAGAGAATAATGAGGTGGCAGCGTGGCCTAGGAGCGAAACGTCCGTTTCACAATTCCATCGCTCCGGGTTCGAATCCCGCGAATGTCAAGTTTGGCAGACACAGGGTTGTACCATGAACCTATTACAGTTGGCCATGGTTGTACGATCGCTTTTCCAGGCACGGAAATTAATGGCAACCTACCGTAATGCACACTTGCCAAAAAACTTATAACATTCAAATAGGCTGACAGTTGTAAGAAGCGACGTTCTGTGAAGGACATGCTACTTACTTGACTTTGTTTCCCTCTGGTATGTTCTCCTTTGTTCTATGACTCATATAGCGCTTTTCGTGAAAGGACCAGCAAACAGAAGTGCAGCAGAAGTTATGGAGACAATTATGAATTAAAACGTAAATAATAAAAGATATTAAACAAAACAATATTTTCAAATGTAAAGAAAGCATTATTATACTTTATTGGCGACTGTATTCATCAACATCATCATTGGCGTCTCAGTCTCTGTAGACCATGCGCGTGGCGCCCTATGAATTTTGTTCAGCTGTCTCCTGTATTTCGACACAGTCGGATATAACTGTACAAGTCTATCCGCGAGTGACAGTCCCTGCCATAGATCGTACAAACATGCCGAGGAGGCCGGCTTGCTAGGGTGTCCCCTGATCTCTTCGCTTCGGTCTTTCTCTTCTCTTTGCAGACAGAAGATCTCTACAACCGACGGGAGCCACTATGCCTCTTCCAACTGACTGTCTCCAAACAGCTCGATCCTGAGCAATCGTTTCCCAGCTGTCGGATGGGATGTCGCATGACCATGCCCCTCTTGCATACGTTCTTGAATCGCAGTGTGGGACGACCGATTCTTCTATCCCCCGAGTGCTGTATTAGAGTTGTCGACAGCAACCACAACGACCGTCAACGACAACTGAATGCAAACATAGCAGGGACGATGACTAATAACATCTAAACTAACAAATTAAAGGTGGGCCCACAGACACTACCGTCAGGGATGAATGATTTCAGGCTTCTCTATGTCTCGTCATTTTATTTTGAGTGAGCTAACCAGCTCACTTTCCCTTATTTGACTGTACACCAGATACTCATTTGCAGCAGAGTACAACTGGAGCATGTCGAGACAGCTGAATGAACCCCTCTCCTTGGTTGACATACCCGCAACTCTATTACTCAAACAGGCAGGCGTATGCCTGCTGCCAGGTGCCGAATTCTTTTGTGTGTGTGTAATGTGTACTTCATGCGCTGACTAGCTAAGCCCAGGGAAATAGAGGTTGCATTTTGGGTGAGAATGTCATAACTTTTATGCCCGGTCAGCGACTAACAGCCAACTCTTATCAATTTTCAAATTCCCAGGCATCTTTCACGTGCAAAGCGTATACACGGTATTTTTTTGTTTTTTTCATCATCTCCAATAGGACTAGGCGCTGTCCACGAACCGCCACAACCACCCAACCCCTTCCCTCTTGAGACCAAGGGACACCTAAAACTTGCGGGTTTTGAACCTCCACCGTTTCGCGCTTTCGTTTCTTGAGAAGCAGGCGTATGAGGTCCCGATTAACCCATTACACCCTAACCTGCTCAGTACATTTTGTTTGGGAACTATTACTACTACTATGTTCAATGCAATCTTTCACCTTTATTCTTACTAGACAAGCATTACAATTTCATTAATAAACAAATGGTATAGGATATAGGAGTAGGTCAAAGGAGTGCCACCCTGCTCTTATGAAAATATATTTTCTGTTTTCAGGTGTAGGGTGTAAAGGGTTAACATTCATTAGCATTCTCGGGATGTGAGGAAAGCTGCTGCAATCTACCACTTGCGCACACAAGAGTAAACTTACTCATCATGTATATTCAACAACAGCCACCGCTCAGCTATACGAGCTTCCAAACCTGTTCCTTTTGTTGTTAAATGCACATTTTAGCCACACTGCTTTTCAAACGCTCTATGGATCAAGATGCTGAGCAGCGCATGAGCTGCAGTAGTCAGCGATCCATAGTTGATTGCTAGCCTCAGGGCCAGCGAACCAGAGCTGCCAAGACCCTTCTACACCTCCACGTGGTGATCCTCGATAACAGGCTGCAGCAGGGAAGACTGGCTAAGGAGAAGGGATCGAAGAGGGAATGCTAACCCGGTACTCAAGAAATGTTTGCTGGAGTCGTACGTATTGGATCGAAAGGTGCAAATATCGCAGCCAAGCTGTAAACTACGACACAACGCACTCCTTTCTCTGGACTACATTCTGCTACTTAAGCCCTTTCAGAGTTTGGTAGTGGGAGATTGAGAACGAACAAAGCCAAACGCTCTATAATCTAACATTATTTTCATTTTCTGATTTGTTCAGATGTTGTTGCCAAGACCGAAGACGTGCTATGAGATACTAAAGGACCTTCCATTATGACACGCAATAAAATGTGATACAGACCAAAACTTGTAGACAAAGATGGACGATTACAGTGAGAGTGAGAACTCTGTAGCTTTCAGCGGCTCCTCACTGGCATACACCATTAGCGAGACGGAACTAGTGTCAGATTGGCTGGACGGGAAAACTCCTCAGAGCATTACCAGGTCTCCCAACACATCGGTAAGAGGAGGTCAATCGTATTTGTTGTAAGGCTGTACATGTTAAACATAGCCCCATAACTGACACTGCTGTCTGGGATGAAGTGTTAGAACATTCATGATACCAGGTCTCAGTATTTTTCTGAGACGTGATGACCCGCTCCCGTCAGCGCTACCTTGCCTTCCATATCAGTAAGTCAGGTACCCATTTGCAGCTGGGTATACTGGGCGTGTTCCCCGAGTTGATCTCGGGGCTCTACCGAGAAGGAAAGAATAGTCTCACTCACTACACCTCCGCACATGTTGTAAAAGGTGAATAAGTAGAGTTGTGCACAAGGCTAGCAACCTCATTGTGTAACACAAATAGCTACATAAACCACTACTGCAAGAGCACAAAGTACTTTAACACAGAATTCCTGTAAGGAACCATGTACATTATGACCAAGTGTTCTGTAAAGAGAGAAATAAATAAGACTTTTGTTATTATCAAGTAACCCCAAAGCCAGGGCAATGGAAGACCCTGCTGGCATAGATGAAGTATTAGAGATTTGAGTATACAAGAGCTTATTTTTTTTAAGAGGTATATGTTCA
This sequence comes from Ariolimax columbianus, assembly GCA_036924085.1. NCBI lineage: Eukaryota > Metazoa > Mollusca > Gastropoda > Stylommatophora > Arionidae > Ariolimax > Ariolimax columbianus. The sequence continues at coordinate 68,280,528 of JAVGWX010000009.1, read as the reverse complement.
TGTTTTGGTTAGTCTGGTGTACTGGTTTTTGTTGATGTGTGTACATGATTTTGTTGGTGTGTGTACAGGTTTTTGTTGGTGTGTGAGTTGTGGTTGGTCTGGTGCACGAGGTTAGGTTGGTCTGGTGTATGAGGTTAGGTTGGTGTGTGTATGTCTTTTGGATGGTCTGGTGCAAGGGTTTTGATTGGTCTGGTGTATGAGTTTTTATTGGTCTGGAGTATGAGTTTTTATTGGTCAGGTATACATATTTTGGTGTGTTGTGTACATGTTCAGGTTGGCCTGGTGTACATGTTCAGGTTGGTCTGGTCTACATGTTTAGGTTGGCCTGGTGTACATGTTCAGGTTGGTCTGGTGTACATGTTCAGGTTGGCCGGGTGTACATGTTCAGGTTGGCCGGGTGTACATGTTCTAGTTGGTCTGGTGTATATGTTCTAGTTGGTCTGGTGTACATGTTCCGGTTGGCTTGGTGTACATGTTCTAGTTGGTCAGGTGTACATGTTTAGGTTGGTATGGTGTACATGTTCAGGTTGGCCTGGTGTACATGTTCTAGTTTGTCTGGTGTACATGTTCAGGTTGGTCTGGTGTACATGTTCAGGTTGGTCTGGTGTACATGTTCTAGTTGGTCTGGTGTACATGTTCTGGTTGGTCTGGTACACAAGTTTTCATCAGCTCATGTTGATATCTGTATAACTAACGCTGTTTCATGCCTTGTATTGACTGTCTCTAGCAATCTGGAGACTCCTCACTGTACACATTAACACAGAAGCTATCTTACAGCGAAGATGAGAACAAAGAACGAGGAAACTGGGGTGGCAAGTTGGACTTTGTTCTGTCCATGCTAGGATATGCTGTAGGACCTGGCAATATCTGGAGATTTCCGTATCTGTGTTATAGGTACATATTTTTATATCACCTTTTTTTTTTTTTAAACTCATATGTTTTAGAGCGGGAGAGGAGACTAACGTCTGTTAAGGCAAAATATACTGATCATGTAATATTAGTCAGGGTCAGGCAAAATATACTGATCAGGCAATTTTATTCAGGGTCAGGCAAAATATACTGATCAGGCAATGTTAGTCATGGTCAGGCAAAATATACTGATCAGGCAATGTTAGTCAGGGTCAGGCAAAATATACTGATCAGGCAATGTTAGTCATGGTCAGGTAAAATATACTAATCAGGCAATGTTAGTCATGGTCAGGCAAAATATACTCGACAAGACCCCCACCTCACTTCCATGCAGTTCTCCCTGGAAATGGGCTGTTTCATGACAGTCTGGCTAATGAGGTAGAGGATCGATGTGATCCCTTTAGCAGTGAGTGACATGCATAGGATATCAAGCATAACACAACAAACTGGAGGACCCTGGTCCACCTTCATCAGCACGCTCAGGCTACTGCAACCTGTCATGTGATGGTCATTTTAGGACGCACAAAAGAAAGAGTAACGTTACTCATCTTGGCCGTTCAACGAGAAGGTGTTAGAGAGGCAATATTTATATGAGTGAATGTTTAGAATTTTGATCACAATTTTATTTGGAGCTCTCTCATACACACATGCACACACATGCAGAATCAGAATCAGCCCAGCTTTAAATATGTGCCTGGCTTACTGTCAGGAAAGGAAAGGAACTGACCACCCTATTTCACACAAAAATTATATACAGTATCTAGTTTCAAAATACTTTAAGCCCTGTCAGAAAAATCTAGTACAGGATTACATTGTCATTTTCTTCCCATTATAAAATCATAAAAGTTTCATAATTTTTTGAATTTTTAAGCTGATGAAATGATTACATATTTCATTATAGTAAAATAGATACCTGTCCATGCATCATTATAGTAAAATAGATATCTGTCCATATATCATTATAGTAAAATAAATATCTGTCCATATATCATTATAGTAAAATAGATATCTTTCATACATCATTATAGTAAAATAGTTTTATATTCATACATTGTTATAGTAAAATAGATACATCTCTTTCCATTACGCTTGTAATTAATTCCATATCTATTTAAGAATTAACATGTATGTTTTATAATATATTCCTTGAAGAAATGGAGGAGGTGCTTTCTTGTTTCCTTATTTCTTGATGCTGGCTGTTGTGGGGATTCCCCTCTTCTACCTGGAAGTCAGCCTGGGTCAGTTCTGTAGCCGTGGTCCAGCCAAATGTTGGGATTTTGCGCCAATTTTTAAAGGTCAGTAGACATGCTTTGGTGAGCATCTAACAGACATGCTGCAGTCAACCCAGCTGTAAATAGATAAGTTGCTTACTGTGAGGAAGAAAAGGCAGCGAGTAAAGAAATTGATGAGCACACCTCATAAAATATCTGAGATCTGGTACAAGATAGTCTCAAACACTTCATCCCTTACACCAATCCGACTACCTTATAATTGAGACACTAGTTTAGTCAGGCACAATATACTAACCAGGACGGCGCATCAAGGTATGGCGTAATACACTGACCAAGACTGCACCAATCTTCCATGTAGCGTTCCCTGGAAAAAGGTTGTTTTAAAGACAGTCTGGTTGACGAGATGGGGATCGATGTGATCCCTGTAGTTGTTGCTAAATGCCCATAATGAGTAGGATTACTCTTTTGTGCGACCTAAAAAAGGATGTTATGTGGCAGGTTGTCGCAGCTTTCTTAACATCCCGAACGCGCTGATGGTGGACAGGGGTCCTCCAGGCAGTTTTGTTATGTTTGGCTTCATCTGCGTGTTGCTCACTACTATGGGGATCACGTCATTCCTTCACCTTGTTAGTCAGGCTGTCGTGAAAATAGCCCGTTTCCAGGAAGGACTACATGGAAGCTGAGGTGAGGGTCTTGGCCAGTATATTTTGCCTGGCCCTAACTAACATGTCTGATCAGTATATTTGATCCTACCAGACGTTAGTCTTCCTCCCTATCCCAGTAGTAGTGAGTGAGCATCATGCAGATAAAGTCAAGCATAACACAACAGCTTGGAGGGCTCCAGTCCACCTTCATCAGCATGCTCTTGATGTGAGGAAATCTACTGAAACCCACTACTTAACACCCTTTTCAGGGTGCACCGAAGAGTAAATTTTCTTTTTGTAGACATTTAATAACAACAATATCAACCTTTTATTTCATAAGAAGGAAACCACTAAATATCTCAATGATGGCATGATGGATGCCAGTACTGCAATCAATAGAGACTGGACTGACAGAATTTGAAATGAATAGGTATGAACATTTGAGAAGACAAATTAGAAGTGAACATAACTACCAAAAGAAGGGAAAATCAAAAGATCACTGTTGATTATAATAAAGAGAAGACAGGCAAGGTTAGCTGGACTTAGAAAGGAGGGACTGGGAAACGTTGTGACAAGAGGAAAATGTGTTGGCAGAAGAGGCAGAGGAACACGACAAGAAATCTGGGATTCAATATTGATGGAAAAACAAGAGCATCTGAGGTTCTGTAATGCTGAAATGCTCTAGGGAGTAGTGCTGAAGGGAGTGATGCTGAAATGCTCTAGGGAGTGATGCTGAAATGCTCTAGGGAGTAGTGCTGAAGGGAGTGATGCTGAAATGCTCTAGGGAGTGATGCTGAAATGCTCTAGGGAGTAGTGCTGAAGGGGGTGATGCTGAAATGCTCTAGGGAGTGATGCTGAAATGCTCAAGGGAGTGATGCTGAAGGGAGTGATGCTGAAATGCTGAAGGGAGTGATGCTGAAATGCTGAAGGGAGTGATGCTGAAATGCTCTAGGGAGTGATGCTGAAATGCTGAAGAAAGTGATGCTGAAATGCTGAAGGGAGTAATGCTGAAATGCTGAAGAGAGTGATGCTGAAATGCTCAAGGGAGTGATGCTGAAATGCTCAAGGGAGTGATGCTGAAATGCTCAAGGGAGTGATGCTGAAATGCTCAAGGGAGTGATGCTGAAATGCTCAAGGGAGTGATGCTGAAATGCTCAAGGGAGTGATGCTGAAATGCTCAAGGGAGTGATGCTGAAGGGAGTGATGCTGAAATGCTGAAGGGAGTGATGCTGAAGAGAGTGATGCTGAAATGCTCAAGGGAGTGATGCTGAAATGCTGAAGGGAGTGATGCTGAAGAGAGTGATGCTGAAATGCTCAAGGGAGTGATGCTGAAATGCTGAAGGGAGTGATGCTGAAATGCTCAAGGGAATGGTGTTAAAATGCTGAAGAGGATGCAGCTGAAATGCTTAAGGGAGTAGTGCTGAAATGCTCTAGGAAATTATGCTGAAGGGACTGCTGCTGAAATGCTCAAGGGAATGATGCTGAAATGATAAAGTGAATAATGCTGAAAGGGTGTTTTGCTGAAATTGACTATGAAATCAAAATGCTCAAAGGAATGATGGCTGTTGCAGGAATTGATCTTCGGCAATTAGTAACATGGCACGTGATGATAACTAGTGAGCTACAGTAACTACCAAAATGCATACTCTTCACACTTTGCTCAATGATACTGAGAACTTGTGGGTCTGCCAGAAGTGCAGTATATGCGAATAATAAACAGTAAATATGTTTAATTACTATGTCTATTCCATTTTTCATAGTGGTGGTAATGTAAATTATAAAGATCATAACGAAGATAATAATAAATAAAATAATGTTAATATTGATAAAGACGATAGTAATATTTATGATCATATAAGGATCTGATGCTGATGCTGTTTTTCTTGATAACAGGAGTGGGTGTGTCCATGATTGTGGCATCAATCCTGGTTAGCATATATTACAACATGATCATTGCCTGGGCACAGTTCTACCTGTTTGCTTCCTTCACAAGTAGCTTGCCATGGTCCAGTTGTGATAACCCAAGCTGGAACACTAATGGTATGTATAGTAGTGGCTTTTGGTTTTTATTTAGTGTTAAATTCAGGTTGAGACACAGGTCTGTATTCTTATTTGCTCTTATCACATTGGATTGCATAGGCCATCAAAAAAATCCCCTTGTTTGCCTTTTTTGCCTTGGGGTGCATAGGTTAAAAACCAATGTAAGCAATACAAGCAATGTACATATTCCCTTACACAGCTCTCAACAGAACACTAAAGGCTGGTCATTCAGTGGATCCCCTCCCAGCTTTAGGGAAAAAATGGGCTGAGCAACACCCCGACTGCCAAAAAAGAAGACAAAAATTATGATTTAACAAGAGAGGAGTAAGTAATTCATCATCTTCAGACTAAGAACTGGACATAATAGACTTAGGGGTCATCTTTACAGTGAAATTAGGATTGGGACAGACGACAGGTGTCCATATGGGGGGAGCATGCGATGACCGTAGAACTCATCCTACAAAGCTGCATGCATGAAGACAGAAAAAATATTGGCCTTATACGTGACAGATAGACAAAAGCTGTACAGAGATGTAGCAGCCTTACAAACAACGGTGTCCTTTGTAAGAGAAATCGGGACCTTGATCTCAGGATGAACGAAGAAAATGAAGAACAACCAACCCTCTCATTTTGCCTTGATCACCTTGGGGTGTGTAGACCATCAACCAACCTTCTCATTTTGACATTATCACCTTGGGGTGTGTAGACCATCAACCAACCCTCTCATTTTGACATTATCACCTTGGGGTGAGTAGACCATCGACCAACCCTCTCATTTTGACATTACCACCTTGGGGTGCATAGACCATCAACCAACCCTCTCATTTTGACATTATCACCTTGGGGTGCATAGACCATCAACCAACCCTCTCATTTTGATATTATCACCTTGGGGTGCATAGACCATCAATCAACCCTCTCATTTTGACATTGTCACCTTGGGGCGCATAGACCATCAACCAACCGTCTCATTTTGACATTATCACCTTTGTATGCATAGACCATGAACCAATCCTTTCATTTTGACATTTTTACCTTGGGGTGCATAGACCATCAACCAGCCCTCTCATTTTGACATTATTACCTTGAGGTGCATAGATCATCAACCAATCATTTCATTTCAACATTATTACCTTGTAGTGCATAGATCATCAACCATGTTTGATCTCTCCAAGCAGACTGGTTCTGTGCTATTTCCTCCAGTTCTTTCCATCTTCTCCCTGTCTTTCTTGTATCTGCCTCCAGCTCTTTTCTCTGTGTGTTCTTTGTCCTCCATTTTTCTCTTTTACCCTGGGAGATGTGAAGGAAGACTAACGTCTGGTCAGGCAAAACATACTTTTCAGGGCGCACAAAGGGTAATCCTAATGATTGTGGGCATTGAACAACAACCCTAGGAGATCCATAACAGAGATTGCCTGTTAATACTGACTTGGCACTTTCATGATATATGGCTTATCCAATACCACCTTCTTCCTAAGATTTCCTGTTCCACTTGTCTTTGTTCTGTTCTCTTCCATAAACCTTCTAACTACTGCAGGACCAGAATCTTTCTCATGGATTTTTTTAAGTAAAATGCTGTAATCGCTTCATATGGGGTTTGGTAATCCGCCATGTTTCCTCTCCATATAGAAGGACCGACTACATATTTGTGTTGAAGATCCTTATGAATTTTGAATATTTTAGACTTGGATATGCATCAACACGACAAAGGCCACTCTTTTCTTTTGTATCCGGTTTGTTACACCTCCATCTGCACCACCTGTCTTGTTTAAGATGCTTCCTACGTATGAGAAGCTCTCTATCTCATCCAATGGTATTTATCTCGGTTTGATAGGAGCTTTGAATTTTAAAATTTTTTTCTTTTTTGCATGGATCTTTAGACCTACTTGCTGGTACATTATTTCTAGTGGGTCTGTCATCTTCTGCATTTGGAATTAGCTATGAGATCGGAGAACTATATAATCTGCAAAGTTCAGGTCTTCTAGCAGTTTATATAAGGTCCACTTGATTTCTTCTTCTTCTGTGTTCGTTCTCAATCTCCCGTTACCAAACCCTGAACAGGGATTTGCAAGTAGCAGGATGTAGACCGGAGAACGGATTGATTGCGTTATGTCGCTAGTTTACATCTTGACTGCGATATTTGCACCTTTTGGTTCGACACATCCGTCTTCGATGGGCCACTGGATTAAATTTCTTTCATAGGCTGTCATTTCTTTCATAATTAAAATGAATTGCAAGCAGGAACAGAAAAGATTATAGAAGTCAGCCATGACGAATCTCAAATTCAATGTTAAATGATTCTTTTAGCTGTCATCCATGCAATGCTCTGATATTGATTCAAAAGGAAGTGATATATAATAAGTACCTAACAAGTTATTTGTTTTTAGTAAATTGATTAATATTATACATTATGTATTCTTGTGTGTGGAAATGATTAGTTATGCAACCGCAGCTTTTAATTATTTGTATTCATCGGCTGAAATTAGGGTTGCATCTTACAATCAATGGCGTCTTAGAAGTAGAAGAAATATTTTAATTTTTTTTGGCGTTCACTTTCTTTCTCCATTCCAAAAGGCGGTGTACGGTGCGTTGCACTGTGTTTTTATTTTGCGCCTGTGGGTCCAGTGCATCTGACTTATACATGCATTTTATGTAAGAGTCTGCTTCCTCCTGCATTTTCTAAGGGTTTGCTTCCCCGGGGTAATGGTCTGTGCTGTGATGGGGAGCAAACCCAGCACCTTCGGATTGTGAGCTGTGTCACTGAGTCTAAGGGACTCATTGAAAAGTTGCCAGATAGATATCACCACCTGGGAATGTCTTGCACAAAATAGATCTGACTGGAGAAGCGCAGTCAAATTGGGTATAGCTAGCAGCGAAGACCACCATTTTGTGAGAGTAGATGTGAGACCTGAAAATCACAAACAGCGGGAACACTATCACCTTCTACAAACCTCATGTACCTGTTATGCAACATGTTTTCATGCCCACATTGGCCTGTTCAGCCACATGCGCACCCACATTGGCCTGTTCAGCCACATGCGTACCCACATCCATCAGAGAAAGCTGTGACAATGATATCGGGAGTCCTCATCGACGATGATGGACAGCTATTATTATTATTTTATATATAAAGTGGTGTTATGATTATATGTTTGATCTATTTAGAGTGCAGTTTGAAATGGCCTATAGTCACCTGTCAAGACGGGATTCACATGACCAATGGAACTTGTTATACAGCAGACAGTCAGTTTTTAGGCGTGTGGAACACAACTATGTTTTATGAAGTGACTGGCAGAAGGCGGGTATCTCCATCTGAAGAATACTGGGTGTAAGTTGGAGTTACATTAGTCTATGTAAAACTGTTTAAAGAAGAATTTAGTATGTCTAAAAGTTATGTGTTGCAGAAATATTACAAGGTTGTAGGTTACTAAAATGGTAGATAAAGGGGAGCCAGTAGATGTTATTAATCTAGATTTTGCAAAGGCCTTTGATAGAGTACCTCATCAAAGATTATTTCAAAAGTTAAAATCACATGGAATAGGTGGGGAAGTTACTAAATGGATTGAAAATTGGTTAACGGGAAGAAGGCAAAGAGTGGGCATAAATAAGGAATACTCTGAGTGGTGAAAAGTGGAGTGCCACAGGGCTCAGTTTTGGGACCAAATTTGTTCTTGATATATATATAAACGATTTGGACACTGATATGGGATCTATGGTTGCAAACTTTGCTGATGACACAAAAATTTAGATAAAATTCAAGAATGTCTGTAAGCTGGCAAATGGAGTTTAATGTAGATAAATGTTCAGTCATCCACATGGGTAGATCCAATATGGAACATAATTACAGAATAGGCGACAACAATATTAGAAATATAGATAAGGAAAGGAACCTAGGGGTTAAAATAAATCATACATGTAAGGTGAGTGAGCAAGTTCAGGTAACAGTGAAAAAGGCAAATGCAATGTTAGGTATGATAAAAAGAAACATTAAACATAGGAGCAAGGAAGTGATAGTCAAACTGTATAAATCATTAGTTAGACCTAGATTGGAGTACTGTGTACAGGTGTGAAGTCCTTATCGTAGAGGGGATATAAACATGCTGGAGAGAATACAAAAAAGAGCGACAAAACTGATAATGGGATTCCAGAATTACAGTTATGAGCAAAGAAAAATCGGCCAACAGTGTCTAGAAAAGAGAAGAATTCGAGGTGAGAATACAGGTTATAGATGATCAGAGGAATGGATAAATTAGACTATAACAAGTTTTTTTTCAAAATACAACCATCCACAAGAACAAGAGAACTTAGCTACAAATTAACTTAACATAGGTCCAGTTTAGATATTAAGAAATATTTTTTTAGTCAGAGAGTGGTGAATGTTTGGAATGCATTGCCACAAGAGGTAGTGGAGGCAGAGACAATTAATGCATTTAGGAATAAATTAGATGAACATAGCTTTTACAGCGATGTAATGTAAATAAAACTGGTTGTATACAGCCCCTGCAGAGTCTTCAAAACCATTATAAAGATGTTAAGAAGTTGAGTATGCAATACACTTGTTACCTTTGAAAGACCTGTGCTTGCCAGTGCTAGGAAAGCTTCTTCCTCTGAGGCCAAACAAATTGAACACTTTGTTCAATGGGAAACCGAACATACTGGTTACACCAAAAACGATGCCTATTACCAGTTGAACCGAAGAGAACAGGTCGTTGTCTTCAGACTTCGCACTGGCCACAACAGACTGAGGTACCACCTATTCAACAAATTGAAGATAGTGTGTACCGACGAATGCCCGTGCGGTACTGGTAAAATGACCGCTGAACATCTGCTGCAGAACTGCCCGACATACAAGGATCAGAGAGAGCAGATGTGGCCATTACCAGTGGAACTGCAAGACAAGCTCTATGGCAGTGGCGACAGCCTCAGGATGACCGCCGCTTTTTTCGAAAAAATAATGGTTACTGTCTGACTGCGTACGCAGAAGAAGAAGAAGAAGAAGAAGAACACTTTGTTCAGAACTAAACAACAGCTTACAAACACTTGCAGATACCACTATATGGCATTGGGCCAAAGGGCAGGAGCCCATAGGCCACTGGATCAATAATCAACCAGACAAATTTATGTATGATGTCATAAAGAAAGCTATTGTTCCAAAAATAGGAAAATAGCATCACTCAAAACTATCACTGGCGAGAAAATAACCAACAAAGAAAAGCATATGGAGCAATTGATCAAGCATTACTCCAATCATATTTGTCACATATTTTCATTGTCACAGCCTTAGATACTGTCAAAAACTGTCCAGTATGGAGGAGCTGGACATCAAACCATCTCTAGAAGATTGTAATAGAGTCATTGATAGCTTGGCAATAGGCAGAGCACTGAGTAATGATGGGATCATATCTGATCTGATTAAGCTTTATAAAGGTCTTACAATGGATGTATCTGATGTTATGCCAGTGGTGAAAAGAGACCATTATATCTCGAGAGATGCAGAGATTGTAGCATTATACAAAAATAAAGGTAGTAGAAGCGGCTGTAATAACTTTCAAGGCATATCTCTGCTCAGCCTTGTTGGCAGTCTTTGCCAGAGTCATCTTACTACAAAATACAAAAATGGGCTAATTGTATGTATCCAAGTCACAGTGCGGATTGAGGTCTGAAAGATCAATGATCTATCTACATGTTGTTTTCTCTCTGACAACTGCAGAAAACATTAAACGCACAAAATCTGCTCTTTTATATCACCTTCATTGACCTGGCAAAGGCATTTGATTTGGTTAGGGGGGGATGTACTCTTCAAATTTCTTTTTTAAAATATACTGTCTAAGAAGACACAGCTAAGAATATGGTTCCATAAAGCCATAAAAGGTACAGTCCAGTTTGATGGTATTGCATTATGATCATTTAGTATTTGCAGTGGTTAAACAAGGTTGCATAATGAGCTAGACATTGTTTAATCTTCTTTGCTCTGCTACTAAAGCATGTATTTGGTAATGCAAATGAAAGAATTTGCCCTCACACTAGGTCAGATGGTCTGCTGTTTAATCTTTCAAGACTCAAGGCCAAAGCAAAAAACAAGGAGGTTTTAGATGCTAGGAAATATTTTTGGAGTCAGAGAGTGGTGAATGCTTGGAATACAGAAATAGTGGAGGCAAGGTCAATTAATCCATACAATAATAAATTGGATGCGCATAATTGTGTTTAGATCAAGTGAAGTAAAACAAACTGGTTGTATACACACTCTGCAGAGTCTTCCAAACCAGTATAAAGATGTTAAGTTAAGTTAAGTGTTAAGTTGTTGTCATGAGGGACTGGTTATTCACTGATGAGGCTGTTGCTCTGAGTCAACATGAACTTCAGAGCTGGATAGATCGCTTCTCTCAGATGTGCCTACAATTTTCATCTCACAATAAGTCTCAACAAAACAAATATGCTGGGACAGAAAGTAGATGCCACACCAACTGTTACCAAAGATAATAATGAACTGGCTCTAAAGATATTATCAATGGACACTCGAGGGATGGCCAAAACATCATTCAGATGTCCACAGCTGAGGTTCGAAGATGTGTGTTAGTGGGTATTAAGGTATTGGACATGAGTCTGATATCCTGGGAAGACGAAGTTGCAGTCCAATCAAGTGGTTCAGTCCAATCAAGTGGAGATTAACTCTGAAGAGTTCACTGAGACTGGATGAAAAGAAGCTCTTGCAACGCAGAGAAGTAAAATGACATCATTGCAAGCAAAAATAAAACCAAAAACTCAGTAGAGAGTTACAATGAAGCATCATTCTATAGTCAGTCATTACTGGAAGGGGCTACTACTACACATGTATGTGTTACTGATATATGATAGGTACCCAATCTCTGAATGAGCTTGTACCTGTGTCATTTGGATACCAGTCTACTGAATAAGGAAGTATGTGTTCTTCTTCTTCGTACGCTGTCAAACTTCAACCTGATTTTTTCGAAAAAAGCAGCGGCCATCTTGAGGCTGTCGACACTGCCGTAGAGCTTGTCTCGTGTTGTCACTGGTGATGGCCATATGTGCTTTCTCTGGTCCTCGTATTTCGGACAGTTTTGCAGCAGATGTTCAGCGGTCATTTTTCCCGTACCACAACTGCATTCTTCAGTGCCACCTATCTTCAGCTTATTGAATTGGTGGTACCTCAGTCTGTTGTGGCCTGTGCGGAGTCTGAAGACCACGCCCTACTCTCTTCTGTTCATTTGGTAATAGGCATAATTTTTTGTGTAGCCAGTATGTTCTGTTTCCCATTTGGCCATGTATCTGGCTCTAATGAGCATTTTTGTCTCTTCCTAGGTGTTCAAACCCTGATAATGCATATAGTTTTTTAATCAGGGATGAAATAAATCTAGCCTGAACACTGTGTGTTGACTGCAGAGACATCAACCTTTATTACTCAGCTTTTTTGGTTTTTTTAAATATCTGACACAAACATCATTCTTTTTGCATACTTTACTTCCAAGTGATAATAAAAAGGATAGTTTTAACAAAATAGATACAGAAATATTCAAATTTGAAAACACAATCAAAAGATTTTTTTCATTTTTCCCCCTGACCACCACAACAGTTTGGTTGGTCTACTTGCAGGAAGCTTATGTCAAAGTACATTTAATTCATTCTGCACCGCACATTGCCGGGAGTGGCTTATAGATTTATTACTTATGGCCAGAAACCAGTACTAGTGACAAGTTTGAAATAACAAATGATTCTAAAAAATGACTAATCGTGTCAAAATCTCATTCAAATTTATTTTAATACAACAGAAAATAACATTCTAACTCATAACAATGTCCACATGTTTTAAAATCAATGTCATTGAAATATATTTGTGTATTTCTTTGGAATGTTATTTTTTACCCCAAAGAAGTGGAAGCAACTAGATAATTGAAAACAAGTATAAATATTATTATATGGGAATGTTCTTAAATGATTTCTAATCTTAATTAAATACACTTCAAGAGAATTATCAAATCCCATAGAACACCAGTATTTGGCTGTAAGTATACATTTTTATATTATGTTTTTTAATAGTTTTTTTTTACCATTCTTCTTATTCTTCTTCTTTGTTTGTTCTCAATCTCCCACTACCAAACCCTGAAAGGGCTTAAGTAGCAGAATGTAGTCCAGAGAACGGAATGCGTTGTGTCATAGTTTACAGCTTGGCTGCGATATTTGCACCTTTCGGTCCAACACATCCGACTTCAGCAAGCATTTTTTTAGCACTGGGTTAGCATTCCCTCTTTGATCCCTTCTCCTTAGCCTGTCTGCCCTGCTGCAGCCTGTTATCCAGGATCACCGCGTGGAGGTGTAGAAGGGTCTTGGCAGCTATGGTTCGCTGGCCCTGATGCTAGCAGTCAGCTATGGGTCGCTGACCACTGCAGCTCATGTGCTGCTCAGCATCTTGATCCCTTTTTACCATTCAAATTATGATAGTTATAATATCTTCAAAATTATATAAATATGCCAATATATTTAGTTATGTAAACAGAACATTAATTTATCTTTATTATATCTTTCTTTTTAAATCTATTCAAAATTGAGAAAATTTCAGCTGAAACTATATACACCTTCTAGTTGAAAAATGTAAACATAAATTAATTCGAGCACAAAGTGTTTTATAATCAGGTAATTAATGAGGTAATATGCTTTTACAGGGGTGGTTTCATAGCAATGTAATTTTGTATAATGAGGTTGGTAACATCATACACATACTGTCTTAGCTACATCATACACATACTGTCTTAGCTACATCATTCCCCAACTGTCTTAGCTACATCATACACATACTGTCTTAGCTACATTTGTCACCAAGCTTGGTAGACAATAGTGGTGTTATTCTTTATCTCAGATGAAAGGTTAAATAGGAGTATTAATAACATATATTTATCACATCAATCAAAACCTTTTTAATTCCTTGTGAAGTATGTCTTCAACAAATACATACTAAGTCAAAAAATCTTGACATGCCCATATCAACAAAAGTTTTTGTGACTTAAAGTTTCTGGCAGGGGTAGCCATCCTCATGTCCTTCCCACCGTAGTCACCTGCTACAAATTGCCTGGCAGGTTACAGCATTACTAATCTTTGCTCCCCTTTTGGACCCAGTTAACACTCAAATGACAGATATGGTGACATTGAGTAACGGAAATGGTGACATTGAGTAACGGAAATGGTGACATTGAGGGGAAACCAAATTTATCTTGCAGGCATAAAGACACAGAGAACCAGATAGAATATAAGTATAGATTTGGAGAGAGAGAGAGATAATATTTTAAAATATCTATTCACCAATTAAATTTATAAAAGTACACAATGAATATATTTACTGTATTATGTTTATATAAATATTCCAGAAACAACGTGCTGTCCTTAAGTTCTGGTATTTTCAAGATTGGTTCTCCGCGGTGGCATCTTACTTTGAGCCTCCTTCTGGCATGGATTGTAACATTTCTGTGTCTGCTAAAGGGTGTCAAAACCTTGGGGAAGGTCAGTGTCCTGTTCAGAAATAAATTGTTCAATTTAGCACTGTCCTTTTGTTGTGTTGATATCAAATAAATGTTGTAAAATGAGGATTGGGACAGATGACAGGTGCCCATGTGGGGAGCATATCATGACTATGGAACACATCCTGCAAAGCTGCATGCTCACGCAGGAAAAGAGAACAATACTGGCCTCGTGAGACAGATATGAGACAAAAGCTGTATGGAGATGAACCAGCCTTACAAACAACAGTGTCCTTGTAAGAGAAACCAGAACCTTGATCTGAGGATGAACGACGAAGAAGAAGAAATAAATGTTGTCATTTAGAAATAAATGATATAGAATGTGTCATAATAATGAATGGAAACAAGTATGTAACTACCTTGGCATGAAAATATGAATATCATCAAATGGAAAGTGCAACTTAAAATAAAAATGAAGAAAAGCACATCTCAAGCATTACAAAAAATGTAGACAGAATGAAAAACATTCTTTGTCACAAATCATGGTCTGTTGGATTGAGAAAAGAAGCTCTTCAGTATCGCATAGAGCCTTCTACCTCTTCTTCTTTGATCAACTGATGCTAGGCTTCTAGTCCGGTGAGGTTCACGAAGGAGATTTCATTTCAGGTCTCTGTGGTCATCCACAGCTTTTTGAGCATGGTTGTTTCTCTGGGCCAGACTGCCTCTCTTTGGTCTGCATAAGTGGAGCAGTCCTGCTGGATATGTTCTGATGTTTGCTCAGGGGTTCCTCAATCGCATGTGGCGTCTCTAAAACCCTTTCTGTGAAGGTGGGCCTTGAGTCTGCAATGTTCAATTCTGATTATGAAGATCTTTGTATGTCCATCTCTGTCTAGTTTGTCAATGCAGTCATTTGCTGGCTTGTATTCTTTGTGCTGGTCTCTCCATTCCATCCTAATGAATTTTGTATGTCTTTGTGTCTTTAAAGATCTGTGAATGGCAAGTCTACGTGACATCACTTTCAGCTTCTACGAACTCATCTGCCTTCTCACTTCCAAGACTAAATCTGTTTTTTTCGGACAGCAACCCCATGTTATATTTTATTTTGTGTGAGAGTCAATCTTATTTGGGACTTGAGATGGCTTTGAGTACTCTCCTGAAATCTGTTAGAACGACCATTTTTCTATAATTGTGTTTTGGCTGATAAGAATCCAAGTTGCTGATGCATAGAGCCAATGCTGTTTTATGCAAGTGAATAGGTAATGAATAAAGAAAATTAATCACATGAGACTACAACAGTGATGAATTTAAGAAAAATGTTACAAATTTTAAACGCATCTATAAAATGTAATTAGGATCTCTTAAATTTGTGTCAGCATGCAAAAGTGTTACCGAAAAATGAATGAAAAGCTGGACAGAGAGAAAATCAAACTAAATGGTGTTGACAGAAGTGGGATATGAAAGAAAGTTGCTATCAAAGATACAAAAACAACGACTGGCCTGGCTGGGCCACAACCACATCATGAGGACACAGTGAAGACAGAACATAGTGAAAGAAAGAAAGAGGCAGACCAAGAAATATCTTTGGGACATAAGCATGCAAAAACATGGCGATGAAGATTTATGCTTAGCCAAAGACAGCCTCAGATGACAGGCAGAAATAGAAAGACAGAGTTCTGAGCTTACAACCAGTACGACAACTGTCTGTGACTTGATGATGATAATATAAAGGAAAATCATTGCAAAGATAAATATTGGGCAGTTCATTAATTTTTATTAGAATTTGAGTGTAAGAAAAAATATAACACATTTATAACATGCATTTCCGAGCTAATATGCTCAAACAGAAACAATGCAAAAAAACATGACAAGTCTGTTCAAAACATAGAGATTATGATACTTACTCTTCTTGTCCAGCAAACTCACAAAGTATTAGAAGATATCAGCTGCCCTGGAAGCTCTTTCATTTGCTGCCATGAGATTTGCCAAAGTATATGGTTCTTGCATTCTTAGAAAATTATACAGGTGTTCAGTGTCTTTGATGACTCTGCATTTTCAGAAATTGTCATCTGCATATCCCCATTTTTTCAAGTTCAATCTACACCTGGACAGTCCCTTTCGTAACCTGTTCAGGGTTCTCCACACAGGGTATGGCATATTATGTCCTGTCACAAGTTATTTTTTTATCTCCATCCATTCCTCACCGTGTCTTTGATGTAATTTTTTATGCAATTTTTTGGTGCGGCTTTGCTCGGGTTTCTGTGATTTGTGAAGGAAAGTTTTCCTTGATTTTGGTCGTCTCTGTTCTGGATTGTATCCAAAAAGGGGGAAGTCAACATGAGAAGTCCGCTTTGCAAAAAGGTAGGATCTGGAAATAAAAGAGACTTAGCTCCTCACCAAATTATGAAAATACACTACAAAAGTGATTGTCAGTTGAGAACATAAATGTGTGTTTTATGTGCCCAAAGATACACTGCTGCCCAAGTGTTACAAGTCCCAAATGGGAGCAAAGAACAGTAGCACTGTAACTAGCCAGACATCTCATAAGAGGTGGGGTGGAAATGAAACTGATTACCCCATCCTGTAGAAACTTTAAGCCACAACAATTTTGATATAGACAGGTCAACATATCATGATTGGCTTGTGTTTGTTGAAAACCTATGCTCCACAGGCAGCTAAAAAGGTTTTGATTGATTGATAAATATACCGCCACCACCACTTAAAATGCCTTTTTGTGAAGAAATTATGACATAGCATTAATGATCACTTTTAATCTTGTCTAATTCTGTTCTTACAGGCAGTAATTAGTTGTTGTTTGCGAATGTCCACAATGAGTAGGTTACTCTTGTGTGTGCCCTGAAAAGGGCGTTAAGTGGCGGGTTGCAGTAGCTTTCCTCACATCTCGAGCATGCTGATGAAGGTGGACTGGGGTTCTCCAGGCGGTTGGGCTAAGCTTGGCTTGATCTGCGTGTCACTCACTACTGCGGAATCACGTCAGTCCCTCACCTCGTTAGCCAGGCTGCCATGAAAACAGCCCGTTTCCAGGAGTGCTACTTGGAAACCGAGGTGAGGGTATTGGCCATTATGTTTTGCCTGACCCTGACTAACATGTCTGATCAGTATATTTTGCCTGGCCAGACGTTAGGCTTCCTCCCCACAGTAATTAGTGAACATGTACTTAAGAAAAGTTGTGAAGTTAAAGTGTATACAAGTGGCAAATTATCTGAATCTCACTAGGTCTATATTCCATAGTAGCAAATGCAGTGAGGAGCATTCACTACATGGAGGACCAGGTTTTGATTCCGGAATGCTTAGACCTATTGTTTTGCTTTCTCTTCTGTTGTTTGTCTATATGTTTTCTCAAGTGCCTAATGTAAACTTGTCTTTGCAATCATTGTCTCTATTCTATTTATAAATTAATTTTAACAAACATTTGGTTTCTGCAGGTTGTCTACTTCACTGCCTTGTTTCCTTATGTAGTCCTTGCCATATTGTTTTTTCGTGGGGTGACCTTAGAATATGCAGGAACTGGAGTCTCATTCTACATAGTCCCAGATTTCAAACATTTGGGAGATGCCAAGGTATTTCTTAGAACAATATTTAAATTTTTGAGATGTAATTTAGCTCAGTATTTAATTGTAAAGGGTATTTTTTCAAATTTAGGCGCTTGATTTGTATATGATTTTAAAGAATGTTACATTTGTCATAGATGATTTTGTTGTATGTATATCATTTTATAGTACAATGAAGAACAGAATTCGAGATGACTTAATACAGTTGTATAAGATAATCAACGGAAAGAATAAATTAGACTATAACAAGTTATTCAAAATTCAACCGCCTATAAGAACAAGAGGGCACAGCTAAAAATTAATAATAAAAAAAAGATCCACATTAGATATTAGGAAATATTATTTTAGTTAGAGAATGGTGAATGCTTGGAATGCATTACCACAGGAATGAGTGGATGCAGGGTCAATTAATGCATTCAAGAATAAATTTGATGTGCATAGTTTTTAGATCAAGGAAATATAAAAGAAACTGCATTTGTATACATACTCTGCAGAGTCTTCTAAACCAGTATAAAGACATTAAGTTAAGAACATTGTCTTTGTTGATAAGGAGAAAACTTTTGACTAGTCAGCAGAAACAGTTTACATAGAATTGTTGATGACTACAGAATGCAGAAACAGCTTCTGCGCAACAAAAGAATAATATTTTAAAAGAACAGTCAAAGCCCAGTGAGTAAAAGTAAAGTAACCCATAGCATTACTGCCGTAAGGGTGTGAGGTGTTAGCGACCTCACATTTGAAAGGCTCGGCTATATGAGGGCGGTAGCCATCTCCTCTCCTTCACCGCTTTTACTTGACGGACTGAACCGGCACCCATTTAAGGCTGGGTCGACCCGGGAGCCATTGCGATCTGAAAAAACATTTCCGCCTCAACTGGGGAATGAACTCAGATGCGAAGCCAGCGTGCTAACCACTGTGCTACCTAGGGATTGTTCCACAGGATTGGAAAGATGCAGGAGTGATCCCATTATTCAAAAAAGGCAAAAAATCAGATCCGGCAAATTATAGACCGGTGAGTTTAACGAGCATAGTCTGTAAATTGTTAGAGTCAATAATCAAAGAAAACATTGTAATGCATTTAGAAAAATTTAATCTAATTAGAAATAGTCAGCATGGGTTTACTAGAGGGAGATCATGCTTAACAAATCTATTAGAATTCATGGAGGAGGTTACTAAAATCATAGATAAAGGGGAGCCAGTGGATGTTATTTATCTAGACTTTGCAAAGGCCTTTGATAGAGTACCTCATCAAAGATTATTTCGAAAGTTAAAATCACATGGAATAGGTGGCGAAGTTGCCAAATGGATTGAAAATTGGTTAACGGGAAGAAGGCAGAGGGTGGGCATAAATAAGGAGTACTCTGAGTGGAGTGAAGTGAAAAGTGGTGTGCCACAGGGCTCGGTTTTGGGACCAATTTTGTTCTTGATATATATAAATGATTTGGACATTGATATGAGATCCATGATTGCAAAATTTGCTGATGACACAAAACTATGCAGTAGTGTCTCATCTAAAGCGGAAGTGGATATATTGATGTCGGATTTAGATAAAATTCGAGAATGGTCTGTAAGCTGGCAAATGGAGTTTAATGTAGATAAATGTACAGTCATCCACATGGGTAGATCCAATATGGAACATAATTACAGAATGGGAGAAAACAATATTAGAAAGATAGATAAGGAAAGGGACCTAGGGGTTATAATAGATCATACAGGAAAGGTGAGTGAGCAAGTTAAGGTAGCAGTGAAAAAGGCAAATGCAATGTTAGGGATGATAAAAAGAAATATTAAACATAGGAGCAAGGAAGTGATCGTCAAACTGTATAAAGCTTTAGTTAGACCTAGATTGGAGTACTGTGTACAGGTGTGGAGTCCTTATCATAGAGGGGACATAAACATGCTAGAAAGAATACAAAAAAGAGCGACAAAGATGATAGTGGGATTCCAGAATTACAGTTATGAGGAACGACTCAGAAAAACCGGCCTACAGTGTCTCGAAGAGAGAAGAATTCGTGGTGACTTAATACAGGTTTATAAGATGATCAGAGGAATCGATAAATTAGACTATAACAAGTTTTTTAAAATACAGCCACCTACAATAACACGAGGGCATAGCTACAAGCTGATTAAAGAGAGGTCCAGGTTAGATATTAGGAAATATTTTTTTAGTCAGAGAGTGGTGTCTGCTTGGAATGCATTGCCAGGGGAGGTAGTGGAGGCAGGGACAGTTAATGCATTTAAGAATAAACTGGATGCGCATAGATTTTAGAGCAAGGTGATGTAAATGTAACTGGTTGTATACAGACTCTGCAGGGTCTTCTAAACCAGTATAAAGATGTTATGTTATGTTAAGTTTAAGCTACGCGGCTCCCAGAGAGTAGGTCATACAAATTTACAAACTATGTAGAGGCTATAAATAGTATATGACAGGGATATGTAAAATCAACTCTGTAGTTCATTATTTATATGATCAGGTCATCCCGTAACTGGTGAGGTCGTTGGGGCACACATGAAGACATCCTCACAACCCCATGCCACCCTTCTCTTTCAGATGTTGCTGCCTGTGACTCTTCTAGTTGGAGATTGGTCCATTCTTTTATGTTGTCCTCCCATCTCTTTTTGGGCCGGCCTCTTCGTCGTCTGCCTTGCACCTTTCCGTGGAGGATTGTATTTGCAAGACCATTTGATCTCAATATGTGACCGTACCAAGAGAGTTTCCTTCATTTTACAGTTGCCAAGAGGTCTTCGAAAGGCCCTATAGCTGTTGTAATTCTATCTCGTATTTCCTCATTTGTAACTCGATCTTTGTACGTGACGTTTAAACGTTTTCTGAAACATCTCATCTCCAAGGCCTGTATCCTTCATTGAAGGTCATTTGTAACTGTCCATGTCTCACAAGCATAGAGGAATATTGACAGGGCCAGTGTACGCATTAATCTGATTTTCGTGCATAATGCTAACCGTTTATCTTGCCAGATTTTGTTAAGCCGTGCAAGTGCCGCTATAGTCTGTGCTATTCTGGCCAATACTTCACATTTTGATCCTTCATCACTGACAATCGACCCAAGATATTTAAAACGGTCAACCACTTCGAGTTCCTGACCGTTAGCTTTTATCCTGCTGTTGAAGCCCTTGGTGTTGTTGGTCATTAATTTTGTCTTTCCAGCGTTTATTTGCATACCATAGTCAAGAGCTGTTTCATCGAGCCTTCTGACCCATTCCTGGAGTTCTGCTTCTGAACTCGCCAACCCGTCGATACCATCTGCAAAACGAAGGTTGGTAATCGTTCGGCCCCCTATCTTGACAGTACCAACGTGACCTCCAAGTGCCTCACTCATAATTCCTTCAAGGAATATATTGAAAAGAATTGGAGAGAGTGTACACCCCTGTCTCACACCAACTGATGTGCGGAACCAGTCCTTGCGCCTCCCATTCACAAGAACTGCACTAGACGCCTTGTCATACAGATGTTCAAGGACCGTTATAATATTTCCGTTGATTTTACACATCCTCATGGTTGCCCAAAGCGCTTTATGCCATACCCTATCAAACGCCTTCTTAAAATCAACAAACACGTGATACAGTGTTTGCTGCTATTCTAGATATTTCTTGCTTAGCAGCCTTAAATTTAAAAAATCTGTTCTGTAGTGCTTCTTCCCTGTCTGAACCTTGCTTGCTCCTCGTCAATGATGTTCTCTGCTTGGGGTTTCAATCGGTCGAGGATTAATCTAAGCATGACCTTGCTAGGGTGGCTGATGAAACTTATTGTTCTGTAATTTTGGCACAGCTTTAGGTTTCCAGACTTATGTAACGGTAAAACCATTGATCTCGTCCACAAGTCTGGCCAGTTTCCTGTCGCCCATATTTTGTTGCAGATGTGTGTCAGGCCTTCCACCACTACCTCTCCACCTGCCTGTAAGAGCTCTGCTGGTATATTGTCCACGCCGGCCGCCTTCCCTCTTTTCAATGTCTTTACTGCTGCAGTTACCTCTTCCTTCGTTATCAGTTGGTTATCCTCTATCTTTGTTGGTGTTGGGGGGGATTGTTTTCTCAGGTTCGTTTCGCCCTTCATAGTTATATAGCTCGGAACAGTACTGTCCATCGTGTCAGTACGTCATTTTCCTCAATAAGGCACTTGCCGCTATTATCCTGGATCATAAAGTTTCTGCCTTGTCGTGGTGTTACCAGTTCTTTGACAACCTTGTATGCCCCTTTAGCATCATTTCTGTTTAGTCTCTCTTAGATGTTTGCGCATTGCTCACATATGCACGCTTCTTTCGCCTCTCTCATCTTTTGTTGTATGGCTTTCTTGACCTCTTTATATCTGCCGACCTCCTCCGATGGGTGATTGTGGTTTTTCAGTGACCTTCTTTTATCACAAAAGTCTAGAATTTCTTTGGTCACCCATGGCTTCTTTTTTGTTTGGTGGCATACCAGGATCTCTGTTGCAGTATCTATGAGAGCTGCGTTAAGAGACTCTGTAACTGTATCTGTATCCAGTCCCTCTCTGAGAGCCAACAGTGGCACAAATCTCCTTCCCAGCCTTACTTGGATCACTTCGGTGATTTTTGGGTCCATTAGTTTGTCCAGGTCAAACTTTAGCCTGGTCACATCCTTCTTTGCTACTCCCTTCAATCGCAGATGCATAGTCATCATTACCAGATCGTGGTCGCTTCCTATATCCTCTCTTGGGAAACTTCTCGTTTTATCAGTGTTGATACTCGATCGGAACCTCCTCTGGACCAGTATATAGTCAATCTGGCTGTGCACTTCCTTCTTTGGTTATGCCATGTCCAGCGTCTCGACGGCTTGTTTAACCCAAACGTATTTGCCACCAACAGCTGATTGCATCTTGCAAGTTCTAGGAGTCTGAGGCCCCGGTCATTGGTTTCTTTATTTCCATATGGGCCACATGTTCCCCTCCAGTCGTTGACTACATCTTCTCCAATTTTTGCATTCCAATCACCCTGGACTACCAATATGTCTTTTTTTGGCGTTTCGTGTATCAGACTTTGAAGTTGATCATAGAATGCCTCTATTTCACAATTTTCGTAGTCTGCAGTGGGTGCGTAGCACTGCATTATGGTAAAATTAAATGGTGCTGCCTTTAGCCATAAGATGATAAAACGACTAGATATTAGGCGGCAACCCAATATGCATCTGGCTGTGTCTTTATGCACCAGTATCCCCACTACATGTACATGTTTGTCCTCCCTGCCACTGAAGTAGAACTTGTGGCCCTCCTCCGTGGTAAACTCTCCAAAGCTTTTCCATCGAGCCTCGCAAATACCAAGGATGTTCCACTGGTAGTTCTCCATCTCGTGCGTTAGCTCATTGATTTTGCCACATGGGTTCAGTGTTCTAACATTCCACGTACCTATTGTGAGCTTGTCTGTCCTAAGTTCGATGGTTCCACCAGTAGCACACTTATCACCACTTCCCTGATGTGGGACGGCAGACGCGGTCATTGTTAACCTGGGCTGCGACCGAGCCGGTATGTTTGATTGTGGTTGTGTCCTCATGTGTGAATCTTGGGCGGTTTTCTCTTGACGGAGCCTATCTCCTCTCCAAGCCGGTGCGGGCCAACATCTGCATCTGACCTGGAAGAGCCCATCTCCCCAAGCGAGCCATTGCCTCGTTTGCCTACAGCCTCACGGCCATAGTTTCCCATTCTGCACCACTTGGAGGTGAGGTTGACTTGTGTGTTTGCTTTATCGGCAGGCTACTCATTTCACTTTTTGCCCCTCAGAAGAAGAGCTAGCTGACCCCGACATCGCTGGGTTGCGATGCCGAGCGCAAAACACACCATTGCACACTCTATTTATATGGACAGGGTAACATTTGTAGCAAACCTGGAAGCCACCAAATAAAATCAACTCCTTTTTGCCGATGATCAGGGTGTCATAAATTAAAAAGAAAATATTCTTCAGAAGCCTATGATTACCTTAAACCAGTGGTTCTGAAGCTGTTTCCTATGGCACCATGGCTGGTTTACAGAGGTGCTGTGAAATATTATAATATTTTCACTCAAATGATACTTATATGGTTTTAGAATTGATCCATCATTTTATTTATTCAATGATACTATTGTTCCTTGTATGTACTTATTTAAAACATTTTATATAAATTGTTGTGAATTTGGAATACATGTATTGGCCAAATGGGAAACAGAACATACCGGCTACACAAAAAATGATGCCTACTACCAGTTGAACAGAAAAGAGCAGGTCGTGGTCTTCAGACTCCGCACAGGCCACAACAGACTAAGCTACCACCTATTCAATAAACTGAGGATAGGTGGCACTGACGAAAGCACCTGTGGTACAGGGAAAATGACTGCTGAAAAATTGCCCGACATATGAGGACCAGAGAAAGCACATGTGGTCATCACCAGTGCCAACACTAGACAAGCTCTATGGCAGTGTCGACAGCCTCAGGATGACTGCTGCTTTCTTTGAACAAATTCAAGTTAACGTCTGACAGCGTACGAAGAAGAAGAAAAGAAGAATACATGTATCATACATTTTTTTAAGTTAACCAACCTAACCACACCAACTGCGACTGTTAGATAGGCTTTTGTTCTGACTTTAACGCAATTAAAAAATCTTGCTGCACTAAGGGGTCAGGGAAGCACTGCCTTAAATGATGCATGTGACATGATATAATTTGAAAATACACAGTTAAAACTGAGTCAGCAGAACAAAAGTCACTAAATATTCAAGTTAGAAACACAGAACTGTATCAAATTAAAGAATTCATATCTTGGAAGCTTGTTTGCTGATGATGGCAGAATGGACAGGGAGTTGGAAACAAGAACTCAAAAAGCTAAATGGGACATCCACACATTCCAAGGAGAAGATAGATTCACAATTAATGAACAAGGACTGGGGGGAACAGAGATAGATTCACAATTTAGGAACTGATCTACAAGGACTAGAAACAGAGATAGATTCATAATTTATGAACTGATCTACAAGGACTGGGAACAGAAGCTCGGACAGATTTAAGAAAGATCACAAAGTAAATAAGAAGAACTGCATTTCAACAATGGACCTGGGACCAAGACGCAGCAGTGTATGAGCTTACAGCATCCAGCGGCTTATAGATGACTGCTTGCATCAGGGTCAGCAAACCACACTGACCAAGACCCTGTTCCACCTCCACTTGGCGGCCCTGGAAACAGGCTGCACTAGTCATTAGTGCAGTCTGGTCTAGGAAAAGGAATCGCACTGGGAAGACAAGCCCGGCACTAAAAAAAAAAAAAATTAAATCAGATGTGTCGGGCGTAGATATTGCAGCCTTTCTGTCTTGGCTTCGTTTATTCTCAATCTCCCGCTACCAAACACTGAAAGGGCTTAAGTAGCAGAATGTAGTCCAGAGAATGAAATGCGTTGTGTCGTAGTTTACAGCTTGACTGCGATATTTGCACCTTTCGGTCCAACACATCCGACTTCAGCAAGCATTTTTTTAGTACCGGGTTAGCATTCCCTGTTCGATTCCTTCTCCTTAGCCAGTCTGCCCTGCTGCAGATTGTTATTCAGGATCATCGCGTGGAGGTGTAGAAGGGTCTTGGCACCTTTGGTTCGCTGGCCCTGACACTAGCAGTCAGCTATGAGTCGCTGGCCACTGCAGCTCATGCGCTGCTCAGCGTCTTGATCCCGCAGCCTTGCTGTAAATTATGATACAATGTCACAACGTGATTTTCAAGGCGAGCGCTGAAGAAGAAGATAACAATGAACCTCAATAACTCAAACCCCTGTAGAAGATAAAGATGTTGTGGACTCCAATATTAAAATTGTTGTAAAATATTGGTTTCAAGAAAGAGATATGGGAATGTTCAAACTTGAAAACAAAGATGTACGTCTTTTAGTCACATTTCTGCTTTTCATTGAGCGTGGGACCACAACAGCATTTGGCCTCCTTGCTAGGATCCTACACAAAAAGCACTCAACATGCACTTCTTGTTGTAGTTTCATAGCAGTTCATTTTACATTGCGAGGTTGCTAGCACAGAGTGATACATAAATAAACTCTACACAAACTGAGGGGCGCATGTTCTTTAAATTTTATTTAAATTTTATATTTTAATGTTCTTTAAAACTAAGATGTACTTATTAGTTAGAGGATTTGTTTCTCACAGGCCTGTGATCTATTCTGTTAAGTATATTGCAGTTTTAAGTTTTCAAGAATTCTACATAATGTATTTCCCACAGGTTAGTGTACTATGCTTTTATTTATATTGCATTTCATAACTTTTAAGTATACCACTTGAATTGTTTTATTTCACTGCCCATCTTGTTTAGTTATGGCGGGATGCTGCAAATCAGATATTCTACTCCTTGGGACCAGCTTGGGGAGGTCTCATTACTCTTTCAAGTTATAGTCGCTTTCATCATAACGCTTTAAGGTAAGATACATCACATATGTTGAAATCATACCTCTCTTTTAAAATATCAAATAATTGTCTTTTTCATTATCATTCCCATATTTGCTTTAATGTGAAACAATGGCTACCACTGCAAAATTATCTCTTTTTAAGTAATCTGGTTCCAAATCATTTGCAATCATTTACATTTTCACTCCAATGTGAAGCAATCTGATTGCCTGTAACAGTACATGTCTTGGAACACTTTCTTGATACTTTCTGAATTAGTCCTAGACTTGGAACACTTTCTTGATATTCTATGTCAGAAGGAGTTCCTGACTTGGAACACTTTCTTGATATTCTGTGCCAGAATTAGTACCTGACTTGAAACACTTTCTTAATATTCTGGGTCAGAAGTAGTTCCTGACTTGGAGCACTTTCTTGATATTTTGATTCAGAAGTTCTTGACTTGAAACACTTTCTTGGGATCAAGATGCTGAGCAGCGCATGAGCTGCAGTGGTCAGCGACCCATAGCTGACTGCTAGCATCAGGGCCAGTGAACCAAAGGTGCCAAGACCCTTCTACACCTCCACGCTCTGATCCTGGATAACAGGCTGCAGTAGGGCAGACTGGCTAAGGAGAAGGGATCGAAGAGGGAATGCTAACCCGGTACTCAAAAAATGCTCGCTGAAGTCGGATGTGTTGGACCGAAAGGTGCAAATATCACAGCCAAGCTGTAAACTATGACACAACGCATTCCGTTCTCTGGACTACATTCTGCTACTTAAGCCCTTTCAGGGTTTGGTAGCTGGAGATTGAGAACAATCAAAGAAGAAGAAGAAACACTTTCTTGATATTTTGGTTCTGAAGTAGTTCTTGACTTGAAGCACTTTTTTTATACTCTGTGCATAAACTTGTTTAATGGGAAGGACTCCTTCTGGCATTCAGATTACTTTCTGTTGCAATTTTTTGTGTATTATTTCTTATTTATAGTTATCAATGTGCTCATTGAGTCATTGTTACTCAAAAACATTATAATCCTTATCTTCTTTTTCTTCTTCTTTGTTCGTTTTTAATCTCCCACTACCAAGCCCTGAAAAAAGCTTTGTAAGTAGCAGGAGGTTGCCCAGAGATCGGAATGCTTTGTCATAGTTTACAGCTTGACTGCGATATTTGCACCTTTCTGTCCAACATATCTGACTTCAGCAGGCATTTTTTAGTACCAAGTTGGCCTTCCCTCTTTGATCCCTTTTCTTTAACCAGTCTGATATGTTGGAACCTGTTATCCAGAATCACTGTGTGGAGGTGTAGAAGGGTCTTGGCAGCTCTGCTTCACTGGCCCTGATACTAGCAGTCAGCTATGGGTCGCTGACCACTGCAGCTCATGCACTGCTCAGCATCTTGTTCCATTATAATCTTTATAACAATGACCATTACATTAGTAGAATCATCTCAATTAACTTCATCATCAGCAGCAAACAAAACATAATTGCTTTAGTTTATAAAATATTTTTGCCTGTTTCATTATTTCTGTTATACAGTAACTTCATATTACATGATTCCATGAACATTCTCTTAACTACCTCACCATGAGCAACATCACCACCACAACTGTAATTACCATCATTTATCATGTTTAACCATCAACATTCTGTTGACAACCTCACCACCATCAGCAACAACATCACCACAACTGTCATTGCCAGCAATTATCATGTTTAACCATCAACATTTTATTGACAACCTCACCACCATCAGCAACAACATCACCACAACTGTCATTGCCATAAATTATCATGTTTAACCACTGTCATTGCCATAAATTATCATGTTTAACCATCAACATTTTATTGACAACTTCTTCACCATGAGCAACACCATCACCACAACTGTCAATGCCATCATGTTTAACCATCAACATTTTATTGACAACCTCACTATGAGCAACAACATCACCACAACTGTCATTACCATCAATTATCATGTTTAACCATCATCATCAACATTATTATTGCTATCATATATGCACTCCTTCTGTCTCTTACAGGGACACATTGATAGTTGGTATAGGTAACTGTCTGACTAGTTTATTTGCTGGATTTGTTATCTTCTCCTATCTGGGTCACATGGCTGCCCAGCTTCATGAGGACATTGGGAATGTTGTCACAAGTGGTCAGTCGATGGTTTATTGTCTTAATTAAGATAACATAAGGTAGCAACATAAGTGGATATCAGAGATGGGATATCAGAAGTTGTACTCTGAAATGGGATCAAGATGCTGAGCAGCGCATGAGCTGCAGTGGTCACCGACCCATAGCTGACTGCTAGCGTCAGGGCCAGCGAACCAGAGCTGCCAAGACCCTTCTACACCTCCACGCGGTGATCCTGGATAACAGGCTGCAGCAGGGCAGACTGGCTAAGGAGAAGGGATCGAAGAGGGAATGCTAACCCGGTACTCAAAAAATGCTTGCTGAAGTCGGATGTGTTGGACCGAAAGGTGCAAATATCGCAGTCAAGTTGTAAACTACGACACAACGCATTCCGTTCTCTGGACTACATTCTGCTACTTAAGACCTTTCAGGGTTTGGTAGCGGGAGATTGAGAACGAACGAAGAAGAAGAAGAAGAAGTACTCTGAAATTTTATTTTGATCCCTTTGGTGCGGAGGCAACGTGGTCTAGGGATGAAACTCGGTTTCACAACTCAACAAACCAGGCACATCCTGTTGTGTCCAGTTTGGTTGACACAAGGTTTTTTTGGTATGATATCTTCTCCATGTATGGAAAGTAATGACAACATACTGTACTACACACCTGCTAAGGAACCTATAACAATTAAATAGGTTGTTAGTTGTAAGAATGGTGTTCTGCAAAGGGCATGCTACTTACTTTACTTTTTTTTTCTTTTGGTGTAGTCCCCTTTGTTATATATCCACCATGTGGGGCATACATTTATTGACATAGAACTATATAGTTTGGACATAGGACAATCACAAAAACAAAAAGCAATAAAAATCAACAAACAAAAAAACTCTCCAAAAACAAATAATTTGAACAAAGGTGCAGTTGCAATAGTGCTGGAGATTAAAGTAAAGTTTATTCTAATCTTCTTCTGCGTTTGTTCTCAATCTCCTGCTACCAAGCCCTGAACTTGACTTTGCAAGTAGCAAGATGTAGTCCAGAGAACGGAATGTGTTGTGTCGCTAGTTTACAGCTTGGCTAAGATATTTGCACCTTTCGGTTCGACACATTCGTCATCAACAGGATAAAGTTTATAAAAACATGGCTCAACTACCTCACTGGAACAGAAACAAGACTGTTTCAGCATGGCATCTGAGGTATACCTAAACATGTATTCATGCTTAGACATATGGGAAACTAAGACGCTTGTCCGGTCAGGCACAATATACAGGGCAGGATCAGGGTCTGGCATAATATACTGACTAAAACTACACTTATCTTTTACTTACCATTCCCTAGAAATAGTCTGGCTAACGATATGTGGATCAACATGATCCTCATAGTAGTGAGCATCACACAAATGAAACCTAGCATAGCACAACAGTCTGGAGAGCCCTGTCCCACCTTCATCAGTATGCTTGGGGTGTGAGGAAAGCTACTACAACCCACCAGTCAATGCCATTTTCAGGGCACACAAAAGAGTAAACATACTCATTGTAGACATTAAACAACAACAACATATACACAGACATATAACATGAATCCATCCAAACCTACCAAGTAAAGTAAAGTAAAGTATCCCATAGCATTTCTGCCGTAGGGGTGTGAGGTGTTAGCAATCTCACATTTCAAAGGCTCGGCTATATGAGGGTGGTAGCCATCTCCTCTCCCTCGCCGCTTTTACTTCCCGGACTGAACCG
This sequence comes from Ariolimax columbianus, assembly GCA_036924085.1. Lineage (NCBI taxonomy): Eukaryota > Metazoa > Mollusca > Gastropoda > Stylommatophora > Arionidae > Ariolimax > Ariolimax columbianus. The sequence goes on along the minus strand of JAVGWX010000009.1, from coordinate 68,250,423 downwards.
GGAGCCATTGCTGTCTTAAAAAAACATTTGCGCCTCAACTGGGGAATGAACCCAGGACCACTCAGATGCGAAGCCAGCGCGCTAACCACTGCGCTACGCAGCTCCCAAGACGTCCTTGATATCAGAACAAGAGGGATACTAAGAAATCTATGGATTGGCAGCATCACAGAAACACTGCAGAGGCATGGATTGAAAATGACAAGGTGCAGACTTTGCTATCTTCTAACAAAATACACAGACAGACAAAGGTACACAAACATCTAACACTGTAACTAACAACAACCTTGATCAGGACAAGCTCACACATCAGGGGTTTATACCCTTTTCTACACACACACACACACATGTAGGGACATACCTCAGGGGACAAGAGCATTCTGTCTGGTTTGGCTTGGTTTGTTTTGACTTGGCTTTGCTTGGTTTGGCTTGGCTTCATTCGTTCTCAACTCAATCTCCTGCTACCAAACCCTGAAAAGGGCATAAGTAGCAGAATGTAGTCCAGAGAACGGAATGCGTTGTCATAGTTTACAGCTTGACTGTGACATTTGAACCTTTTGGTCCAATACATCTGACTTCAGCAAGCATTTTTTTTAGTATCGGGTTAGCATTCTCTCTTCGATCCCTTCTCCTTAGCCAGTCTGCCGTGCTGCAGCCTGTTATCCAGGATCACCGCATGGAGGTGTAGAAGGGTCTTGGCAGCTCTGGTTAGCTGGCCCTGACCATAGCTGTCAGCTATGGATCATGTGCTGCACTGTCTGGTTTGAACCACACAGAAATATCTTGCATCACTGAAATGCTAGCATAGGTACCCACAGACTCACACATGCATCCAAGCACTGGTTAAACGTCTTAACATCACCCAAAAGGACTATGGTCTGGGGTAGTAAGGGCGTACCTCCACTAGTTGAATACAGAGAGGCAAATCGTTAACGGAAAAAATGTAATTAATAACAATAAATACAAATGTGACAAAAACATTCTTGTTGTTCTAATTCTCAGGTCCTGGTTTGGCATTTATTGTGTATCCTGAGGCTGTGACCAAACTTCCTGGGCCACCATTTTGGTCATTTCTGTTTTTCTTCATGTTGATATTGCTGGGATTAGATAGTCAGGTACAGAATAGTGATAATATTTGTTACTCATGTTTATACTGAATCTGTTTTCAACAACATGTGTCATATATTGATATCCAAATGAGTCCCTAACATGAGTCATATATTGACATCCAAATGAGTTCCTAACATAAGTCATATATTGATATCCAAATGAGTCCCTAACATGTGTCATATATTGATATACAAATGAGTCCCTAACATGTATCATATATTGATATCCAAATGAACATGTATCATATATTGATATCCAAATGAGTCCCTAACATGTATCATATATTGATATATCATATATTGATATCCAAATGAGTCCCTAACATGTATCATATATTGATGTATCATATATTGATATCCAAATGAGTCCCTAACATGTGTCATATATTGACATCCAAACAAGTCACCCCAACATGAGTCATTTATTAACCTCCAAACGAATCACTACCATGAGACATATATTGACAAACGAACGAGTCACTCACAAATTAAAAATGAGTGATCAGATGTTATACACGGTGTGTTCAAAAAGTACAGTTTTGCAAGTTCATCTCTTTTCAAGACAACGTTGACTGGTTTTTCTTAGTCTGTTTTTTCTCATAACTGTAATTCTGAAATCCCACTATCAGTTTTGCCACTCTTCTTTGTATCTGTAACTTAACTTTTCTCTTCTTGTCTTTCATTTTAAGCTAAAGTTCCTGAAGTAACATGTAAAATTAGCTTAACTGAGAATATTATAATATTTTGTCAAAATTATTTGCTTCCTAAAAGCTATTTATTCTTTACCACATCTCTATTGTTCTATCTTTTGTACTGTGTGCATTATTTTTTCATTTGTGTGTATGAGTTTTCACTGCTTGTACCTTTTTCTTCTTCTTCATCAATCAACTGATGCAATGCTTCTAGTCCGCTGTTGTTCACGAAGGAGACTGCGTTTCAGGTCTTTGCCGGTCTCCCACAGTTTTTCTAAACTGCCTCTCTTTGGTCTGCATAGATAGGGCAGTCCTGCAGAATATGTTCTGGTGTTTGCTTGGGTGCTCTACAATCACACGTGTCTCTGAGGCCCATTCTGTGGAGGTAGGCATGGGGTCTACAATGTCCCGTTCTGAGTCTGAAGATCTTTATCTGCCTATATCTGCCAAATTTATCTATGCTGTCATTTTCTGGGTTTTTTTTGTGTGTGCTGCTCTCTCCATTTTACCCTTATGGATTGTTTGATGAATGTCTTTGCTTCTTTATAGATCTGTGGATGGGGAGTCTGCGAACCTCCACTTCTGGCTTTTGCAAGCTCATCTGCTTTCTCATTTCCTGGGATCCCACAGTGAGCTGTAATCCAATGTAGGACTAGATCTGTTTTTAGACAGCAATTTGATGTTGTATTTTATTTCATGTGAAAGTCTATCTTGTTTGTGGCTTGAGATGGCTTGGAGTACACTCCTGGAGTCTTCTAGAATGACCATTTTCCTTGTAGTTATGTTGTGGCGGATAATAATCTGAGTTGCCATATGAAGAACAGATTGTAGCGAGGCAATACCCCACTCAACTGTGGCTATAACAATGTGTTGGTTACATTAGGTCCCATCTGTTTTTGTTTAGAATTTTGACCTTGACATAACATAGCTTGTTATTAGATCTAATATATTTCTCAATTCACATTCCCTTTGCGTTTATTTACTTGCAGTTTACCATGGTCGAGACAGTATTAACAGGTATCTTAGATCAATGGCCATCCTGCAGAGTCAGAAAGCTGTGGGTGACAGCTTGTTTGTGTGTGTTGATGTTTCTAATGGGTCTACCTCTAACAACGAATGTAAGTTTGTGTTCGATGTATTAGAATAAATATTTCAGGTAAAAGGTGTCATCTTTCAGTGTGTTAATTAATATATTCGTTGAATAATGTTGTTTTGATTTATTAGAATATGTCTGACATCAAAATGAGGTAGATTTGTCATATGTAATATAGCAGATAAAACAATGTTATCTTTCTGGTGAAAATCTATAATGCCAGAATCCATATTAAACATAAAGAATGTATATTAAACATAAATGAACTCATGCTAAACATAAACAAATCTATATTAAACACAAAATAATCCACAATGAACACAAAAGAAGATATCAAGATGCTGAGCAGCGCATGAGCTGCAGTGATCAGCGACCCATAGCTGACTACTAGCATCAGGGCCAGCGAACCAGAGCTGCCAAGACCCTTCTACACATCTACTCGGTGATCCTGGATAGCAGACTGCAGCAGGGCAGACTGGCTAAGGAGAAGGGATCAAAGAGGGAATGCTAACCTGGTACTAAAAAAATTATTGTTGGATGTGTTGGACCGAAAGGTGCAAATATCGCAGTCAAGCTGTAAACTATGACACAACGGATTCCGTTCTCTGGAATACATTCTGCTACTTGCAAAGCCTGTCTTTAAACTGATTTTATAAGGTTTTTTTATGCATTAACCTCAATTGATAATCTTCTTCCATTCCCTATGTGAATCCTATGGCTTCTCAATGAGCAGGAGGAAAGAATTGGACAGCTGTACTATAAAGAGCAGCAAAGATGGTGCCGTAACTGGCTGCGGGTCTACATTACTCTGCTGTTTTAGTTTATTATAGATGCTGCCAGACCATGGATTTTCCTGGAATTCACACTAGTCGACAACTTACACTTGTGTTCACGAAAAACTTGTTATAGTCTAGTTTATCTCTTCCTTTGATTATCTTATAAACCTGTATTAAGTCACCTCGAATTCTTCTCTTTTCTAGACACTGTAGGCCAGTTTTTCTTTCCTCATAACTGTAATTCTGGAATCCCACTATCAGCATTGTCGCTGAGTGTTACTTGCATGAGATTGGTAACCAGATTTATCAACATGTATCTCCATCGCATATTTTATTATCTGATGATACATGCACATCCTTCTCCTCGTCAACCTTTCTAATCTCTTCCTAAAATATAGTTTGAAGTTTCCCTTTATCTTCTTTACAGTTAAATATTTGATCTCTAACTTTCCATTTGTTTTGTCTGTACTATTCTATCTTCCTGTAATTTTTTTTTTATCATAAGATCATATTGCATCAAGCCTGCTAGAAGAATATTAGTATTTGAAAATATTGCATCTCTTCTGTTATACAGCCATGCTCACATGCTGTAAGGGCAAATACTCAGCAAGGTTTACTTATTAGTCATCTTCCTATCACTGAGAAATCAAGCTTTTCTCTTGTTGCTTCTCTGTATCATATTCTGAGCATTGTTTTTAGTGCTTTCTTTAAATTCATATGGCAATTCTATACCCTACAGGCTCTTGCCTTGGCATATTTAAATGGGTAGGTGAGCAATATGATGAATTGAATCCTCTATCATATTATCATCATAGGCGTCTCAGTCTTTGTAGACCATGCACAATGTGAGTAACCTCTCTGGGCGCTGAATATGGAGAACCTGGATGCCCAAACTGCAGGATTCCTCTCTCGGCCCCACTGGTGTAATCCAAAGGAATGCAAAGCATGACAATTTGGCACCAGCTGAGCTGCAGGAGCTGCCAGAATGAGTTTGCAATTTTGAAACCATCCGCCTTAAGTGCTACCACTCCGGATTTTCTGTCTGGGTTTATTCCCGTAGCCCTACCCTCTTCCGAAGTTTCCGCAAGGCAGTAGTGTTGTTGCCCGCAGATGCTAGTTACTTGAGACATCCAATGATACTCTCATCATCCTAAGACTGGCCGGCACTCCCTGGGACTTGTGGGCTTAAAATCAGAGTTCCCTCTCTCCTAGGCGAACTGCCTGAACAGGCCAACGAGCTTAGACTACCCGGGTGTAGAGTCAGGTTTTCCTTCTCTTAGATTGGCTGCCAACCAAGGCTAATGAGTCCAATCTGCCCACCCAGTTATACTGCCGGGTACTCGGCCACACCCCACAGCAGGCTCTGTAAGAAACAGGAGGCACCTCATGAAGGCGCTGCTGGGGACATATACCTTATTTATACACAGAGGTCTATTAGAAACTAGTTATTATTGCTAAGTCATAGTAGAATCGTCTGAAGGAAATATATGCCATATTAGCCCTTCTGGCAACCAGTCTCTATTGCTAAGTGATACTTGGGACTGCCTGCTCCTGGAAACCATTCGTTATTGCTAACTAATACTTGGGATTGTCTGACAGAAAAACTTTTTTGCCTATGCACTGAATGGTATAAAGTAATTATTAAATGTAAAAGGAGAAGATTAAATATTTATAATTTGTGAGCAATATCAAATTTAATAATAACGGTCAGCAAAATTTATAATTGATTTGATAAATTTAAAATTTAGAAAAAAAATGAAAAAATATGATATAATAAAAATAATAGCTGTCCATCGTTGTCGATAAAGACCGCTGACATCATCCTTGTCACATATTTCTTTGTTTGGTGTGGGTGCGCATGTGGCTGAACAGGCCAATGTGGGTACAAAAACATCGGCTGCATAACGGGCTCATGAGGTCAGTAGAAGGTGGTGGCGTTCCCGCTGCTCGTGATTTCCGGGTCTCGTGTCTGATCTGGGCTTTCACAACACAGTGTTTTTCGCTGCTAGCTACAGCCGCTTTGACTGCGCTTCTCCAGTCAGATCTGTTTTCCGCAAGACATTCCCAGTTGGTGATATCTATCTGGCAACTTTTCAGTGAGTCCCTCAGACTGTCTTTAAAACGTTTCTTTTGGCGCCCTTTCTCGCACCATCCCTCTCTCAGCTCGCCGTAGACTATCTTCTCTGGGAGCTGTTCGTCTGACAAACAGACGAGGTGTCCTGTCCATCCTAGTTGTGCTTTTTCTAGCAGTGCATTGATGCTGGGCATGTCACCCCTTGAGAGAACTTTGATGTCAGTGAAAAGATCTTGCCATTGAGTGTGGAATATTGCTGTAATATAGTGAAGCAATAAATATATTTTTAGATCAATTATTTGTCTGCTTACTGTTCTTTTATTGCTCAAAAATTGTATTTAAATTTTCCAGGGAGGTGCATATATGCTCAATTTAATGGATGCCTACGCAGCGTCATGGTCACTGATGGTAATTGGTCTTACAGAGACACTTGCAATATCTTATATTTATGGTGAGTTTCTTGTTGTCTGTCTTACAATGTCTTATATTTATGGTGATTTTCTTGTTATTTGTTTTACAATGTCTTGTATTTATGGTGAGTTTCTTGTTATTTGTTTTACAATGTCTTATATTTATGGTGATTTTCTTGTTATTTGTTTTACAATGTCTTATATTTATGGTGATTTTCTTGTTATTTGTTTTACAATGTCTTATATTTATGGTGAGTTTCTTGTTATTTGTTTTACAATGTCTTATATTTATGGTGAGTTTCTTGTTATTTGTTTTACAATATCTTATATTTATGGTGAGTTTCTTATTTTTTTTACAATATCTTATATTTATGGTGAGTTTCTTGTTATTTGTTTTACAATGTCTTATATTTATGGTGAGTTTCTTGTTATTTGTTTTACAATGTCTTATATTTATGGTGAGTTTCTTGTTATTTGTTTTAGAATGTCTTATATTTATGGTGAGTTTCTTGTTATTTGTTTTACAATGTCTTATATTTATGGTGAGTTTCTTGTTATTTGTTTTACAATGTCTTATATTTATGGTGATTTTCGTGTTGTCTGTATTACAATATCTTATATTTATGGTGAGTTACTTGTTGTCTGTCTTATAATAACTTCAGTTCAGTTCATCCTGTGACCTCTTGAGATTGTTGGCGTACCCCTGCTGACACCTCGACAATCCTGTGCCACCCCTGGAAGCAACAGCACAGGTTTGTGGCATGGAGATAAATGCAAAAACAGCAAAGTTGATGTCCAACAATACTGAAGGAATCAAAGCAAATGGACAGGAACTTGAAACAGTAAACTGCTTCAAGTATTTGTGTCTACAATCAGTGACAAGAGATCAAAACCAGAGGTCCTGGCCAGAATAGCACAAACAACAGCACCCCCTCTTTCAGGATCGAAACTTGTATGGAAAGATAAACAACTCTCCCTAGTCAAAATAAAGGTCAGACTAATGCAATCACTGGTTCTTTTGATATTCCTCTACGCCTGGGAAACATGGACCATTACAGCAAACCTCCATATTAGAATCCAGGCCATGGAGATGAGATGTTTTAGCAGACTCCTAAATGTCACCTACAAAGACCGTATCATAAATGATGAAGTACGTCGAAAAATTGATAATGCAAGTGGACTTTACGATGACCTCCTCATGACGATCAAAACGGGAAAACTGACTTGGTATGGCCACGTCTCGAGATCCAAGGGCCTTGCAAATATAATGCTACAAGATACAGTAAAAGGCAGGGACGTCCGAGAAAACGATGAGAAGATAACATCCATGAATGGACTAACCTACAACCCAGGAGGCACAAAAAGCAACCGCAGACAGTGAGGCAGAGTGGCACAGGATAATAGCTTATGTTTACTGTAATTTTTCTGGGTCTGTCTTACATCTTATGTTTCAATTAATCAAAAATTAAAAACCTGTCAAGTCGCTGTGGAGCATAGGTCTTAAACAAATACATGCCAAGTCCCTTCCAGTTCCCTCTTCCATGAGTGTCTTGGTCTTCCTCTACTTCTCTTGCCCTGTGGATTCCAGAACAGAGCTTGTCTGGTAATGTTATCCACTGGTTTTTGCAATGTGTGACCTATCCATCACCATCGCCTCCTTCCTATTTCATGCTCTATCGGTATTTGTCTTGTTTTTCACATCAGTTCCATGTTGGTGATCTTATCGTACTATTTCCACCCTTGTATTTTGCGCAGACAACCATTTATGAAAGTCTACACCTTTTTCATAAGAACCTATGTTGTCCTCCATGTTTCAGAGTCATATAATAGAACATCTCATGTTTACTGTAAGTATTTTCCTGGATCTGTCTTACAATATCTTATGTTTATAGCGAGATTCTTGTTGTTTGTCTCACAATATCTTATGTTTATAGCGAGATTCTTGTTGTTTGTCTCACAATATCTTATGTTTATAGCGAGATTCTTGTCTGTCTTACAATATCTTATGTTTATAGCGAGATTCTTGTCTGTCTTACAATACCTTATGTTTACTGTAAGTTTTTTTAGGGTCTATCTTACAATATCTTATGTTTACTGTGAGTTTTTTGAGGTTCTGTCTTACAATATCTTATGTTTCTAGTGAGGTTATTGGTAAGTTAGACATGTGATAACTTTATTTAGGGTGAGCTTTCCTTCTGAGAAGTATATTATGCTATGCAGTAATTCCATTAGTGCATATTTAATTTTGGTGAGAATACAGCAAAAGCTAATTTCTTTAGCTCAATGTGCTTTTAGCTGAGAGCTGTCATTATATTGATTAAATATTTATTATTGTTAATTTAGTTACACTATTTTTGTTGTTGATACAAATGATTACATTTTGAATCAAGTTTATAATTTTTGGAATGAAGAAATTTCTTCAGTTCACCTGTAATAACAGCTGAATTTAGGAGAAAATAAATTTAAGCTGCTGTTACTGATGGTCAAAAGTTTATAATAACATAAACAAAATATGAACTAGCGATGGACCATGCCGGGACAGAAGCAAAATTAGCACTATGTTACGGCCACAATGCCTTCATCAAGGACATAGAACAGCACAAATGAAAACACCTAACAAATCACTTACTTTTCTGTTCACTTGGGCCACGTGTGTTGCATCAGTTGCTGTATGTTCATGTTAAAGGATTTCTGTTATGTCATCCATCCACCCACCACATGGTCCTCTTTGTGCCCTGTTGCTAGATTTTCTTGTATTGTAAGTGTGCAGTGGGTATTGATCATACATACACACATACATGTACTGGGATACAGAATTTAATTTATAAACAAGACAGAAGAGGAACGGAAAACCTGGTTCCAAAAATGTTGTGCTGAAACCAATGGTGTGTTGAGCCAACAAGGTGCAGATATCACAGTCCTCATTGTAATCTATTACACAGTATCACAAATGTTCTTTTCAGGGTGAACACAAAAAAGAGGAAGATGGAAATTGTTGACAAAGTCAATGAAACTAGAGAGATCAGTCTTCAATATAGTCATCAATGGATCTGCAGAAATGTACAGATATGTTTTAGTAAATCCCAAAAATAAAATGGTCAATATATCAGCCAAAAGAGTCTGCTGCACTGGGCATCTACATTTGTTGTTGTTGTTGTTGTTATCCCATAGTTGCTGAGCAAGCCTGCTCTCGGCAACCCAACGCCATTCTTTTACAGATACAGGTCTTCTTTAGTTGTTTCACTGCTCCGTACAGTGTGTTGGCAATTTGTCAGCAGTGCCTGTAAGAATATTTTCCTCATGTCTGCAAGTGCTTGCACTCAATGAGTAGGTGTTGAACTGTAACATCAGGATGAAAGCAATATCCGTGCAAGGGCAGGTGCTGGGTATTGATGCGGTTCAGGTGGCTATTAACTCTGCTATGCCCTGTTCGGAACTGAAAGATGAGACTTTGATCTCTTCCATGTAGTTTATTTATGTCATCATCCACATTTAATATAGCTATTTCAGTTAAGTTCTTGTATTTTTTGGTAGGTTGTAACAGATTTCTCCAAGACTTGACCTTGATGTATGGGACAAGACCAAGGCTGTATTGGAAGTTGTGTTGGATGGGACTGTCACCTGCCCTACTTTTAGTATGTACAAGTTCAGTTCAACAGACTGACTATATTTATTCTAAGAAAATATTTTGATGAGTATTTTTTAAACATATTTTACAAAGACATTACATATTTGCCCATGAGTGGTTATAATTTAACTAACTTAACGTCTTTATACTGGTTTAGAAGACTCGTAAAAAGTGACTAACTTAACATAACTTAACTTTACCGCTTTATACTGATTTAGAACACTCTGCAGAGTCTATATGTAAGCAGTTTCTTTTATGTTCACTTGATCTAAAAATACCTATGGACATTCAATATATTCTTGCATGCATTAATTGACCCTGCATCCTCTACTTCCTGTGGCAATGCATTCCAAGCATTCACCACTCTCTGACTAAAAACAATTTCTGGACCTTTCTTTAATTAATTTGTGACTGTGCCCTCTTGTTCTTGAAGACGCTGTATTTGGAAAACGTGTTATAGTCTAGTTTGTTGTTTCTGTTGATTACCTTATAAACCTGTATTAAATCACCTCAAATTCTTCTCTTTTCTAGACACTGTACGCCAGTTTTTTTTAGTCTTTCCTCATAACTGGAATTCCACTATCACTATCAGCTCTTCTTTATATCCTTTCCAGCATGTTTATATCCCCTCTACAATAAAGATTACACACCTGTACACGGTACTCCAATCTAGGTCTAACTGATGCATTATACAGTTTGACTATCACTTCCATGCTCCTATGTTTAAAATTTCTTTTTATCATACTTAACATTACATTTGCCTTTTTTACTGCTACCTGGATATGCTCACTCACCTTACCTGTATGATATATTATAACCTCTAGGTCCTTTTCCTTTGCTATCTTTCTAATATTTTATTTTCTCCCATTCTGTAATTATGTTCCATATTGGATCTACCAATGTAGATGATTGTACATTTATCTGCATTAAACTCAATTTTCCATCTCTAACAAGGGCTGCATGGGGCTAACAGCCTCATCATGTAAAATGGGAACCACCACTTCAAGTGCTCTTATAAGTGCTTTGTTACTTTCTTTCTATAATAGGGCCAGGTGAGGTGGTCACTCTACATAACACATAGAGCAAAGAGAAGACATTTTAAGATCACATAACATAAGCATTGCACTTTTGCTAAATCATTTGGCAGTTAAAATTGGGCTTTGTTAACTTGCAGATCTGATTTGCAGAGGGGTTAGAGTATTCGTAACTGCAATCATGCTCCGGTTTAAGAACTGTTCTAGAAACAAATTGTCTGGTATAGTATACAGGAATACAACAGATCAGGTGCAGAAGAAGGAATATTAAAATAATGTTCTGGTCCCTTCTTAAGTTCAGCTGGAGTATAGGGTCACCACTACCATTGACTTCCTTTAGAAAACTTCTGCCAAAGTACTTTGTGTGCTTTTGCATTGAAGGTTTCTGTAGTAATTTGTTATACACAATGAGGTTACTAGCCATGTGTACAACTATTTTAGGGTACCTTTTATGACATACAGGCATCCTATTCTTTCCTCCCCTGGGAGTGACTCGTTATATGTATACAAAAAAATCATTGGAAAACTGGTTGTATAGAAAAAAGCAAAGGAGTCCAGGATGCTAAACAGAAATAGAAGTTAAGTACAAATAAAAATTCAGTACAAATAGAAATTAAGCAGAAATAGAAATTAAGTACAAATAGAAATTAAGTGGGGAAAAAAGGTATTGAGCAAAATTAAACAGAAAAATAAATTACCAGGTAAGTAAAAATAAAAATTAAGCAGAAAAATTAATTAAGTAGAAATAGAAATTAGGTAGAAATAGAAGAAATGAAACAGAAATAGAAATTAAACAGAAAAATAAGTTGAGTATATATTTTTTTTATAGGGTTCGCCTTATTTCTCTATTTCCCAAGCCGGTGTGTTGCACTATGTTTTTATTCTGCGCCTGTCGGCCCAGTGCATCTGACTTCGGCATGCATTTTATGTAAGGGTCTGCTTCCTCCCGCATTTTCTAAGGGTTTGCTTCCCTGGGGTAACGGCCGGTGCTGTGATGGGGAGCGAATCCAACACCTTCGAGTTGTGAGCAGTCATTTAACCACTAGCCCACACCGTCCCCGTTAAGTAGAAATAATAATTAAGCAAAAATATAATTTAAGCAGAGATTTTAATAAAGTAGAAATAGAAATTGAACAGGAATATAATTTAAGAATATAAATAAATTAAGTATAAATAAAAATTGAGCAGAAATATAATTTAAGCAGAGAAATAAATAAAGTAGAAATAAAAATTGAGCAGAAATATAATTTAAGCAGAGAAATAAAGTAGAAATTAAAATTGAGCAGAAATATAATTTTATCAGAAAAATAAATAAAAATTAAGCAGAAATATAATTTCATCAGAGACAAATATAATTTAAGCAGAGAAATAAATAAAGTAAAAATAGAAATTTAGCAGAAATATAATTTAAGCAAAGAAATAAATTAAGTACAAATATAATTTCAGCAGAGAAATAAATTAAGTACAAATATAATTTCAGCAGAGAAATAAATTAAGTACAAATATAATTTCAGCAGAGAAATAAATTAAGTACAAATATAATTTCAGCAGAGAAATAAATTAAGTACAAATATAATTTCAGCAGAGAAATAAATTAAGTACAAATATAATTTCAGCAGAGAAATAAATTAAGTACAAATGTAATTTAAGCAGAGAAATAAAGTAAGTACAAATATAATTTAAGCAGAGAAATAAATTAAGTACAAATATAATTTCAGCAGAGAAATAAATTAAGTACAAATGTAATTTAAGCAGAGAAATAAAGTAAGTACAAATATAATTTCAGCAGAGAAATAAATTAAGTACAAATATAATTTCAGCAGAGAAATAAATTAAGTACAAATATAATTTCAGCAGAGAAATAAATTAAGTACAAATATAATTTCAGCAGAGAAATAAATTAAGTACAAATGTAATTTAAGCAGAGAAATAAAGTAAGTACAAATATAATTTAAGCAGAGAAATAAATTAAGTACAAATATAATTTCAGCAGAGAAATAAATTAAGTACAAATGTAATTTAAGCAGAGAAATAAAGTAAGTACAAATATAATTTAAGCAGAGAAATAAATTAAGTACAAATATAATTTCAGCAGAGAAATAAATTAAGTACAAATGTAATTTAAGCAGAGAAATAAAGTAAGTACAAATATAATTTAAGCAGAGAAATAAATTAAGTACAAATATAATTTCAGCAGAGAAATAAATTAAGTACAAATATAATTTCAGCAGAGAAATAAATTAAGTACAAATATAATTTCAGCAGAGAAATAAATTAAGTACAAATATAATTTCAGCAGAGAAATAAATTAAGTACAAATATAATTTCAGCAGAGAAATAAATTAAGTACAAATGTAATTTAAGCAGAGAAATAAAGTAAGTACAAATATAATTTAAGCAGAGAAATAAAGTAAGTACAAATATAATTTAAGCAGAGAAATAAATTAAGTACAAATATAATTTAAGCAGAGAAATAAAGTAAGTACAAATATAATTTAAGCAGAGAAATAAATTAAGTACAAATATAATTTCAGCAGAGAAATAAATTAAGTACAAATGTAATTTAAGCAGAGAAATAAATTAAGTACAAATATAATTTCAGCAGAGAAATAAATTAAGTACAAATATAATTTCAGCAGAGAAATAAATTAAGTACAAATATAATTTCAGCAGAGAAATAAATTAAGTACAAATATAATTTCAGCAGAGAAATAAATTAAGTACAAATATAATTTCAGCAGAGAAATAAATTAAGTACAAATATAATTTCAGCAGAGAAATAAATTAAGTACAAATATAATTTCAGCAGAGAAATAAATTAAGTAGTAAAAGCATAAGAGCAAAGACTAAATCTTCATAGTGAAACTGTTGATGTGCTTGTCCACAGTTTATCCTGGTCTTTGCTTGTGCCGACTACAGCCCAACAACTTTTGGAACCTACATATACCCAGCTGGAGGTGAAGCCCTTGGTTGGTTAATGGTGCTGGCATCATTGGTATGGATTCCTGTTTGTGCAATATACAAACTTGTTAAAGAGGAGGAGGGGAAAACATTTATGGAGGTGAGCTATATTTTCTTATTATTTTCATAATTTATTTTCTGTATATATTTAAATGTATTTTTTCATACTATCCATGAATGCTGTCATCAAATCCTGTAATGAGAGTATAAAAAGCATTGGAAGATGAGACTAGTCTATATATTGGAGTGGCATTTGCTGATGTGTCCCTGATTACCAAATCAGAGACGCATCTCCAGACCAATCTTCAAATCTGGGAAAAGGGAGATAGAGAACACAGGGATGACCAATAGCAGTTCAAAAATAAAATCCATGATTGTCTCAATAAAAAAGAAGAGGAGAGAAACCATATAATGCTGAGTAAACAGACCCTGGAACAGGTTAAGCAGTTTGAATACTTTGGTAAAATTTAAGATACAAAAAAAGAGGCATTAAAGAAGAGTTGACTACTTGAAGAGCAACAAATGACAAACTTTTTCATGCCAAAAATAGAGGATTCCTCTGTAAAAGAGAAATAGATAAGAAATTTAAAATTGCTGAATACTGCTCCACTACGTACCAGTTTTAACTTATGGATGTGAATCATATGTAATGTCCACAACACAGAGAAGCCAGCTCTAAACCTCTGACATGAGATATCTAAGAAAGGTGATTCAAGTAACAAGAAGCGACAAGGTCCACAATCAGACAATACGGCACGATCTCAACATCCAGCCCTTGCAGACTTAAGTGGAGCAATCTCAACTTCAGGGGTTTGATCATGTTGTACAATGAAAGTTGATTGGCTACCAACCAAGGCAGTCATGAGAAGCAAAGAGCCAAGGATCCAGACCCCTTGGATGACCAAAAGTCCACTGGAATAACAACATAAGTATACGAAGCAGAGGATTATACTGAAACAAGGTCAATAGGAAGATAGCAGATAGAATAGTCTGACACTCTTTCTGCCAAAGCCCAAGGCTAGTCTTAGTTTACCTATACTTCTACAGAGGTAGATGCACCTGTGCAGGTCCCAGCTCTGGCATAAGCTAGATATAGCCGAAAGGAGGATTTCCTGCTTAGCGAGCTAGACTCGAGCAGCTTGTTACTCCGCTGTGTTGGAACAGTGCCACAGAGGGTAGTTAACCGATGTCTGATTTCATCTTAATAGACTCAAACACTAAAGCAGCAGCGCATGAGCTGCAGCAGTCAGCAACCTATATAGTTGACTGCTAGCATCAGGACCAGCAAACCAGAGCTGCGAAGACCCTTCTACACCTCCACGCTGTGATCCTAGATAACAGGCTACAACAGAGCAGACACTAAGGAGAAGGGATCGAAGAGGGAAGGCTAACCCGGTACTAAAAAAATGCCTGCTGAAGTCAGATGTGTTGGACCGAAAGGTGCAAATATCACAGTAATTTTGTAATTATGACACAACACATTTTGTTCTCTGGACTGTTTTCTGCTACTTGGCCTTTTTGGGCTTGGTAGCGGGAGATTGATGATGAACAAAGCCAAGTCAAACACTAGAGCGAAATAGACCCTCAGTCTGTTAGGTGCCTTCTATCCTACTCTAAACAAATCACCTAACCAGGACAGGTTGTCATCACACAGTCACCTCTTGCCACATGCTCTCTGTGGGGCAATGGGGCTATTCTTGCCCTTGTTATACACAAAGACCAGGGTAGAAGATCAGCAACTAAGTAGTAAGTGTATTTAAATGCTAAGAAAGTCTTTTTTCTCTAGGAATATTTTTACTAACCAATTTAATATTTTATTTTATAGGAGAAATGTCTTTCCATCTTATTACTTGCTACTTATTTGATCCAGAGTGGTCCGCCAGGGTCTTTGTATATGACAAGGACAAGAGTAGCACCACTGCCCCACAGAGAGCATGTCGTAAGAGGCAACTAGCTGTGTGACATGGCATAACTTCGGCCATGGTTAGGTGGTTTGTTAAGAGCAGCATAGATGGCACCTAACAGGTTGTGGGTTTACATTGCTCAAGTGTTTGAGTCTATTAAGATAGATTCGCACATCAGTTAACCACCCTTCACAGCACTTGTCCCAATGCAGAGAAGTAATAAACTGCTTGAGCCTAATCTGCTAAGCAGGAAACCTTCCTCCGGGCTACATCCAGATCATACCAGGGCTGGGAATCAAGATGCTGAGCAGCGCATGAGCTGCAGTGGTCAGCGACCCATAGCTGACTGCTAACGCCAGGGCCAGCGAACCATAGCTGCCAAGACCCTTCTACACCTCCACGCAGTGATCCTGGATAACAGGCTGCAGCAGGGCAGACTGGCTAAGGAGAAGGGATCGAAGAGGGAATGCTAACCCGGTACTCAAAAAATGCTTGCTGAAGTCGGAGTGTTGGACCGAAAGGTGCAAATATCACAGCCAAGCTGTAAACTACGACACAACGCATTCCGTTCTCTGGACTACATTCTGCTACTTACCCTTTCAGGGTTTGGTAGTGGGAGATTGAGAACGAACGAAGAAGAAGAAGATATCAGAGCTGGGACCTGGACAGGGGCATCTGCCTCTGTAGAAGTACAGGTCGACTAAGAACTAAGAAGAACTTACTTGATCTTTTGCATTCCACTGTAATATGGGACTTGAGCATTCACTAGCTATAAATCCTTTTTGGGTCATCTTATCTAGTTTCACACATAAAGCTCTACTTGCATGGGCTCTCTGTTCTGTGTTGGGCTCTCTGTTCTGTTATGTTCTGTGCTGGGCTCTCTGTTCTGTTATGTTCTGTGTTGGGCTCTCTGTTCTGTTATGTTCTGTGCTGGGCTCTCTGTTCTGTTATGTTCTGTGCTGGGCTTTCTGTTCTGTTGGGCTCTCTGTTCTGTTATGTTCTGTGCTGGGCTTTCTGTTCTGTTATGTTCTGTGTTGGGCTCTCTGTTCTGTTATGTTTTGTGTTGGGCTCTCATTTTTACTATTTAGCTTTCTCAATTTTCTCTGTCCCTGCTGTTTCCAATTCAGCATATGTGTGGCAAACAATATGTTGTTAGGTTGGGGAATAGGATAATGAAACCCTACAAATTAAAACATCAATCAGTGGCCTCACATCTGGACATGAGTATAATGATCTGTAAAAGCAAACTGTCAGACTGAGTATGATCCACACAAAAAACTACCCAAAACAATCATGGATACATGTCTACACAGATGGATCAGCAACAAATTCTGTCATGAATGCAGGAGCTGGTATATTTGTTTCATATCCCAGAAACGATTATGACACTAAAAGTATTCTCACTGGTCAATTTTTCTGAAGTTTAATCAAATACTTGAACAAGCTGCATATATGATTTATATTAAAAATTGTGACCCTCACCAGATAGTCATCTTCACAGATGCACTATCTGTACTGCCTGATCTCAATGTTACAAAACTTCTACACCTGAAGCGTGAACTAAGCAATGTAGCTGCAAAAAAGGGAACCACATTGTGGCGTACAGGGAATGAGAAGGCAGATTGACTTGCAAAAGAGAGGTGGTGATTGTGAATAAGAAGACATTGAAATCACATACTTTGGGATCAAGATACTGAGCAGTGCATGAGCTGTAGTGATCAGCAATCCTTAGGTGACTGCATCAGAGACAGCGAACCAGAGCTGCCAAGATCCTTCTACACCTCCAACCGTGATCATAAATAACAGGCTGCAACAGAACAGACTGGCTAAGGATAAGGGATTGAAGAGGGAAGGCTAACCCAGTACTCAAAAATGCCTGCTGAAGTTGGATGTGTCGGATCGAAAGGTGCAAATGTCACACAATCAAGCTGTAAACTACAACATAACACATTCCATTCTACAGACAACATTCTCTTCTGCGAGTCTGTATTTGTTATTACGTTTTTTGGGGGGTTTTTTTGTTTGATTTTTTTTGTGTTCGCCTTATTTCTATACTCTCTGAGGTGGTGGGCATTGAACTATGTTTTTAGTTTTGCGAATGTCAAACCAATGAATCTGACTTTGGCATGCATTTTATGTAAGGGTCTGCTTCCTCCTGCATTTCCTAAGGGTTAACTTCCCCGGAGTAACGGCCGGTGGTATGATGGGGAGGTTATTATGTATGATATATTACATAGTTACAGCAGATAACATACAGCAGATCAGGGTCTACAGATCTCACACACCGATGAGTGCCCATGTGGAACAGGAGGCCAGAATCCTGAGCATATTCTACAAGAATGCCCAATCTATGAGGAAATGAGATGCCAGAGGGTGCGGAGCTGAGATAAAAGCTGTGGGGCAGCCTCTCCGACCTGGTGAAGACTACAGACTTCATCATGGTGACTGGCCTGCAGATATAGCATGACCAAAAGATCCTGAACGCAAAGAAAGAGAAGAAGAGGGTCTACAGAAAGATTATTACATTCCATTTTTCAGAGCCATCTGAAAAATAAATGTCAAAGCATCTCATTAATTCTTTAATATTGATCTGATTTGTGTTATGAAGGTTAACCCTTTCTAATTATTGGCTTTCTGGATGTTATTTTCCATCCATTTGGGTGTCCTATAACAGTAAATCAAATCAACCCAAATTGCTTGGACTCATCGAGTGGATCTCAGGGCCCCCTACTTGGGAAAAAAGAATGCACCTCCATGCATGCCGAAAAAGTCGACCAAGAAAGTTGTGCATTAGGCTAGCAACTTCATAGTGTAAAACAAATTGTTACATAAACCACAATGTCAACACACAAAGTGCTTTGGCCTCGGATCTCTAAAGGAGGCCAACTATAGTGGTGACCCTAAACTCCAGCTGAAGTGAAAAATGAACAGAAAGAAGAAGATAGTGATTGAGAATGGTCGTGATTATATCACTATAGAAATATGTAGCTGATATTATGAAATCCAACTATTTCTCACTTAAATATTTTATTTGCTTGTTATATAGAAAGATGTATAGTTACATATTTATTATGACAAATGCATTTCTAATCAACAAATTAAATCCAACATGAAAACACAAGTCTTTATTTTCAATGTGAAGTTAGTTCTAATGCAACAACAAAGGTGCAGACTTTCAAAAATGGGAAAGAATAGAGGTACTGAAATGGTATTAAAAGATCACTAATATAGAACTGTGAAAGAGAACTGACACATACCGGTGGAACAGAACATGATAAGGTATTGGATAGGTTTACATTATGGAAACCAGTTGATAGCATTACAAGGTAGTATGTATTCTGAAACCCCAGAGGCAAGCACAGTCGTTGTGGAGAGAGCTTGAGGCAAATATCAAAGAGTCTGGGAAGACATGGATTGAGCTAGCACAAGTATACAACTAGTTTCATTTACATTTTCTTTCTCTAAAAGCTATGTGCATCCAATCTATTCTTAAATGCATTAATTGTCCTTGTCTCTACTACTTCCTGTAGCAATGCATTCCAAGCATTCACCACTCTCAGACTAAAAAAATATTTCCTAATATCTAATCTGGACCTTTCTTTACTTAATTTGTAACTATACCCTCTCTTGTAGGTGGTTGTATTTAGAAAAACTTGCTATAGTCTAATTTATCCTTTTCTTTGACTATCTTATAAACCTGTATTAAGTCACCTCAAATTTTTCTCTTTTCTAGACACTGTAGGCCGGTTTTTCTGTGTCTTTCCACATAACTGTAATTCTGGAATCCCACTATCAGCTTTATCGCTCTTCTCTGTATCTTTTCCAGCATGTTTATATCCTCTCTATAATAAGGACTCAACATATGTACACAGTGTTGTTTACTTTTTTTTCTTCTTAAATACAGAAGCTGAAGTTTCAAATAATCCCCAACAAGTACTGGGGACCAGCCTTAGTCAAACATCGTCGCAAGGTTGATTATGTCAAAGACTTTGTTCTTGACCCAAATGGAGACAAGAAACGATTGACTTACGTGAACCAAGCCTTCAGTAATAGTTCTTACTCGTATTCCTACTGTGATGACAGGGGATCCTTGGGGACTAGGGTAAGAAGCTTTATATGTGACACTCTAGTTCCTGTTCATTAATTTTTTTGTTTAATATTTTTAACGTGATAACTATTTCCTATTCACCATTTTTTTTCAAATTTTTCCTTCCTACTTACTTCATTCTTTCCACAAAATTTTGAACCTCTTGACACATTTATTTTCTTATGTAAAACTCAAGCAAAGTATCATTTAGTTGTGACATATTTGTCTTCAGTAAAGGTATACTAAAAAAACCATACATTATATCCCAAACTGTTCAGAATTGAATGAAGAATACTCTGTACGGACCACCAAACAGAGACCTATCGCTCTCGAGTATGGAGGTCAGAGACTCCAACTGCATAGTAGTTGGAGATTTCAACAGCCACTCGGAGAGATGGGGATACTCTGACACAGACAGCAGAGGTGACGAAGTGGAAGATTGGGAGATAGATGCAAATCTCTCCCTAATCAATAGGCCGGAGGATAGCCCTAGCTTCTATTCAAGAACATGGCATACCACCTCGACTCCAGATTTGGCCTTCTCCACACAGGACATACACTATAAAATAGACCGCCAGGTGCTAAACCAACTGGCAGGTAGCGACCACAGGCCGATCAGGCTAACCATTGACATGGAAGTAGGCCCACAGGAAACAAAACCGCTCCCACGTTGGAATTACAAACGAGCCGACTGGGACAGATTTGAAATCCTGACAGATGGGCTGTGTGAAACCATCAACACACGAAACACCAAAATGAAGCCCATGGTAGAGAGCCTAAGCAAGGCAATAATGCAAGCCGCCACTGAAACCATCCCAAGAGGAGCTAGGAAAAACTATAAGCCCTACTGGAATGATGAGTTACAGAAAGTGGAAGATGCAGTAACAAATGCTAGGAACATGGCAGAACGAGAAAAATCCATGGAGGCAAACATCGCCCTCAAAGCCGCCGCGGCGAAGTACAAACACACTCTCAAGCAAATAGCAAGAGAAGGTTGGAAAAATAAAACGGAAAGTTTAAACCTGGACAAAGAAGGGAACAAGCTATGGAAGCTAGTCAGAGCCATGAATGACGAAACCCCGTCAAATAAACAAATTACTATCAAGCAGGGCGAGAACTTGATCACAGGTAAGAAAGCCGCAAACGCCTTTGTCGATCACTATGCCAGAGCAAACCACATCGAGGTCCCTGCAGATAAGCATACAGACATTAGCGAAGAGCTAAAGGGACACGAAAACATAAATACGGCTCCTAAAGAGCACATGATGGCCAAACTAACAATGCGCGAAATGGAAGAGGCTATGAGAACACTAAAGAAAAGGAAATCTCCCGGAAAAGACGGGATAACAAACGAAATGCTGATGGGGCTGGGCCAAACAGCGAAGAAAAAACTTCTATCAGTCCTGAACCAAAGCTGGAAAAGGGGTATTGTACCCCAGGCATGGAAAGATGCAATACTGGTACCAGTACCAAAAACAGGAAAGGACAAAACAGATCCGAATGGATACAGGCCCATAAGCCTACTGAGCTGTGTCGGCAAGCTGATGGAACGGATGATAAACACCAGACAAAGAAAAACGAATACTAATTCCACAGCAAGCCGGCTTTAGACAGCACAGATCCACTGAGGACCAGGTCATCCTCATAGCCCAGGAGAAAGAAGATGCCTACCAGGCACAGAAACACACAGTAGCTGTTTGGGTGGATCTGGAAAAGGCATTTGACAAAGTCTGGAAGGATGGACTTAGAGTCAAGCTAAGAAGAAGTGATGTCTGTGGGAAGATGTACAAGTGGATCAACCACTACCTCAAACAAAGAACGGCCAGAGTCCAAGTACAAGGGCAGATGAGCAAAAAGGTGACACTCGAGCAGGGAGTACCCCAAGGGGGAGTATTGTCACCCACACTCTTCCTGGTATATATAAACAACATCACAGAGAATATACCAAGAAGAGTCCACAGCTCGCTCCATGTTTGCAGACGATCTGGCTATGTGGACCTCTGAAAAGAATCTCACCATAGCAAGAAATCGGATGCAAACGGCCCTAACATCGCTGGAAGAGTGGGCGAACTCATGGCTGGTCAAAATAAACGAGGAGAAAACCACGTGCACAATATTCTCGCTCTCATTAAAACCCCAAAGTACCAAATTAAGCCTAAATGGCAAAATCCTGCAGCCAAACGACAACCCAACCTATCTGGGAGTCACATTTGATCGGTGCATGACATGGAAAAGTCAGATTGAGAGAAACCGAATGAAAGCCAGAGAAAGAATGGCGATCATGAGGAAACTTGCTGGCACAAGCTGGGGAGCAGACGAAGGCATACTAAAGAAACTGTACACTGGAAGAGTGAGACCAGTTCTCGAGTATGGCATCGCGGCATGGACAACAGCAGCGAAGGCGAACTTCGATAAAGTTAACAAACTTCAAAACCAAGCCATGAGAATTATAACAGGTGGCATGAAGTCAACGCCAATTGTAGAACTTGAAAAGATTACAAAACTGCAATCCATGACCGACAGAAGAGACTGCAGAGCCCAGCTGCAGTCAGAGAAACTCCGAAGACTGACGGACCATCCAATGTACCAGAGACTAAACAATTTGGGAACTGGGAAACTAAAGCGGAGAAACTTTGCAGAAATAGCCAAAGCAAAGATGCACGAAGATCCCATAAACGCACTAACAACACCAAAACCCATCACTACTGTACGAAAACCTACTTGGAGGCAGGATATATTTCCAGAGGTGGTAGAAAATATACCAGGTATTGCAAACAAAAACTGCCAGACCGAAAAAGAAAGGAGAGACACTACCCTAAGCTTCATAACGAAAAGCTACCCAAGCATGGACTGGACCCATGCATACACCGACGGTTCTGTAACAAACGCTACACAGAACGGAGGGGCAGGAGCATTCCTGAACCTACCAAATGGCAGAAAAATAACACTATCACTCGCTACTGGTAAGTACACAAGCAATTTCAGAGCAGAGGCACTGAGGGCGGCAGTGGAAGAAATGGCAACACACAGTGAAAACGAGAGCCACATAGTCTTGCTGACAGATGCTCTCGCAGTAGTCACAGCGCTAAAAAGCCAGAAAAACACTGAGCTTAATGACTTAAGAGCAGCACTCTGCAAACTGTGCCAGCTGTCCGCACCAAAAAGGGTAGTGGTACAGTGGGTCCCGTCACACTGCAACATCCAAGGCAACGAGGAGGCAGACAGACTGGCAAAAGAAGGTGCAAGGCTACCACAAACAGATACCAGTATGACGTACGAAGAGTCAAAACGGCTTATCAAAGCCAGGTACATGACCAAATGGGAGACCGAACATACTGGTTACACCAAAAATGATGCCTATTACCAGTTGAACCGAAGAGAGCAGGTCGTTGTCTTCAGACTTCGCACTGGCCACAATAGACTGAGGTACCACCTATTCAACAAATTGAAGATAGGGTGTACCGACGAATGCCCGTGCGGTACTGGTAAAATGACCACTGAACATCTGCTGCAGAACTGCCCGACATACGGGGATCAGAGAGAGCAGATGTGGCCATTGCCAGTGGAACTGCAAGACAAGCTCTATGGTAGTGGCGAGAGTCTCAGGATGACCGCCGCTTTTTTCGCAAAAATAATGGTTACTGTCTGACTGTGTACGCAGAAGAAGAAGAAGAAGAATGAAGAATACAATGGAATACATATTTTTAACTTGTGAGGATGAACATTTGTAGTTGCATCAGCTTTTATTTATTTACAAAAATGAGGGGCAAATTTTATTGACCAATACATGAATAAAGCTCTGGCTTTCCATTGATGATAATTCACATGGGAAGATGTTCTGAGGCTAGGTCAATCCCAGAGTCGTTTGCGATAGAAAATATATCCTTCACCAATTGGGAATTGAGCCTAGATAGCTTGGCTGGGTAGTCAGTGCACTATCCACTGTGCTACCACGGCTATTTTTGTTAAAGCCTTTCACTAATAGGATATGTAATAATTCTGTCAATCTAATGGATGTGTATATTTTAGGTGCACCAGATAGCACTGAACTTAACCAACTGTAACCTTAGAATAGAACCAATTCACTCCCTATTAGAAGTGTCTGCAGGCCATCATGCCACACAAGAAAACAGATATGACCTTATTTATATAGAAATCTATAACCTCGTGTTAAATGATGACACTGAAGTATGTGAATCTGCAAAACACAGATGGCAGGAGTTTAGCGTAAAATAAGACTAGAACATGAAGGCTTGCCTGCAAATATGAATTAGAAATGTGTACTACTAGCAACCTACAGAGACCAACAGCATACATACCTTTCACCATCAGCAAACATGCCATCAGCATACATACCACACACCATCTGCAAACATACCATAGACCAACATCAAACATATGATACACCATCAGCACATACAATTCACCATCAGCAAACAAACAATTCACCATCAACATACATATCTTTCATCATCTACTGAAAGCTACTGAGCACATATAGTTCTGCCCAGAATGATGTGATGTTTGATCTGTTTAACATGAAATTATGAACAGTTGCAAAAGACTTCTACACTCTTGGAAACTATCATAACTTTCTGAAAATATTCATTATCTAAAATTAATTTGTTTCCATCTTTTTGTTTCAGGAGATGAGTTTAACAACGATTTCATTTGACGATGACATAATGTTTACCTCAAGTATATCCCTGGAGACTTCTGTCTAATACAACAAACACTTTCACTGTTCTCCTCAAATTGAAAGTTGTGGGATCTTTGGGGCACTTGTTTTAGTATTTTCCTATCAAGACATTTTCATCAAGTGAAATTATGTCAAGCTGTTTTGCTAAGATCGTAGCCTAGAGCATCTTTTTTCAACAGACACATCTACTAGATTCCCCTAACAGGTTTGTGGCTCCACTTTGACAGACAATAACCCTTTGGCCAGATTGGCTTGGGTGGCTCTGTTGGTAACTATTCTACAAGGGGCATAGCTAGGAGACATTGGAACATGCAGTTTTCTCTCCCACCTCAATTGAAGGCATGAGAAAGTGATAACAATTTATGCAATAACTAAAGACAGGAACTTTGAACTTTTGATCAGAGAGAAACAAGAAAGACAATGAGCAGTGGATTTTTGTAAGATAGAAATATTGAGCATAAGCGTTTGTGAGTTTGGATAGAGATGGATGTATTTTGTGTCAGAGGATGTATGGGCGGGTGGGTGAGTGGATGGACGGACAGACAAATGGATGGATGGACTGATAGATAGATAGCAAGATAGATGGATGGATGGTATGAGTGAGGGAGAGAGAACATTTTATTATTCAAACTTCAGTGTCAAGTCCAAGTGGTTCAGAATTGTATATATTTGATATAACATTGTAAGTTGTTAGTATAACTACCTTGACAGTGATCTTTATAACTGAACAGGTGTTCATTCCATTGACAGTGAAGCTGTGATATATTAATAATCATCTTACAAGTTCTGTGAACTGACTGTCTTTGTGAATAATGATACCCTGTCTAGTTATTCTTTATTAGTAAATATTAATTGAATTTCAAGTCATATTATCTTCAGTTCAGTTCATCCCGTAACCCATCAGGTCGTTGGGGCACACTTGAAGACACTCCCACAATCCCACGCCATCTTTCTCTGTCTGCTGCCACCAGTCGTGTCTCACTGGGACAAAGGTTTGACCATTCAGTGATGTTGTCTGCCCATCTCTTCCTTGGACGACCCTGCTCTGTCTTTCCTTGTATGGAACCATGCAGTATTGAATTTGTAAATTAAGATATTATCTTAAGGTTATTGAATTAATAATTCAGGGGACGGTGTGGTTAAGTGGCACGGCACAATCCGAAGGTGCTGAGGTCGATCCCCATCACAGCACCGGCCGTTAGCCCGGGGAAGCAAACCCTTAGAAAATGCAGGAGGAAGCAGACCCTTACATAAAATGCATGCTGAAGTCAGATGCACTGGGCCCACAGGCGCAAAATAAAAACCACAGTGCAACACACACTGCCTTGGGGATTAGAGAAAATAAGGCGAACTAAAAAAAAAAAACAACAACAAAAATTAATAATTCGCCCGTGTGTTATCAGAGCAGAGAATAGTAACAATGTAACCTGTCAGGTGAGTAAGGAAGGTTGCGTGTAGATCCAGCTACTTCATCCTGTAAAAACTATGACATGTGAAAAAGAAAGAAAAACCTCTGCTTATGATGGTAAAAGAAAGCGACGTCAATTCCGGAATCAGTAATTATCTATGAATAATAGTAATGGCATATAGCAGTGTACAGCAGACGCAAATTTGAAAATAGAAATCTACTTGTGACCAAAAGACTTTCTACCAGGGCTAGGGACAATAACTTATATCACTGGAGCTATCCAGGAGTTCGAGGTAGCGTAGTTACTAGTGAACTGCCGTCCTACCCGAGAGATCTGGGTTCAGTCCCCAGTTGATGTGGGATTTTTTCAAAAAGAAAAATGGCTCCTGTGGTTGACCCAGCCTCAGAAATTAGGTAGCAAGTTAATCTGGGAAAGTAAAGATGGCCGGCATGATGTTAACCACATCACCCCTAGTGTGCCGTTGGTCATAACAAATATGGGCCAAACATCATATTCCTCATACGCTACATAGCGGATAAACTGGTATTTTACTTTACATTTTTCATCCAACTTTACATTTTTCATCCAACTTTACATTTTTCATCCAGGATGATGACAAACAATTTTGGACCAGAAGAATATAATTCAATCAATCAAAACCTTTATGATCCGTGTGAAACACAGGTCTTCAACAAATACACATCACATCATCCTGTTCTGGGTCATCCATTCCAGTTCTGTTCACATCCTCCTCGTTTCCTTTATGTTTGTCGCCTAGAATAAAACAGGTCAGCGATACAGATTTATTCTACCCTTCACGGTGTCTCATCATTTGCCCTCTTGGCAGAGTGCTTCTGTCTATGGTTGAACTTTCATTCTCAGTTGATTTATCAATATTTGTTGAAGTTTCCCTGCCGATGTGTTGCACTGAAAGGTGTAAATACTGCAGTCAAGCTGTAAACTAGTGACACAATGCATTCTGTTCTCCGGACTTCTGCTACTTGCAAAGCCTTGTTCTTCTTCTTCATCGTACGCAGTCAGACAGTAACATTTATTTTTTCGAAAAAAGCAGCCGTCATCCTGAGGTTGTCGACACTGCCATAGAGCTTGTCTAGTGTTGCCACTGGTGATGGCCACATCTGCTCTCTCTGGTCCTCGTATGTCGGGCAGTTTTGCAGCAAATGCTCAGCGGTCATTTTCCCGGTACCACACGGGCATTCGTCGGTGCCACCTATCTTCAATTTGTTGAATAGGTGGTACCTCAGTCTATTATGGCCAGTGCGAAGTCTGAAGACTACGACCTGCTCTCTTTTGTTCAACTGGTAATAGGCATCGTTTTTTGTGTAGCTAGTATGTTCGGTTTCCCATTTTGTCATGTATCTAGCTCTAATAAGCCGTTTTGACTCTTCGTATGTCATACTAGTATCTGCTTGTGGTAGTTTTGCACCTTCTGCAAAGCCTTGTTCAAGGCTTGGTAGCAGGAGATTTAGAATGAACGCAGGAGAAGAAGTTGAAGTTTCAGTGGCTTAATATTTCTACAGCAAGAGGCAGCCGGCCCGATGCCCAACATTCCTGCTTTGCCTCATACAACATGCTTGCCAAGTTTACAGTATTACTATTCTTTGCTCCCTTTTTGGGCAACAGCAGTACTTTGGTTACTGGAAGGATATATTGGACGTTAGATTTGAAATTTTGCTTGTAGTTTTTAATGATACTAGATGCTAGTCATCACAAATCTTATTTTATCTATCTCTCAGCCATATATCTCCATTTATTTCCTTATACATCCTTCAGACTTTATTCCTCTTGTTGTGATATTTAATGCCCACATATGTCTTAGTCATCTTCTTTTTCTATGTGTTCAATATCAGCCTTGTTCTTTGATTCGTGGTCAGTGATTGTCAAAGAGATTAGTGATCATCATGCACATGAGGTCTTTAAGGCAAGCACACAAAAAACTCTCTCCACCTCACCTAGCCTGCAACCATCCCTGGTATGGTGCCCCAGCTCTGCTTCTTGTTTTCTATTTCAACTTCTATGGCTCATCATGAAGTTGTCTTAGGTTCTCCTATCTTTTGTCTTCCCTCTCGGGTCCATACTAAGGCACTTCGGATGATGGCATCAAGCCCTCTTCTTAGGTCATGAAAATTCTTACTGGAGGAGCTGGGATATCAATGGCATATGCCTCAAAAGCAGTGACAGGCATTGATTTATTGATTGACCACAAGGTGATGATCACTTCCCACATCTGTGTTTCTTCTTACTTTCACATCTGCTGTTGATCATTAAGTGATCTATCTAGTTTTTGTTATGGCCATTTGAAGTTTGTGGTGTGTAGCAAGAGTGTCACCTCAATAAATTAATTGTTTAAGGTACAGACGTTTATGGGGAGCCGCGAAGCGCAGTGGTTAGCGGAAATAGTTTTTCAGACCGCAATGGCTCCCAGATCGACCCAGCCTTAAGTGGGTACCGATTCAGTCCAGGAAATAAAGGTGGCTTGCGTGATGCTGACCACATCATCCACTAAGTGCCGTGGGTTACAAAATAAAATGGGTTTAACACCATATCCTATGTGCCGCATGGCGAGACAGTATCTTTACTTTTATTTACAGAAGTTTATCAGCTATTGACTATTCTCATTTAGTGTTCCATGACCCCATTTCCACATTACTCTTTTGCTGCATGTGTTGTCCTTTCCAATCTTCACACTGAGGTTTCCAATTACTATGACGCGGTCATATCTGGATATTGTTTCCATTTCTTTTTGCAGTTGCTGATAGAATACGTCATTTACATCTCATCACTGTCACTAGTTAGTGTATAACATTGCATTATAGTCATGCTGATAAATCTTGCACAATCTCACTTATCAGTTTTCTTCTTTTGCATGCATGATCTTTGGTCATGCTATATCTGCAGGCCAGAAACCACAATGCAGTCTGTAATTTTCACCAGGTTGGAGCAGCCGCTCCACAGCTTTTGCCTTAGCTCTGCACCCTCTGACAAGGTCTGGTATCTCATTTCCCTATAGAGTGGACATTCCTGCAGAATGTGTTCAGGATTGTGTCTCCTCCTGTTCCAAATGGGCATTCAAATGTGCGAGGTTCAGTCAGTATAGATGTACTGTAGTCTGCAGTGACCAGTTCTAATGTAAAATAAGGTAGTTTGTTGGTATCTTTTGAGTTGATGAATTGGGTCTGGTTTGCTGCTTATGTTCGCGTCTTCTCTCCATGGTGTATATATCAGTCTGTTATTGATCAGTTTCCATTCTAGCAATGTTCTCTTAATTCCCTTCGCTAGGATAATGGTAATGTCTTCACTTTGTTGCCTGCTAGCTCCTACAATATTGTTGCTGTCTTTATCTTCCTATTTCTGTCCATCTAGTCTCAGTTATTCTTTACATTTCTGCTGTATTTAGTTGTTTACCTGCCTCGCTCACCTTCCTAGCATTCCAAAACCCAAGTTTTGTGCTCAGGACATCTAGTCATGACCCACAAGCTGGACAAAATCATTGATCATAGTGATACCAAAGAAGGGTAATCTCCAACAGTGTCAGAACTACAGAACCATCAGTCTGATTAGCCACGCCAGTAAAGTTATGCTCACGGTTTTCCTTAACAGACTGCATCCATGAGCAGATGAAATTGTTGCTGAAGAACAAGCGGGTTTTAGAGCTGGTCAAAGCACAATAGAACCAATTTTTAACCTGCGCT
The DNA here is from genome assembly GCA_036924085.1 of Ariolimax columbianus. Classification (NCBI taxonomy): domain Eukaryota; kingdom Metazoa; phylum Mollusca; class Gastropoda; order Stylommatophora; family Arionidae; genus Ariolimax; species Ariolimax columbianus. The sequence continues at coordinate 68,220,837 of JAVGWX010000009.1, read as the reverse complement.
TGATCAGTGAAAAATACACTCAGCAGAAACAGAAATTGTACCAGGTCTTCATTGGCTTTAAAAAGGCTTTTGATAGAGTGGGACATGAGGCCATATGGGAAACTCTGCACAAGTACAAGATAGGATGGCAGCTCACCTACGTGATTGAGAAACAATACCTCGATGCCAGCAGTGCAGTTTACCTCAACAGGACCACAGGTAAATGGTTCCGCACGACAGTCGGCGTGCGTCAGGGGTGTCTCCTCTCTCTGACACTTTTCAATGTTTTTTTAAAACGCATTATGCCAGAAGCATTGGATGAAGACATAGGGACGGTCAGTATAGGTGGACGCATACTCACCAACCTCAGGTTTGCCAACAACATTACCAGTCTGGCTGGAACAGAACCTGAACTTGCAAGACTAGTCGCAAGCTTGGCCAATGCTGCCCAGAAATTTGGGATGGAAATCAGTGCAGAGTAGAGTAAGGTTATGGTCAACACCCCGGAGGGTATTTGAAACCGAATATGGTCAAAGGTGAACCTCTGGAAAGTGTTACACGGTTCAAATATCTGGGAGCAGAAATGAATTTTGGAGGGGTCTAGAGCAGAGATCCAGTCAAGAACAGCGATGGCCATGGTCGCTCTGACCAGTCTGCGAATAATCTGGAAAGACAAGAACATTAGCCTTAAATCTAAGTTGACTTTAATGTATACAATGGTCACCTCGGTATACCTCTACACATGTGAGACTTGGACTCTGACGGCTGCACTAGAACGTAAAATTTGCGCAATGGAAATGAGATACTTGAGAAGAATTCTTGGCATTTCATATCTGGATCGCGTTACAAACGAGAGTGTTCTTGAAATCGTTAGGAAGGAGTTAGGCCAGTATAAAAACCTACTGACTATAGTAAAAATACCCAAATTGACATGGTATGGACATATATCACAATCGGTGGGTCTGACCAAGACTGTCCTGCAAGGCACTGTGCCTGGGAAGTATGGGAGAGGGAGACCAAAAAAGAGATGGGAGGGCAATATAAAAGAGTGGACAGGAAGGTCTATAGCTGAAACTAATACCCTCGCAAAAAATCTAGATGTATGGTGTGAACTGGTTTGACAAACTGCATTAACGGTGCCTCAACAACCTTCTAGGTTACGGGACTGATGATGAACAAAATCATTTTAGTTAGTTCATAACTTAACTTCTTAGCTTAACTTTTTTATACTGGTTTAGAAGGTTCCACAGTCTATATACAGCCACTTTCTACATCTCAACGTGATCTAAAAATAACAATATACATCCAATTTATTTTTGAATGCATAAATTGACCCTGCCCCCACTATTTCCTGTGGCAATGCATTCTAAGCATTCACCACTCTCTGGCTAAAATAATAGTTCTTAACATCTAATATAGACCTTTCTTTAATAAATTTGTAGCTGTGCCTTCTTACATTACCCATTCCCTTGATTATCTTATAAATCTGCATTAAATCACCTCAAATGTATCTTATTTCCTAGACACTGTAGGCCCGTTTTTCTGTGTCTTTCATTATAGCTATAATTTCAGAATCCCACTATCAGTTTTCATTATCATGTTTCATATAAATTAATGTTTTTGAATACATAGTTCCAATTTTGTGCAAATTGTTTGATTCATACATTGTGGGCATGAGGATTAGCTCATCTAATATATATGTATATAGCATGTGTCCTAAAAGTTACTGTGAGCTAGAATATATGGTAGATGAGAGCAATGGTTTTGATGTGAGAGTTAATATGAGGTGTGATCAAAAATTATCTGGATTGTATTTATTAAAATACAAGAGTCACATATTTGTAAGTTTGTTGCCTTCAAAGTAGTTCCTCTCCAAAGCCACACACTTAGCCAGGCGCTGTTTCCACTGCTGAAAGCATGTTTTGAAGTCAGCTGTTGCATTATGCATTGGGGACAGCGTGGGCTAGTGGTTAAGTGACATGGCTCAGAATCTGAAGGTGCTGGGTTCGCTCCCCATCACAGCACCGGCTGTTACTCCGGGGAAGCAAACCCTTTTAGAAAATGCAGGAAGAAGCAGACCCTTACATAAAATTCATGACGAAGTCGGATGCACTGGGTTGACAGGCACAAAAATAAAAACATGGTGCAATGCCTTGGGGAATAGAGAAATAAGGTGAACGCAAAACAAAAAAAGATCTATTGCATTCTGTTGTATCACCTGAACATCCTAAAATCGTTTTCCTTTCAAGTGGTTTGAGATCAACCACTGTGAGAAATTGGCTTTAGTTTCAGGGTCATAACCATACACCCACGATTTATCACTAGTTTTGATTGGGTTTTTTTTTAAGGTCATCATTATCAACAGTCAAGCAGGTTATGAACAGCTGAAACATGGTCCTCTTTCTGGTCAGCTAAGAGCAAATTTTGATCAAATTTGGATTTTTTATGCCCAAATTGTCTGTAATAAGCTAATTCAAACTAGTGTGGAAGTCTTCAGATAACTCACGAATTGTGATTTGGTGATTTTCCAGCACAGCAGCATGCACAAGTTTGACATTGTTTTCACTTCTGCCAGTTTTGGGCCTCCCAGACTGTTCATCACTTTCAAAACTTTCTCAACCATCTTTTAAAATGTTTATACCACTCATAAAGATGTGTTTACTCCAATTCTCTCCAGATATTGTCTGTAACTTTAAGTATGTGTGTGTTTAAACATGTTTTTGCAAGTATTTATCAAAATCTAATTAAAATTTGATGGTCTATTTATTTTCCACTATGACAATGCAACGAATGCAGTTCATACATATAAGAATAGAACATTACTGCAAACAAATCAGATGAGCAGGGCGGATGTGACTCAGGCTACAGGCACATTAGGTTCAGAGGTCAACTTGTACCTAGAAATTTCTTGTTTTATCATGCAGTTCTAGAATTAAAATGACAATCCAAATTGTTTTTGATCACACCTCGTGTAGTCTGTATTACTTTATTTTATGACAATATTTACAATGAGAACTTATCTAAAGTATTATTGCACAAATCTGATGTTTTGCTGATTGGAACAATATCTATATTTTATACAAAAGTACAGGATTTTGTGTATATGTTTATTTTTTAAATAAAGATAGTGAATGACATTAAGCACCGAGTTTGCCAACACATATAGTAACTGTGTATGTGTTTAATTATGTGATATGTGTGTGTGTGTGTATAATATACAGCGTCGGTTTTGGTGTGACTATAAAATTTAGACATGTGACTATAATGAACTAGAACACATCGCCCGAGAGAGATGCCCAACACATCACTCACACGCTAAGTGATGTCCCACGACCTCTTGGGATTATGGGAAAGGCAAGGCAAGATGTCATCCCAACAGATCTCTCCCTTTGATACAGGGATTCTTCTTCTTCGTTCGTTCTCAATCTCCTACTACCAAACCCTGGAAGGGTAAGTAGCAGAATGTAGTCCAGAAAACGGAATGCGTTGTGTTGTAGCTTACAGCTTGGCTGCAATATTTGCACCTTTCGGTCCAACACATCCGACTTCAGCAAACATTTTTTGAGTACCGGGTTAGCATTCCCTCTCCGATCCCTTCTCCTTAGCCAGTCTGCCCTGCTGCAGCCTGTTATCCAGGATCACCGCATGGAGGTGTAGAAGGGTCTTGGCAGCTATGGTTCGCTGACCCTGATGCTATGGGTAGCTGACCACTGCAGCTCATGCGCTGCTCAGCGTCTTGATCCCGATACAGGTATTCGATGTTTGACATGCAAATAAGAGACAATATCTAAAAAAGTATGCATTTGTACAAATGTCATCTGTATTTTCACCATATATATATATATAAAGGCAAAGGCTGCCGTCCATCGTAGACGATGGTGGCATAATTAATTTTGATAGCGCTATTTTTAGCAAGGATTAACTGCGCTACTTTTTATTTTCACTCTCTCGTCTCGAGCCGCCCGACCCCAGTGGTAAGTCAAGGACAAGACAACGAGATGCATATATATTAATATATCAGCTGCAACTTTTAACAAATTAGTTCATTTTCAGTCTGTTCTAGTAAGCATTGGTGGCATAAAAACATAATTTGCCATCTGATCCAATGACATCCGGTATCTAACACCAATATTTTACTTGTTTTGTTAACAGAAAACATTTACATATTTAGACTCAATGACTGCCAACTAACTGGCATATGCACAGTTTTGTTGTTATTTCTGTTAGGTGGAAATTTACGTTGTCTGTGAATTTCTAAAGGTATGACATTCTTCACAATGACATTAGGAGGTCAAGAGCAGAAAAATTACTTATCATTTGATTATTGCAATGGCAATGCATCTGGATTTTATGTGGATATTCAAAACAAAGCAGATTCAGACTGACTCTAAAACAGACAGCAGCAAAAGTGGTAATACTTTAGAGGAGATAAAGCAACAATTTTGACATGTGACACAAGTAAAAATTAAAACAAATTATGCTGTATGTCCACGTCTGCATTAATGACATTTAACACTTCATACTAATATATATTTTTATTATGATTACTTCATTTCATAGATTATGGGTTTAAGACCTTCATATCATAATTTTAGCTTTATTTGTTAAATATTTATTTTTTTTATTTTTTTCAAACCTATTTTACATCTGGAGCTGCAGCACTTGCCATGGACTTCAAAACACAAATCTTCAAAATTTGACCGAACTGCAAAGGCTCATTTATTTATTAAATAATATAATCGATTTTAGGAAATATAATAAATTACAATTTTTTTTAAATTGCAGTAAAAGTGACACTTCCAGCTACAAAGCTGCAGAAAATGTAAATGGCAACATTAAATTTCAGCCAAATTTTGCATTAATAATTAGCATGTGGTGGCATTTAGAATGCCAATATTAGTGCCATCACTGTAACAATAGAGAAGAATTCAAGATGACTTAATGCAGGTTAATAAGATAATCAAAGGAATGAATAAATTAGACTATATAACAAGTTTTTTTTCAAAATACAAAAACCTACAAGAACAATAGGGCATAGCTACAAATTAACTAATGAAAGGTCCACATTAGATATTAGAAAATATTTTTTTAGCCAGAGAGTGGTGAATTCTTGGAATGCATTGCCACAGGAAGTAGTGGAGACAGGGACTAATGCATTTAAGAATAGATTGGATGTGCATAGCTTTTAGAGCAAGGAAATCTAAATGAAATTGGTTGTATACAGACTCTGCAGAGTCTCTAGAGTCTTCTAAATCAGTATAAAGACGTTTAAGTTAAGTTACTAATTTTCATATCGCATTTCTAATGCATCATTGACTTACCACCTGTAACACCAATACCTGCAGTAATATTGGCGTATTTCTGACAATAAACACAAGCAAGCTGTATTACACAGCAGAGGTAAGTTACACAATAGGTCAAGTACTTTTACAAGCCAATCAGTGATACAGTTATTGATAATTTAAGCGTTTGACTACTAGAACATCTATACAGACTAAAGATCTCATACACTGATGAATGCGCATTTGGAACAGGGGACAAGAAACCTGAACACATTCTACAGGAATGCCAAGCCTTTAGAGAAATGATATGCCAGACCTGGCCAAAGGGTGCGTAGCTGAGACAAAAACTGTGGGGCAGCTGCTCCGACCTTGTGAAGACTATAGACTTCATCATGGGGACTGACCTGCAGATATATCATAACCAAAGATCCTGAAAGCAAAGAAGAAAGAAGTGTTTGTGTGTGCGTGCATGTGAGTGAATGTATAAAGGGGACAAAGTATTGTAGTGAATGAAGCTGGCAATCTCATCATTTACAGCCTAGTGTCTCCGAAAGAATCTCTACAAAAGCACATCAACATTTTGACAGTCTTCCAGCAAGTAGTTCAAGTTTTTATAATGACCACGTGCTGAAGATATGAAGAAGATAACAACTAATAATGATTTATCACGAGAGATATTAACAGCAAAATGAATTAAATTCATATGAAGCAAGAACAAAATATGTGTGCGTTTGAAAGAAACATGGACAGTATTTTGTATTCTTGAAGAAAATCTATTTTGATACCTGCAACATGTGTCACATTTGATTTGGAATTAATTACGTAAATATAAATAATTGTTATAACTATGTCCTAATTGTACAAGTTTTTTTATATTTTGAATTTATAATGTTTAATACATAATGAATATAATTTATCTTCAAATTGTCATTTGGTTTTCTATTTGATTGCTGTTATAAATGGTTGATTTTGAGTGAATGAGATAATGGCTGCCAGTAACTCACAGCTGGCTGCTTGTGTCAGGGTAATTGAACCATAGCTGACCAAGACCCTATCCTGCCTCCATCTGGTGGCCCTGGAAACAGGCTGCACTCATGTAATATAGCTAAGGGAATAGGGATACAGAGGAAAGGCAAACCTGGTCCTAAACATACCATGCTGAAACCGTATGTGTCGGACCAAAAGGCACAAATATTGCAGCCTTGCTGTAAACTACCAACTCAACAAGCTTTTCAGGACAAGTGCCAATGATGAAGAAAAATAAGAAAATGGTTTATATATAGATCGATTTCTTTTTTCTCATTCATTCTCAAATAATCGCTTATATTTCTATAATAAACTTGTCTTTACAAAGGTTCTTGGATCACAGGCTCAGACAGTTGAAGATGAGAAAGATATTAGATACTGCCATCAGGAAAGAAATGTTAGAGACTTCATTGTATGATATTTAAGTTTTTTAGATGGGGTGACCAGCTCCCTTCTACACTACCTTGCCTTCACTAATTGTTTGTCAGGTACCCATTTATGACTGGTTAGACTAACCCTGAGAATGTCGGTCTTTGATCACAAGGACACGCGTTGAAATTCTCAGTTCTTTTTCTATTGGAGGTAAAATAAAAACTTACACTGTACAGTGCATGATGACTGCATGGACAAGCCGCCTTTATTCCTTAGGCATATAAATCCTCAGAGGAGCACGTGGCCAAAGGTTTTCGAGGCCTGCCTGCTGACAAGGAGAGCAGCGGTTCGAATCCCCGGTATGGCATATGTTGTTTTTCTATTGGGGATGAAATATATAGACATAGCCAACACACGACACAGCGACAGTATTGGCAAAGTGATCTGTAGTCTTCAGCCTTTAAAACCCCTCAACTATCCCAGCAATGGGAACAATGTTGAATGACAGTATTTAGTATCAGTATATAAATCCTCCCGGTCAACTTTGACGGTAGGAATACACACTATAGTGACAATTTCTTTTTTTTTTGTAACTTGGCCATACACTTGTGAGACATTCTCTCCAAACATTTGGCACCTCAGATGTTCATTAATTGAGTAGTTTGTTACTAATCTGTTCACTCCTCCAAGCTTTCTCACAACATTGTTCATGTCTCCATTGTTTTGGAAGGAAAGAAAAGAACAACTATCCCTACCATGCAAGTTGTAAAAAGGTGACCTAGACACCGACAACTTCATCGTGTAATACAAATTGCTATGCAAACTACGATTACAAAAATGCACAAAGTAATTGGACATCATGGGTGCCATTGGATTTATTTATATATTGTGTCGGGGATTGGCATGAAAAATTTGTCCTTAAGGCTTAAACTGCACGAAAAACTGGTTGCAAGTGGTTGTGTCTCATCTGTTCCTCTACGGGTGAGCTACTGTGTTGGAGTTATGCTCTGATTACTTTTTGTTTGTTTTGTTTATGATTTGGAGACATCTGCGTTCTTCTACATCGGTTTTGCTTTAGGCTGCACATTTCTCTTCCAGGATAGATAGCGTTGGTGGAGTGAGCCAAGGTTTCATCGTTGGGTTTATGATACCCAGGAATTTCTTGGTAACCTCGCGTTGGAGTCCAAGGCCACCATGTTCCAGGCTGGTTCTACTTGATACAAGTAGCCCAAAGATGCAAATCGAAAATAAGGAAGCTGCGAAAATGAATCCAGGAAAAGAATTAAAATAGCCAAAGCTGTATTCAACACAGGGAGACAGAAAATAACATCCAAACAAACAGCTCGCAAATTAGAGTGCGAGTTATTAATTGGTATGTTTATTTGTTATTACTGTATCTCGTAGAAACAAGGGCGATAAACAGCAACAGTTTGAAGATAGAGTTTATCCCCTTGAAATGTAAATATATCGAAAAAATGAGCGATTGCAGTTATACCGCCTGGTATTTGGTCGCGCCCCACAGCAGGCTCTGTAAAAAACAGGGAGCCCCTCATGAAGGTGCTGCTGGAGACACGATAATGTAGGAGAGGCCATTGGCATGGAAACTCCTGAACGGCAAACCGAACAGTGAATTCAGCGGCGATCTCTACATCTGGAAAGGAGAGGCTATATCAGACGCTTCACTTTCCTTTAAACGAGCGGGACGTCAGCCCAGACCTCGCTATTTGAATATTTCCGTGACCACATAAACCTTGCTGAAACTCATAATGGAAAATGGAGTTGAGACATTTAGAGAAATAAAAGATCAACTAGACAACTACAATGAGTGTGCAAAGCAGGAGAAAGAAAATGCTGGAGACCTATTGCAGATGACCTTCGATGTCGAAATGGCATCCGATGTATTTATAGAACACTGAATTGTTTGTTCCTTCACTGTGTTTACGGACGGTCGCTATTTTGAACACACGCGTTCTTATCAGCGGATACTGTAACGAGGGGGAGACAAGTTTGTAGGAAGTGGAACACCAGAGTCTGATATGAAATATGGCAACCATTTTCAACGTCAGTTATTCAATCTGTTCAAAAATGTATCAACTTATTTACACACGAAGCAGATGGGAAAAGTCTTAACAAAGAGTGGCTACAAACGAGATGAAAGTAATCTAAGTTCACTAGTACTGGGCATGATGTAGTAAATTAGTAGGAATCGCCAATACGGGTTGGGAAGTCTGAATAAAAAAATTAAATTAAAATATCAGTTGATAACTTTTATTGACAATAATGTTGATGACGACAAAAATAAGAAATTTACATGTAAAAGTAAAGTAACCCATAGCATAACTGCCGTAGGGATATTAGGTGTTAGCGATCTCACATTTCAAAGGTTCGACTATATGAAGACGGTAGCCATCTCCTCTCCGTCATCGCTTGTACTTCCTGGATTGAACCGGTACCCATTTAAGGTAAGGTCGATCCGGGAGCAATTGCGGTCTGAAAAACATTTCCACTTCAACTGGGGAATGAACCCAGGACCACTTAAATACGAAGCCAACCCGCTAACCACTTCGCTACGAGACTTCCTAATTTACATGTATTTTATGGTAATATTCATCATCATGTAGCATGTCCTTTATGGAGCGTCACTCCCATCACAGTCTGTCTGAAAGAAACTCTTTCACTTACCAAAACTCCAGCCTCCGCCACAGTCATACCCAGACATTCCTGGATATCTTGGTACCATCGTCTTCTTGGTCTACCTCTGCCTCATTTGCCTGGCACCATACCTTCCATCACTGTTTTCTCAAGACCGTTGTGTCTCTTGATGTGACCAAGGTATTTACATTTTCTAGCCAAAATGGAATTGATAAACCAGTTCTCTTCTATGCTCAACTCTTGCCGAATGGCTACATTTGTCTTTTTCTCTATCCAGGGTATTCTGAGGATCTTTCTGTAACATTTTGACTCGAAGGATTCGATTCTTTGTCTGTTGGAATTACAAACGAGCCGACTGGGACAGATTTGCAATCCTGACAGATGGGCTGTGTGAAACCATCAACACACGAAACACCAAAATGAAGCCCATGGTGGAGAGCCTAAGCAAGGCAATAATGCAAGCCGCCACTGAAACCATCCCAAGAGGAGCTAGGAAAAACTATAAGCCCTACTGGAATGATGAGTTACAGAAAGTGGAAGATGCAGTAACAAATGCTAGGAACATGGCAGAACGAGAAAAATCCATGGAGGCAAACATCGCCCTCAAAGCCGCCGCGGCGAAGTACAAACACACTCTCAAGCAAACAGCAAGAGAAAGTTGGAAAAATAAAACGGAAAGTCTGAACCTGGACAAAGACGGGAACAAGCTATGGAAGCTAGTCAGAGCCATGAACGACGAAACCCCGTCAAATAAACAAATTACTATCAAGCAGGGCGAGAACTTGATCACAGGTAAGAAAGCCGCAAACGCCTTTGTCGATCACTATGCCAGAGCAAACCACATCGAGGTCCCTGCAGATAAGCATACAGACATTAGCGAAGAGCTAAAGGGACACGAAAACATAAATACGGCTCCTGAAGAGCACATGATGGCCAAACTAACAATGCGCGAAATGGAAGAGGCTATGAGTACACTAAAGAAAAGGAAATCTCCCGGAAAAGATGGGATAACAAACGAAATGCTGATGGGGCTGGGCCAAACAGCGAAGAAGAAACTACTATCAGTCCTGAACCAAAGCTGGAAAAGGGGTATTGTACCCCAGGCATGGAAAGATGCAATACTGGTACCAGTACCAAAAACAGGGAAGGACAAAACAGATCCAAATGGATACAGGCCCATAAGCCTACTGAGCTGTGTTGGCAAGCTGATGGAACGGATGATAAACACCAGACTGATGTGGCATCTGGAAGAAAAACGAATACTAATTCCACAGCAAGCCGGCTTTAGACAGCACAGATCCACTGAGGACCAGGTCATCCTCATAGCCCAGGAGATAGAAGATGCCTACCAGGCACAGAAACACACAGTAGCTGTTTGGGTGGATCTGGAAAAGGCATTTGACAAAGTCTGGAAGGATGGACTTAGAGTCAAGCTAAGAAGAAGTGATGTCTGTGGGAAGATGTACAAGTGGATCAACCACTACCTCAAACAAAGAACGGCCAGAGTCCAAGTACAAGGGCAGATGAGCAAAAAGGTGACACTCGAGCAGGGAGTACCCCAAGGGGGAGTATTGTCACCCACACTCTTCCTGGTATATATAAACGATATTACAGAGAATATACCAAGAAGAGTCCATAGCTCAATGTTTGCAGACGATCTGGCTATGTAAACCTCTGAAAAGAATCTCACCATAGCAAGAAATCGGATGCAGACGGCCCTAACATCGCTGGAAGAGTGGGCGAACTCATGGCTGGTCAAAATAAACGAGGAGAAAACCACGTGCACAATATTCTCGCTCTCATTAAAACCCCAAAGTACCAAATTAAGTCTGAATGGCAAAATCCTGCAGCCAAACGACAACCCAACCTATCTGGGAGTCACATTTGATCGGCGCATGACATGGAAAAGTCAGATTGAGAGAAACCGAATGAAAGCCAGAGAAAGAATGGCGATCATGAGGAAACTTGCTGGCACAAGCTGGGGAGCAGACGAAGGCATACTAAAGAAACTGTACACTGGAAGAGTGAGACCAGTTCTCGAGTATGGCATTGCGGCATGGACAACCGCAGCGAAGGCGAACTTCGATAAAGTTAACAAACTTCAAAACCAAGCCATGAGAATTATAACAGGTGGCATGAAGTCAACGCCAATTGTAGAACTCGAAAAGATTACAAAATTGCAATCCATGACCGATAGAAGAGACTGCAGAGCCCAGCTGCAGTCAGAGAAACTCAGAAGACTGACGGACCATCCAATGTACCAGAGACTAAACAATTTGGGAAATGGGAAACTAAAGCGGAGAAACTTTGCAGAAATAGCCAAAGCAAAGATGCACGAAGATCCCATAAACGCACTAACAACACCAAAACCCATCACTACTGTACGAAAACCTACTTGGAGGCAGGATATATTTCCAGAGGTGGTAGAAAATATACCAGGTATTGCAAACAAAAACTGCCAGACCGAAAAAGAAAGGAGAGACACTACCCTAAGCTTCATAACGAAAAGCTACCCAAGCATGGACTGGACCCATGCATACACCGACGGTTCTGTAACAAACACTACACAGAACGGAGGGGCAGGAGCATTCCTGAACCTACCAAATGGCAGAAAAATAACACTGTCATTCGCTACTGGTAAGTACACAAGCAATTTCAGAGCAGAGGCAGAGGCACTGAGGGCGGCAGTGGAAGAAATGGTAACACACAGTGAAAATGAGAGCCATATAGTCCTGCTGACAGATGCGCTCGAAGTAGTCACAGCGCTAAAAAGCCAGAAAAACACTGAACTTAATGACCTTAAGAGCAGCACTCTGCAAACTGTGCCAGCAGTCCGCACCAAAAAGGGTAGTGGTACAGTGGGTTCCGTCACACTGCAACATCCAAGGCAACGAGGAGGCAGACAGACTGGCAAAAGAAGGTGCAAGGCTACCACAAACAGATACCAGTATGACGTACGAAGAGTCAAAACGGCTTATCAAAGCCAGATACATGACCAAATGGGAAACCGAACATACTGGTTACACCAAAAACGATGCCTATTACCAGTTGAACCGAAGAGAGCAGGTCGTTGTCTTCAGACTTCGCACTGGCCACAACAGACTGAGGTACCACCTATTCAACAAATTGAAGATAGGGTGTACCGACGAATGCCCGTGCGGTACTGGTAAAATGACCACTGAACATCTGCTGCAGAACTGCCCGACATACGAGGATCAGAGAGAGCAGATGTGGCCATTGCCAGTGGAACTGCAAGACAAGCTCTATGGTAGTGGCGAGAGTCTCAGGATGACCGCCGCTTTTTTCGAGAAAATAATGGTTACTGTCTGACTGTGTACGCAGAAGAAGAAGAAGAAGAAGATTCTTTGTCTAGAAGTTTTAGTAATCGGCCATGATTCGCAGACATAAGCTGGCACAGAAAACAATAAACACAAACTCTCAAGATGTACTTTTGTCGTTTTGTTCGTGCTCAGCCATAATTTCTTCAGGCTGTTCAATCTCTGCAGTCTCTCAATCAAACCCCAAAATACAAAATTAAGTCTAAATGGCAAATTCCTGCAGCCAAACGACAACCCAACCTATCTGGGAGTCACATTTGATCGGCGCATGACATGGAAAAGTCAGATAGAGAGAAACCGAATGAGAGCCAGAGAAAGAATGGCAATCATGAGGAAACTTGCTGGCACAAGCTGGGGAGCAGACGAAGGCATACTAAAGAAACTGTACACTGGAAGAGTGAGACCAGTTCTCGAGTATGGCATTGCGGCATGGACAACAGCAGCAAAGGCGAACTTCGATAAAGTTAGCAAACTTCAAAACCAAGCCATGAGAGTTATAACAGGAGGCATGAAGTCAACGCCAATTGTAGAACTTGAAAAGATTACAAAACTGCAATCCATGACCGATAGAAGAGACTGCAGAGCCCAGCTGCAGTCAGAGAAACTCCGAAGACTGACTGACCATCCAATGCACCAGAGACTAAACAATTTGGGAAATGGGAAACTAAAGCGGAGAAACTTTGCAGAAATATCCAAAGCAAAGATGCACGAAGATCCTATAAACGCACTAACAACACCAAAACCCATCACTACTGTACGAAAACCTACCTGGAGGCAGGATATATTTCCAGAGGTGGTAGAAAATATACCAGGTATTGGAAACAAAAACTGCCAGACTGAAAAAGAAAGGAGAGATACTACCCTAAGCTTCATATCGAAAAGCTACCCACGCATGGACTGGACCCATGCATACACCGACGGTTCTGTAACAAACACTACACAGAACGGAGGGGCAGGAGCATTCCTGAACCTACTAAACGGAAGACAAATAACACTGTCATTCGCTACTGGTAAGTACACAAGCAATTTCAGAGCGGAGGCAGAGGCACTGAGGGCGGCAGTGGAAGAAATGGTGACACACAATGAAAATGAAAGCCATATAGTCCTGCTTACAGATGCTCTCGCCGTAGTCACAGCGCTAAAAAGCCAGAAAAACGCTGAGTTTAATGACTTAAGAGCAGCACTCTGCAAACTGTGCCAACAGTCCGCACCAAAAATGGTAGTGGTACAGTGGGTCCCATCACACTGCAACATCCAAGGCAACGAGGAGGCAGACAGACTGGCAAAAGAAGGTGCAAGACTACCACAAACATATACTAGTATGACGTACGAAGAGTCAAAACGGCTCATCAAAGCCAGATACATGACCAAATGGGAAACCGAACATACTGGTTACACCAAAAACGATGCCTATTACCAGTTGAACCGAAGAGAGCAGGTCGTTGTCTTCAGACTTCGCACTGGCCACAATAGACTGAGGTATCACCTATTCAACAAATTGAAGATAGGTGGTACCGACGAATGCCCGTGCGGTACTGGTAAAATGACCGCTGCACATTTGCTGCAGAACTGCCCGACATACGAGGATCAGAGAGAGCAGATGTGGCCATCACCAGTGGAACTGCAAGACAAGCTGTATGGCAGTGGCGACAGCCTTAGGATGATCGCCGCTTTTTTCGAAAAAATAATGGTTACTGTCTGACTGCGTACGAAGAAGAAGAAGAAGACAATCTCTGCAGTGACATGGCTTTTCTACTTCTGATTTTTTTCGAGCAGTCGTCATTTTTGTCAATTCTGGATCCCAGATATTCAAAATATGTGACTTGATCTATTTCCTCACCATCTATTGTAAATTTATATTGAAATTGTGTTTTGTCGGTGGTCATTATCTTTGTTTTGTTTATGTTTATCAGCGTGCGAAGAAGAAGAAGTTTATGTTTATAAACAGGTTTTGATTTTTACTGTGTCCATTTACGGCTGAAATTAGCTGCTCTAGTCCTTCTGCCCTTCTTGATAGTATCACTGTGTCGTCTCAGTATCGTAACTCTGGAATTTCGTACCTGCCAATCTTAAATGTATCAAAACTGTCAATGCTCTCTTCTCCTCTAACATTTCTCATTATACATTTCGCATAGATGGTAATATTAAAGAAGATAAATTATGTATCTGTGCATAGCATATATAGGCTATATATATATATATATATATATATATATATATATATATATATATATATATATATATATATATATAGGATTGACATCCTGTTAGTCTCATCTCGATAGACAGACTCTGGACCACGCTAGAGTAGGGCCTCCAGCTGGTTTCCCCTGTCTGCAAGTCAGCACACAAAGCCTGCCTCCAGCTGGTTTCCCCTGTCTGCAAATCAGCACACAAAGTCTGCCTCCAGCTGGTTTCCCCTGTCTGCAAGTCTGCCTCCAGCTGGTTTCCCCTGTCTGCAAATCTGCCTCCAGAGTGTTTCCCCTTTCTGTAAGTCCGCACACAAAGCCTGTCTGGCTCCAGCTGGTTTCCCCTGTCTGCAAATCAGCACACAAAGTCTGCCTCCAGATGGTTTCCCCTGTCTACAAGTCAGCACACAAAGTCTGCCTCCAGCTGGTTTCCCCTGTCTGCAAATCAAGACACAAAGTCTGTCTCCAGCTGGTTTCCTCTGTCTGCAAGTCAGCGCACAAAGTCTGCCTCCATCTGGTTTCCCCTGTCTACAAGTCAGCACACAAAGCCTGCCTCCAGCTGGTTTCCCCTGTCTGCAAATCAGCACACAAAGTCTGCCTCCAGCTGGTTTCCCCTGTCTGCAAGTCTGCCTCCAGCTGGTTTCCCCTGTCTGCAAGTCAGCACACAAATCCTGTCTGTCTCCAGCTGGTTTCCCCTGTCTCCAAGTCAGCACACAAAGTCTGCATCCAGCTGGTTTCCCCTGTCTACAAGTCAGCAAACAAAGTCTGCATCCAGCTGGTTTCCCCTGTCTACAAGTCAGCACACAAAGTCTGTCTCCAGCTGGTATTCCCTGTCTGCCAGTCAGCACACAAAGCCTGCCTCCAGCTGGTTTCTCCTGTCTACAAGTCAGCACACAAAGTCTGCCTCCAGCTGGGACTGTCTTTTGCCCGTTCCTTCCAGTTGCGGGTGTTCATATGCTTGAGGCACATACTTGGAATTTCATGGCGGGACAAACAACGACAACGTGTTGGACAGTACGCTTATATACGAGGCGTGTTCAATTGAAACCAGACGCAGTGGCTTTATTACAAATATATGAAAGTTACATCATCTGGTGTGACATAATTAAATATAGCAGTTGTTATGAAGCAAACATGCCACATGGTTATTTAGAAAAAGTCGCCATAGGCATTCAGATACGCATCCCACTACTTGGATAGACGGCGGATGATGTCCTAAAAAAATGGCTTTGGTTGGTCTTTGGTCACCGAGGCAATGACGTCTGCATCGGAATCGATTCTTTGTCTCTTCAGAAATTTGTTTAAGGGTCCGAACAAATGGAAGTTACAAGGGGACATAAATCGGGGCTAAAGGATGAGTGTGGCAGTACTTCCCACCTTTTCTGTGCTAACGCTTTCTGAACAATGTTCGCGATATATGGACGCGCATTGTCGTGCAATAGAATCACACCACGCGATGCATGCCGGGTCGTTTATTCTTGATTACTGTATGCAGCTTGTCTAGTGTCTCATGGTAGCGGATGGCATTGATGTTCACGCAAGTCTCTAAAGCCTACCAACAAAAGTCCCTCATGGTAAAAAAAACGCTGTCAGCATTACCGTACCAGCGGTAACGTGTGACTTGAATGTTTGTTGTTTTTGTAATCCGGGATGTTCCCATTGCATGCTGGGAGTTTTGCTGCTCGGCTCAAAGTGGTGGCCCCATCATTAATCACCTGCCACTATGTGCAAAAGAAACGAATCATCCTCCACTTTGTATCACAGAAAGTGGTTCTTCTTCTTCTTCTTCTTCTTCTTCTTCTTCTTCTTCTTCTTCTTCTTCTTCTTCTTCTTCGTTCGTTCTCAATCTCCCATTACCAAACCCTGAAAGGGCTTAAGTAGCAGAATGTAGTCCAGAGAACGGAATGCGTTGTGTCCTAGTTTACAGCTTGGCTGCGATATTTGCACCTTTCGGTCCAACACATCTGACTTCAGCAAGCATTTTTTTAGTACCGGGTTAGCATTCCCTCTTCGATCCCTTCTCGTAAGCCAGTCTGCCCTGCTGCATCCTGTTATCCAGTATCACCGCGTGGAGGTGTAGAAAGGTCTTGGCAGCTATGGTTCGCTGGCCCTGACGCTAGCAGTCAGCTATGGGTCGCTGACCACTGCAGCTCATGCGCTGCTCAGCATCTTGATCCCTGAAAGTGGTTCAAACTCTATCTTGTGCTTTCTTCCTTATCGTGGCTAGTCAGCAACCGAGGTACTCATTGTGAACAAACCTTCCGATACTTCAGTTTCTTGCTAATCACCATTTGAACTATCCCAAGCGACACAGGGAATTCCTCTGCTAGCAAACGTAAGCTCCTGCGACGGTCAATCCGAATTGCTGCATCAATTTTGGTGATGGCATCTTCTGACGCAACAATATGCGCCTGAACTGGTCTCGGAAGATCTTTCGTTAATTCGCGTTCTTCTTTAAACATCGTTGTCCAGTTCTTTACTGTTGTCTTCGACACACTTTTGTCACCATGCACCGCCTGCATTCTGCGATGAATGTCAACTGGTCGACATCCTTCAGCTGTTAGAAACCGAATCACCGCTCGCTGATCAACTCTGGATGGATTCCGTATCACATCCGCCATCTTTTCAACGGTCTGCGGAGGAAACTATGAGTCAGAGGATAATGACATTTAGCAAACTTGACTGTTGGTATGTGATGTTTACACCAGAATTGACATGTATGTTCGTATGTTCACTTGGTGCAGTTAAGGTCGGTTTCATTTGAACACGTCTTGTATATATATATGGGATCAAGTTACTGAGCAGTGCATGCGCGGTCGATTTAATTATGTGTTTACAGTCAAGCTGTAAATTATGACACAACGCATTCCGTTCTCTAGACTACGTCTCTCTACTTGCAAAGCACTTTTCAATGCTTGGTAGCGGGAGTTTAAAAAAGAACGTCGAAGAAGAAGAAGAAAAAGAAAAAAAAAGAAGAAGAAGGCATGAATGTAACGACCCGTATCGTGTGCTGTTAAATTGGTATACATTTTGAACAACTTCAACATAAATAAAGTAAACTCAGTCTCTTCCAATTTTAAATATTTATTTTCCAGATATATATGGTGAAAATATACAAAGCTTAGTCTACCATATTATCACAATGATTGAAAACCATCATTCTTGTCTTTGACTGCAAAAAACAAGATTGACTTGCACTGTCATCAATGTTCACGGATCAAGAGGCTGAGCAGGGCAAGAGCTGTAACGGTCTGCGACCCAGAGCTGATTGCTAACCGACGTTAGGGCAGCGACCCAGAGCTGACAAGACCATTCTCCACCTCCACGTGGTGATCCTAGATAATAATCTGCAACAGGGCAGACTGTCTAAGGAAAAGGGATCGAAGGGGGAAGGCTAGCACGGTACCCAAAAATGTCATGCTGAAGTCGAATGTGTCAGACCGAAAGGTGCAAATATCGCGGTCAAGCTGTAAACTACGAAACAATGCATTTCGTTTTCAGGAATACATCCTGTTGCTTGCAAAACCTTTTTTAGAGCTTGGTAGCTGGATTTTAAGAACCAATGAAGAAGAAGAAGAAGAAGAAGAAGAAGAAGAAGAAGAAGAAAATGAAGAAGAAGAAGAACCAAACTTTATCTGTCGAGATTACTACACACCATAGATCACTCAGCCGGTATCGTGTCATGGTTGAGTGCATATCATTTGTAACCAGTTTCCAAGATTGAAATCGATCGTTCACCAGATCTAGAAGTATAACTTATATACAACTATAACTAAGTATCAACATCAAGTGTAACACGATCTCGACATTTGGAATGCTCACTTAATACGCTCTTGAGATATGACATTGTACATAGGCTGATAATCATATTTCAAAGCGTTAGTATTGCTGACATTTGTGGTATCGGAAACTCTGACACGTAGGTAATCTTTAAAACGACGGAAACTTAACAATGAAATCCCCACTGATGTCCCATGGGTATGTTTCGATCAGTTTATGTACATGTTTTTGGTATTCCTCCATTGGCATGTCTGATTAAATAAGAAATGCAAATAGATCTGGCGTTGTCGTATTTAAATTTGATCAAGTGTTGATGTTGTCGTGTGAGGCGTCAACAATAAGAAGAAATGTTGATACATGAAACGTTATGCTTGCAACCAGTGTTTCATGGCATCGTGTGCATATCAATTATTCACACGCGATATGGTAATTCGTCTGCGAATATTGTTGCTTACATTCAGTTTCTGGCAGTCGCTCTCTCTGACAACACGAAACTGACTAAGTGTATCGCTCTATAATACCAATATAACAAACTATCTTTTGCATGTTATCTTCTTCTGTTTCTCATTCGTCAAGTTTGTATTTTATTTTATTGTTTTATTTGTTACGTCTATGCGCGGCTCACTTCTCTGAATAAAAGTTGCTGTAGCGGAGAATCCTTAAAGGTTTCAAGCTTTTCGTGAAGTTTCATCTCCGCGGATATGTGCTCAGTACGCAAATGGCTAAGAATTGAAGTCTTGCAGGATATGTTCAGATGTCTGGGCTGCTTGTCCGTACCTACACATAGGTGATGAAGTCAATTTTAGTCCATGTAAGTGGCCTTTCTTTCTGTTATGTCCCGTTCTCATGTGGAACAGGATCACTTGCTCCGTTCGATGGAGGTTGTGGTAGTTGTCTTTCGTTTGGATGACTTTCCTTATGGCTTGAATAGGAATTTTCTTTTCTTGGAAGGTGATTGTTTCTTGAATGGGCTCAAATATTATTCACGCCTTCCGCAACGTATCCCCTGTCTGTACTTAACTTTCCGTGTCCAAGCACCATGTTATACTTCATGCATCCAGTATTCAGCGACATGGATTGTCTTGGCATTTGCCTCCAGCATGTCACACCTATTGCATGTTTTCTAGAGGTTTGGGCAGGTCATCAGGTGGTCGGGGTCCTGTATAGCACCACAGTCTCATGTGTCATCTGTATCCCCATCGTTTCATATTTCACTTGCACCGTGATACACCAGTTCGGAGTCTGTTAAGCGACTTCCATGCTGCGTATGGTAGATAGTGTCCCATATCTCACTTGCACCGTGATACACCAGTTCGGAGTCTGTTAAGCGTCTTCCATGTTGTGTATGGTAGCTGATGTCCCATATCTCACTTGCACCGTGATACACCAGTTCGGAGTCTGTTAAGCGACTTCCATGCTGCGTATGGTAGATAGTGTCCCATATCTCACTTGCACCGTGATACACCAGTTCGGAGTCTGTTAAGCGACTTCCATGCTGCGTATGGTAGATAGTGTCCAGGAGCAGGTTCCTTCCAAAGTTCCATCTCTGGGGCCTGCACCAATTCGTGCCACCTCTCAATACGGCGTCTTTCAGGGATTGTCTGTATTGACGTTGTTGATTTTGGGAAGCTATGTCTCGCTTTGAGTCTTGTGCTCTGTACCCCCTGTCTGTGATTGATTAATACGAATGGATTTGAACTCATCCTCTATTGCAGCATAATAGTTTAAAACATCATTAGTTGTCTGCGCGTGTTCTCCGACAGGGTATCTGACAAACGTTTTAACTTATCTTAACGTCTTTATTATTGTTTAGAACAGGAGAGTCTCCTTCTAGGAGCAACAAAACCACTTATCAACGTGTGTTGACGCAGAAAAAAAGCTGTACATTTGCTGTCTGATAGAAAACTAACATATTTCGTCAAGGTAACAGATCTGCATTGAAATAAAATCAAAACGTTTTCAGGTTTTCAAAAATACGTAGTCATCAAATGTTGACCTGTCCGTGTCTGTTCAAGTTTTTGTGAACATAACGATTTTACAGGACGGGGTAGCCATCCCTATGTCCAACCTTCCTTAGTTGTCTCTTACAGCATGCCGGGTATATTACAGTGGTATTATTCCTCGCGCTTCTTTTGGACCCAGGTAACACATGAGCGATCAGCTGCATTGGAGTCTAACTAAATTTAACGAATGTGCAGAACATGGAATTGAGGGTGCATATGGATTTCTCTTAGGTAGACTGTTTTCCATGTTATTAAACCGACCTGGCATGTTTGCAACATTATCATAAGACTGCTCCTGGCATCTGGCGGAGTCAAGTTCACGATCATCTATGTAATATGAGACAAATAACAAGGATTTCTTGGGACTATATTTTGGCCTGTATTGTTCTCAATTGGTAGAAGAGCAACAAAACGTTCGGTGAGCTTAACGCCAGCACGAATTACCTAAAGCTAAATGAGTTAATTGGTCATTATGTGCAGTCCAGCGTTGTTTCTACTAATGAAATCCGGGACGTTTTTATCTCTTTCTGTATTAGATTCTTGTACCTTGTTCGCCGGCCCGTTGATGAATATGGTGGGGACTTCATCGGCTAACTACTATATTGAACAAAGAATATAAAGTGGCCTTGTTATTTGACAAAGACGCAGTATGATCAACCCGCAGCGAAATAATACTACATATAGGTTTCAGGGTCCCAAGTAAGAGGTCGACCCTGGCGGGGATGGATAGAGGGTATCACAGAAACGCTCTCAAAAAATTCAACATGTCGACAGCACAGACATCCCATCTAGCACAAACCGGAAGTCTAAGCATACCTCCTCCCTGCGACGCCACAATACAAAAGCAGTAGAACAAAATATAAAAGAAGAAGTAATTTGATGAATCGTTGCATAGCATATTGTCTTAGATAGATATGAACAGTGTTTCAGCGTTTTCATATGCTCAGATATGGTTGGCAAGAAATAGGTAGACCTCAGCAATTACTTCAAGAAGTCCTAAAATGTTTCCATTATCTTGCACACCAAATTATTCATCAGTTCCCCGTACCGAAAAGTCAGGTTTTGAGAAGGTGCTTACTACAGAACTACCAGAGGAAGAACATTTCGCCATTACCACTGTTTTCTCGAGATCTGCATATCTAGTTTATGGACATGTTTGCAAATACGACAATATAGCATCTATGTGTTCCACTCTTGATTCTTGCTACTACATATTTCCAAATCATTAAAAGCCATCTTTGCAAAAAACGATTCAGATTATGGAAACAGTTTCCAAACAAAGCAATACATGTTTCAAGTAAATGTCGAATACAGAACCGGGATCAACATACATGAGCGCATGAGCTGCAGTGGTCAGCGACCCATAGCTGACTGCTAGCGTCAGGGCCAGCGAACCAGAGGTGCCTAGACCCTTCTACGCCTCCACGCGATGATCCTGGATAACAGGCTGCAGCAGGGCAGACTGGCTAAGGAGAAGGGATCGAGGGGGGAATGCTAACCCGGTACTCAAAAAATGCTTGCTGAAGTCGGATGTTTTGGACCGAAAGGTGCAAATATCGCGGTCAAGCTGTAAACTACGACACAACGCATTCCGTTCTCTGGACTACATTATGCTACTTAAGCCATTTCAGGGTTTGGTAGCAGGAGATTGAGAACGAACGAAGCCAAGCCAAGTCAATACAGAACCCACTCGCGACAATATGCCTTGTCGTTAGTTTTTTTGTTCTGTCTTTCTGTGAAAGTTAGAGTGCTACAGCGCCTCAATATATCTTTATTGTTAACGTTGTCAAGGCAGGTCATCCTGTAACCGGTGAGGCCGTTGGGACACATATAAAGACATCCTCATAACCCCACGCCATCACTTTCTGTCAGCGGTCGCTACCTGTTAATGGTGTAGACACAGAATAATGTGTCAAAGGATCCCTTCCAAATTCTAACAGTCTGTCTATGACCTACTTTCGATTACAGGTGGCCATGGCTTGTCGGACCATTTTCTATCCAGAATCTAGCGATATTTTTAGATAAAATTCCCAAGAATCCTGAATTATTTGTCCATCCAATCAGCTCAACATTTTACCTCTGTAATTCTCCTTCTTTGTCTTCTTCGTACCATGTCAGATGTCAACTTGAATGTGTTCACAGAAAGCAGCGGTCATCTTGAGGCGGCCGACACTGTTATTGAGTTTGTCTTCTATCGGCACTGGCGATGGCCATGTGTGCTTTGTCTGGTCCTGGATTCGTCAGTAGCATATATCTTCAGTTTATTAAATAGATGGTATCTTTGTATGTTGGGGGCCTGTGCGGAGTCTGAAGACCACTACCTGCTCTCTTTTGCTCAACTGGTAATAAGCATCATTTCTTGCGTAGCCAGTATACAGTTTTCCATTTGTCCATGTACCTGGCTCTAATAAACCGTTTGGACTCTTCGTAAATCACACTAGAATCTGGACCTTTGTGATTCCAATATAAGTTTCAACACTAAAACCATCAACAGTTTCTGGCATTTCACATGAATCATCTCCGGTTGACTGTTTATTTGTATATTTTTCTGGAACTTCAGTTTTGTTTGCACAGTCAACAATATACGATTCAATATTATTTGTCTGTCCAAGTGTTGTTGTTGTTGTTGAATGCACACACTGAGTAGAATTACTCTTTCGTGCGCCCTAAAAATGATGGTAAGTGGCGGGTTGTCGTAGCTTCCCTCACATCCCGAGCGTGATGATGAAGGTAGACCGGAGTCAATCATGCGGCTGTGCTATGCTTGGCTACATCTGCGTATCGCTCACTACTACGGGGATTACGTCGATACATCGATCCCTCACCTTGTTAGCCAGGATGCCATGAAAACAGCCCGTTTCCAGTAAAGGTTTCGAGGAAGCCAAGGTGAGGGTCTTGTCCAGTATATTTTGCCTGAACCTGACTAACATGTCTGATCAGTATATTTTGCCTGAACCTGACTAACATGTCTGATCAGTATATTTTGCCCGACCAGACGTTAGTCTTCCTTCCCGTCTGTACAATTACTTGTAGTTAACAATTTGACAAATCAATATGATTACCAACACCGATATAACCACCAACGACAGTTTCATTGACATCTCCAACATCCAACTATTCATTTCTTGTGCCTTGAACTACCACTTCGAATGTGTTTCCAGATTTAGCAATCGACAAGAAACTGTCCGCTTTGATAATGTTGTTTTGGGGAGAAGAGACTAATGTCTTGTCACGAAAAACATACTGACCGGACAAAGTTAGTCAGGGTCAAATATAACGCCGAAGACTCGCGTCTCGCTTCAATGCAGTTCTCCCAAGAAACAGAATGTGTCATGACAATCTGATTAACGAGGTGGAGGATCGACGTGATCGCCATAGTAGTGAGCGACACACAGATGAAGCTACCCCCAATCCACCATCATCACAACGCTCGGGCTGTAAGCAAAGCTACTACGACACACCCTTTTCAATGCGCACAAAAGAGTAATTATTCACATTGTGAACAATCGGCAACAACAACATGATATTTATTATTGACATAATATCCTGATTAACTCCGTAGAGCAGATGCATCGGCTTGAACACTTTCTTACAATGTTACAGGGCCGATATATTGTACTGACATATTTACATGTAATAGTGTCTCAAAAACAATCACTTTCATTGTCTGTCCCCGAATCTTCATTGGTTTTATTTATATAATATATCTTTTGTGAGAAAATAGAACAACTAATGGTTGATTATCACTGATTTTACAGGGATCAAGATCATGCGCAAGTGTACGCGCTGCAGCGGTCAGCGACCCATAGCTGGCTGCTAGCGTCAGGAATAGCGAACCAGAGCTGCCAAGACTCTTCTACACCTTCTCGTGGTGATCCTGGATAACAGGCTACAACAGAGCAGACTGGCTAAGTAGAAGGGGTCCAAGATGGAAGGCAACCTGGTACTAAAAAATTGTCCGCCTAAGTTGAATGTATTGACCCGAAAGGTGCAAATATTGCAGTCGATCTGTAAACTACGACACAACGCAATCTATTCTCCGGACTACATCCTGCTACTTGCAATGCCCTTTTCGTGGCTTGGTAGCGGGAAATTGAGAACGAACGATGAAAAATAAGAAGAAGAAGAAGAATATGAAGACTAATTTTACAGAGCGTATCTGAGTATCTTCAGGGTGACGCGATCTCTTATTACGACACATGATATGACTCGATCTCCGTTATTGACACGCTTCAGACAATCAAGCGGACACAATGAGAACATAGCTTGATATTATAGAAAGAAAGACGATTAGGAAGGAACATGCCTCACCCACTACCTCATAAAATGATGATTTACAATTACGTTTCTAACACTTCAAATATGACATCAGTGTCTGTTATGGGACATGTGTATAGTCATGTGTAGGTCATTTTAAAAATGCAGTAGTCAATGAGTCAACAGCAGCCAGCGACCCTATTTCGCCTCCATGTGACAGCCATGAAATCATTCTACAACCATGCAGACTGGCTATGTGATTAGAGATCGAAAAGTGAAGGCAAATCCAGTCCCAATAATGGCGTGCTGAAATCGAATGTGTCGGACCGAAAGTCGTAGATATCGCAGTCTTTCTGTAAACTACGATACAACCTCACAAACATCCATATCAAAACAAACGCAGAAGAAGGACTAAGAAGAATCGCTTATTATTTTCTTGGCTGGACACCCACTCTCTGCAGAGATCTTTCTCGTCTCCAATGGCAACACACAGCGTTGGTAACCGCAGTCTTGAACTCCTTGTTCGTTGCTATTAATACGTACAACGTGAGACTAGAGTTGAGAGAGGCTATAATAACTGTGATGGTTATAGCCAGTGCGGGTACGTCGATAAAGAAGTAACAAAGCACGGTTATGCACAGTGGAAGCCAGCAGACGAAGAACAGTCCACAGGCCAGAAGGAGGAACTTGATAATCTGCCAGTTAAATGTATCTTTTTGTCTTTGGAAATGCAATGAATTCCTAATAGCCTCAACCTTTCTCTTCTGTTTGTTTCGGACACAAAAAACTCGGCTATATGTGAAAATGATGGCGTTTACAACAATAAATAAATAAAAACAGAGGCTGAATAAGTAGTAATTGGAGACTATAAGCATTGAATTGCATCCAACGATTTGTGTAAAGTTGTTGAGCTGCATGGGAAGGAATCCCATCGTGGCAGATACAATCCAAGACATGGCGATAATCGTTGCTGTACTTGCAGAAGTAACCTTCCTCTGGTACCAGTAGGGGTGAACAACATACAGGTAACGATCAATGGAAACTAGGGCATGGCAGTTCAGGGATTCCAGAGCGCTGACGTAAACAAAACAGACAAATAACGTGCACAGGTGCTTGTCACTGTTAAAGGAAAACCCCATGTTTGATAAATACCATAATTCGTTTACGGTAAGAACAATTCCTAATAGCAGATCTGATACAGACAGTGAGGCCACGTATGCGTTGCTAAGCGTCCACAGCTGGCGGCTCTTGAAGAGAATGAACAGTAAAATGGTGCTGTTGACAATGACCATGGAAGTCACAAGCAGACTTGAACCGACGACAAGTACAAGATACACAGTAGTTGTTGTTGTGGAGTTGGCGCTGTTGACATCCAAACTGCCGACAATACTGGACATTATACAAAGAATCCGATATATTTATCCACATACTGTGAACATTATTTATTTGTTTCCGTCTATCAAATATATTTACGAATTTATTCACAAGTCAGTGCAACCACATCTATGCATTAATTAAACGTGAATGAGAATTCAATTTGGTCTGAAGATCTTCCATCTTGGGAAATAAATCCGGGATAATGTGTTTCCATTGGACGTTATTTATAAAGTGCTCTAAGAACAGTTCTGAAAGTCGAGTTGTAGCATGGTTGTAGAGTACATAATTAACAACGACATTTTGTATTACAGTACCAGATCTGTTGTTGTTGTTTTACCTATGAATAAATACATTCTTTGCGTGTATTTTTTAAAATCGTGGATGAATAAATAAATCGTTCTTATAATCATTTACAAATACTATTTGAATTAGAAATCGAAAACTGCGAATTAGCATTCCGTACATCGTATCAAATTTCTGTCCGTCCTTTCAATCCATCAATCTGAATTGCCGCAATTATAAGATTACGTGACTTTTGAGACGTGTGTACTACATTGTCTAACCTAAACAGATGTACACACTAGTTGGTGTATGAAGGTTAACCTGTATTGTTAGATAGACACGTCCTTTTCATTTACAATCTTTAGCTTTGGTTTGTTTAGGGATTTGTTTGTTTACAGCAATTATTTTGCTATACCCCTGAGTTGTTATTATTATGGATCTAGCAGCATACGGGCTCGCGCCCTTCGGCCCAATGTCATGTAATGGTATCTGCACGTGTTTATCAGCTGTTGTCTAGTGACATACAAAGTGTTCCATGTATCTGGCCGCGGAGGAAGAAGCATTTTTCTAAAATCGTTGAGCGCTGAGCACTCAAAGAGATGATGATCAAGGGTTTCATATGGGTGTGTACACAGCTGGCGTTCAGGAGTATGTTGTGGTTGGATTCTGTTCCGGTGCTTGTTAAGTGGGATGTGTTGGGTTCTCAATCGGAAAATAGTGCTATGATCGTCTCTTGGGAGCTGATTTACACTGTCGTTTGGACTGGGGCTTGCCATATGTCTGTAGACCTCCCTTCTCGTGTTTCCCATGGCCCATCTGTTCAGCCAAGTTTCTTTGTTTGATGTTCTTATGAGCTGTTTGGCTGATTGTAAAGTTGTTGCTATGTGTGGAGGATGTAGTCAAAGGGATAATTTGGTGTCAGGGAAGTGTGAAATACATAGTAGAAAAGCAAACACTAAAATGATAAAGCAGAAGCAAAAAGAGGAAAACCAACAACATTACAAACTAAAATGTTTTTATGCAAATGTGAGAAGCATAGTAAATAAAAGAGAAGAATTGGAACTGTATGTAGAAGAAGAAAAACCAGATATAATAGGGTTAACAGAATCATGGACATATGAGGAGATTGCAGATAGTGAACTTGAAATTGAGGGATATACAATGTTAAGGAAAGATAGGATAATTGGAGACAAGACTAAGGGAGGTGGCGTTTTATTATACTGTATAAATTCTGTTAATATAACGATCAAAGATTATTTATCATGTGGTAACAAAAATGAAAGTGTATGGTGAGAAATAGAAAGTGGGGGTGAAAAAACAGTGATTGGAGTGTGCTATAGATGTCCATCAAGTCAAAAAGAGGAAGATGAGGAGCTGATTAGTAGTATAGCAAAGGCAAGTAAAGGGAAATTATTATTAATGGGAGATTTCAACTATCCATAAATAAAATGGGATATGGCAGAAGCACTTGTAGAGTCAAAACCTTTAGTTACGTGCATAACTGACAATTTTTTAATTCAACATGTAGAAGCAGCCACCAGAGGCAAAAACATACTCGACCTAGTTTTTACCACAGAGGAAAATATGATTGAAAACGTTACCGTTGGGGAACTGTTTGGCTCAAGTGACCATCAAATCATCCGTTGGGATCTTATTGCAGGGAAAGAAGTAAACATAAACACGCGAACATACGACTACTCTAAGGCAGATGTTAAGAGGAGGAAAGAGGCAGCGAACCACATAATCTGGAAAGATATTATTGTAGGAACAGATGTTGAACAGGAGTGGGAAAGTTTTAAAACAGTTCTAGAAACGCTAAAAGAGGAATGTGTTCCATGTAGGGAGGTAAACCCTAAGCGTAAAAAGTGGATAACTAGATTTGTAGTGAAATGTAGAAGAGCAAAAAATAAAGCATGGCAAAAATATATAGAGGCAGGTAAATCAAAAGAAACATATGTAAAATATTTGGACAAGCAGAACATATCTCAGAAAGCGAATAAAACAGCAAAAATAGACTTTGAAAAAAAACTTGCTCAGAGGATCAAGACTGACAGTAAAAGCTTCTTTTCTTATGTTAGAAATAAACAAAGAACGAAAGACAAAGAAGGCCCTCTCATAGACAGTACAGGGAAAATAATAAGTGAGAATAGGGAGGCTGCTAATCTGCTCAATCAGTACTTTGGCACAGTCTTCACATAGGAGGACTGCTCCGAGATCCCAGAGCCTATAGATATTTTTCAAAGAGACATGGATACAGCGGGATTAAGATCAATCTGTATTACAGAGGAAATGGTTTTTAAAAAATTGGAGGGGTTGAAAGTGAATAAATGTCCAGGTCAAGATGGTATTCACCCAAAATTGCTGTATGAAATTAGAAACCAACTAGCAAAACCATTGGCTATATTATGTTCTCAATCACTTACAAAAAGGATTGTTCCACGGGATTGGAAAGATGCAGGAGTGATCCCATTATTCAAAAAAGGCAAAAAATCAGATCCGGCAAATTATAGACCGGTGAGTTTAACGAGCATAGTCTGTAAATTGTTAGAGTCAATAATCAAAGAAAACATTGTAATGCATTTAGAAAAATTTAATCTAATTAGAAATAGTCAGCATGGGTTTTCTAGAGGGAGATCATGCTTAACAAATCTCTTAGAATTCATGGAGGAGGTTACTAAAATCATAGATAAAGGGGAGCCAGTGGATGTTATTTATCTAGACTTTGCAAAGGCCTTTGATAGAGTACCTCATCAAAGATTATTTCGAAAGTTAAAATCACATGGAATAGGTGGCGAAGTTGCCAAATGGATTGAAAATTGGTTAACGGGAAGAAGGCAGAGGGTGGGCATAAATAAGGAGTACTCTGAGTGGAGTGAAGTGAAAAGTGGTGTGCCACAGGGCTCGGTTTTGGGACCAATTTTGTTCTTGATATATATAAATGATTTGGACATTGCTATGAGATCCATGATTGCAAAATTTGCTGATGACACAAAACTATGCAGTAGTGTCTCATCTAAAGCGGAAGTGGATATATTGATGTCGGATTTAGATAAAATTCGAGAATGGTCTGTAAGCTGGTAAATGGAGTTTAATGTAGATAAATGTACAGTCATCCACATGGGTAGATCCAATATGGAACATAATTACAGAATGGGAGAAAACAATATTAGAAAGATAGATAAGGAAAGGGACCTAGGGGTTATAATAGATCATACAGGAAAGGTGAGTGAGCAAGTTAAGGTAGCAGTGAAAAAGGCAAATGCAATGTTAGGTATGATAAAAAGAAATATTAAACATAGGAGCAAGGAAGTGATCGTCAAACTGTATAAAGCTTTAGTTAGACCTAGATTGGAGTACTGTGTACAGGTGTGGAGTCCTTATCATAGAGGGGACATAAACATGCTAGAAAGAATACAAAAAAGAGCGACAAAGATGATAGTGGGATTCCAGAATTACAGTTATGAGGAACGACTCAGAAAAACCGGCCTACAGTGTCTCGAAGAGAGAAGAATTCGTGGTGACTTAATACAGGTTTATAAGATGATCAGAGGAAAGGATAAATTAGACTATAACAAGTTTTTTAAAATACAGCCACCTACAATAACACGAGGGCATAGCTACAAGCTGATTAAAGAGAGGTCCAGGTTAGATATTAGGAAATATTTTTTTAGTCAGAGAGTGGTGTCTGCTTGGAATGCATTGCCAGGGGAGGTAGTGGAGGCAGGGACAGTTAATGCATTTAAGAATAAACTGGATGCGCATAGATTTTAGAGCAAGGTGATGTAAATGTAACTGGTTGTATACAGACTCTGCAGGGTCTTCTAAACCAGTATAAAGATGTTAAGTTAAGTTAAGTGTGGCTGTTCTTGTCTTGATCCCTCTTTTGCTAGTCTGACTATCTTGTCATTGCCAGGTATGCTTGCGTGTTTATGAATCCATTGCAGAACTATTTTAACAGCACTGGAAGTGATAGTGTTGTCAATGTCTAGATATATTTGGATAAGGTCAGATCTACAATAACCAGCAACTTCTAATTCTTGAAGAGATGTTATTGATTCTGTGAGAATAACTATGTTTTGGGGGCATTTGAAGGAAAGGCATCAAAAACTATCCTCAGATGGGGCAAATCGGATTTAAGTGCAGTGATTTCAGCTTCATAGTTGGAGCAAACCTCCCCGCAAGCATTAGGCAGCTCATCAGATTGTTTCGGGGATTTTATATAAACGAAATAACCGACTCTGATTAACTCTACACATATTTACCTGTCATGTCGGTAGGAGGACTAAAGTCTTGTCAGGCAAAACATGCTGATCAGTCATGTTAGTCAGTCAGACAAAACATGCTGATCAGTCATGTTAGGCAGTCAGGCAAAACATGCTGATCAGTCATGTTAGGCAGTCAAGCAAAACATGCTGATCAGTCATGTTAAGCAGTCAAGCAAAATATGCTGATCAGTCATGTTAGTCAGTCAAGCAAAATATGCTGATCAGTCATGTTAGTCAGTCAGGCAAAATATGCTGATCAGTCATGTTAGGCAATCAAGCAAAATATGCTGATCAGTCATGTTAGGCAGTCAAGCAAAATATGCTAAATAGTCATGTTAGTCAGTCAGGCAAAACATGCTGATCAGTCATGTTAGTCAGTCAAGCAAAATATGCTGATCAGTCATGTTAGACAGTCAAGCAAAACATGCTGATCAGTCATGTTAGTCAGTCAAGCAAAATATGCTGATCAGTCATGTTAGTCAGTCAGGCAAAATATACTGGCCAAGACCCTCACCTCCACTTTACCGTAGTCATTCCTGTAAACGGGCTGTTTTCACGGCCGCCTGGCTAACGAGGTGAGAGATTGACGATCCCCGGAGTAGTGAGCGACACGCAGATAAAGCCAAGCATAGCTCAAACTCCTGGAGGACCCCGGTTCACCTTCATCAGCACCCTCGGGATGTGAGGAAAGCTACAACAAACCGTCACTTAACGCTCTTTTCATGGCACACAAAATCTACTCTGTGTGGACATTCAACAACAACAACAACGTATCGTATGATGCCTACTGTAAGTGGAGTTGCACCCTAAAGTGCTCGTCAATAAAATCCACTATCTGCAACTTGTTATGTGATTTGATAAATAATTATTCAAAACTTTGAGTTTAGTTTTTAGAAGTTGTATATTATTTTGAATCGTGAAGATAAGGGTACTCAGTGTTCTCGAGATATGGTGTCCGACTCGGGTGCCGGAGGTCGCGTGTTCAAATCACGGTGGAGATCTGAATTTATTTCACGTGGATCGTCTTGTAAAAATTCTAGTGTTTGAGTCTATTAAGATGAACTCGCACATCGGTTAAAAAAAAAAAAAAAAAAAAATTCAAAGAAACTGGTTGTATGCAGGCTCTGTAGAGTCTTCTAAACCAATATAAGGGTGTTAAGTTAAGTCAAGTTATAACAGTTAAGATGTAATCATATTTACATGATAATCAAATGCTACATGTCAAAAAACAATCATGTGACTGTATCATTTATATCAAACTCTGAATCTCGTTGTTTAGTTATGTTGCATATCCTTACATTTTTGTTATACATTCCTTACCTTTTCTTATCTGTTGGTTACATATCAGTGCTTACAGCGTACACGCACGTGTTGTTATTGTTGCAATTAGTTATTACAAATGTTAGTGTTAAATCAAACGCTTATTGTTATATTTGTTACTAACAGTAGTCCTCTTATGCGATAAACACTGCATGGTGATAAATGTTTGTACCAGTTTGAAAAGTTAGCTAGAATTCGTTCAAAAAACTCAAAACGTTTATTTGGTATGCCAATAATGCGACAAAGAAGAAACGTTTATACACATTGCGCAAATCAGAAAACACAAGTTCGAGTTTTGAAATATAAGATCTTGTCCAAGCTACTAAACGCCGGCTACTAAATATGATAGAGATGAAGTTTGTGCATTTAAAGCAAATATGTTATTGATTGACCTTTCGTAATCAGAACCACTTGATTGGATGGTATTTTTTATGTTATCTTAGGTCTGAGGTATGTCAAGGCTTTACCTTAAGCTGCTCATTAATCAATTCCAGCAAACGTTACAGTCACGCTGTCTTCGTCGAGGACAAAATCGTACGATAACAACTAACAAATCACACACAGAAAACTTCTTCTTCTTCTTCTTCTTCTTCTTCTTCGTACGCAGTCAGACATCAACCTTTATTTTTTCGAAAAAAGCAACGGTCATCCTGAGGCTGTCGACACTGCCATAGAGCTTGTCTGGTGTTGGCACTAGTGATGGCCACATCTGCTCTCTCTGATCCTCGTATGTCGGGCAATTTTGCAGCAGATGTTCAGCGGTCATTTTCCCGGTACCACACGGGCATTCGTCAGTGCCACCTATCTTCAATTTGTTGAATAGATGGTACCGAAGTCTATTGTGGCCAGTGTGAAGTCTGAAGACCACGACCTGCTCTCTTCTGTTCAACTGGTAATAGGCATCGTTTTTGGTGTAGCCAGTATGTTCGGTTTCCCATTTGGTCATGTATCTAGCTCTAATAAGCCGTTTTGACTCTTCGTGTGTCATACTAGTATCTGGTTGTGGTAGTCTTGCACCTTCTTTTGCCAGTCTGTCTGCCTCTTCATTGCCTTGGATGTTGCAGTGGGATGGAACCCACTGCACCAGTACTCTTTTTGGTGAGGACTGCTGGCATAGTTGACAGAGTACTGCTCTTAAATCATTAAGTTCAGTATTTTTCTGGCTTTTTAGTGCTGTGACTACGGCCAAGGCATCTGTGAGCAGGACTATATGGCTTTCATTCCTTTTACCTGTCACCATTTCTTCCACTGCCGCCCTCAGTGCCTCTGCCTCAGCTCTGAAGTTGCTTGTGTATTTTCCAGTAGCGAATGACAGTGTTATTTTTCTGCCATTTGGTAGGTTCAGAAATGCTCCTGCCCCTCCGTTCACACACAGAAAACAACTAACAAATCACACACAGAAAACAACTAACAAATCACCCACAGAAAACAACTAACAAATAACTCACAGAAAACAACTAACTAATCACTCACAGAAAACAACTAACAAATCGAACACAGAAAACAACTAACAAATCACACACAGAAAACAACTAACAAATCACACACAGAAAACAATTAACAAATCACACACACAAAGTAAAACGTTGTGTAAAATGAGCGGGTTAAGTTCACAGCACCAAAGGGTATCGAATCTCAAGGTCACACTGAGGAGGGTACCAACGGATTCATCTATCTCACTAGCATGATATCAGGAGGTGGGCGCAGCGGTCCCGATACGTCAAGGCGGATCGGACGATCAGCACCGTTATGCACGACCTCCGACGTGTGCAGAGTAATGGCGTGATCTCTACTGAGACAAAAATCAGGATCTACCAGTCCTGGTCTACGGCTCCTTGACCTTAACATTGTTGAGACACGAAATGTCGATACTGGAGGCCTTCAACATGCGCAATCAACGGCGTATATCCTGGGCATCCGATGGCATGCAACGTGGAGGTCTCCGCCAAAACAGGCCTACTCCCAATCTCAGAAACACTTGACCGTCGCCGAGTTTCTTTGTTCGGTTATGTTGTACGGCTGGACCAGGAAACCCCGGCCCACAAGATACTATTCAAATCGTTCCTCAGTGCCAAAAGACTTCACCCGACCAGGTGGAGACGCAGAAGAGATCGTCCCCACAGAGTATGGTTCCAGCAGATATCATTCTTCTTCTCCGCCCTGGATGAAGCCTGGAACCAAGCCGTAGCAGTGGGGACCTGGATGAGGCCTGGAACCAAGCCGTAGCAGTGGGGCCCTGAATGAGGCCTGGAACCAAGCCGTAGCAGTGGGGCCCTGGATGAGGCATGGAACCAAGCTGTAGCTGTGGGGCCTTGAATGAGGCCTGGAACCACGCCGTAGCAGTGGGGCCCTGAATGAGGCCTGGAATTAAGCCGTAGCAGTGGGGCACTGAATGAGGCATGGAACCAAGCCGTAGCAGTGGGGCCCTGAATGAGGCCTGGATTTAAGCCGTAGCAGTGGGGCCCTGAATGAGGCCTGGAACCAAGCCGTAGCGGTGGGTCATGGATGGTGTCGACCGACGCAACGGGCCTCAGTCGCCTAAACGAACATTATTATTACTATTAAGTTCGCCATACCAGTATGTGCCAGGAAAGTGGACACGGTATGAATGGGTTACGTTCGCAGCCATTCCAGTATGTGCCAGAAAAGTGGACACGGTATGAATGGGTTAAGTTCTCCGCCATACCAGTATGTGCCAGGAAAGTGGACACGGTATGAATGGGTTAAGTTCGCTGCCATACCAGTATGTGCCAGGAAAGTGGACACGGTATGAATGGGTTAAGTTCTCCGCCATACCAGTATGTGCCAGGAAAGTGGACACGGTATGCTAATTATAAAATAGAGTGAACCAAACAAGACATGGGCAACACGATTGCACACAGACAAAATATGAACATCACAAAAATCGACATAATTGGCATACCGTGTTTCACACTATCCTAGTATATCCTGGTAAGGCAGCGAACATAAACCACGCATTTAACCACAACATTGGGGGTTTTTGCGATTTATTGATTGTTTTCGGTAGTTTTTTTCCCCCCTGACGAAGGGCTTGTGGCCGTAATGTGGATGTCGTTTTGTTTTTGTCTTGGTGCGGCTATTGAACCATTACGTATGTGTCTACTGTTAACATTCATGACTTCTGCAGCGACCATCAATTTACCTTTCATCATGCACAATTTGTTATGCGATCTGATAGATAATTATCCAATACTTTGTATTACGAATGTAAAACTTGTTTATATTGTAAAGCATGTAAATAATAGTATAGATGTAGTAGTTATACTAATACTTATAGTTATTTATTTACTTGCTTGCTTGCTTACTTTTCTGTCCACCTGTGCCGTAACAATAATTTATAACAATTGAAATATTTGGACACCTACCCATTGTGATTGTTGTTGTTGTATTTGGTGTTGTTGTTGTTGTTGTTGTTTAATGTCCACAATGAGTAGTTGTACTCTGTTGTGCCCCCTGAAAAGGGAGTTCAGTGGCTTACGTGATAATATTAACATATCAAAAACGAAAGTAAGATGGTTCGGTCACCTCATGAGAATGCATTCTGATCAACTGTGACTGTACGCTTACAATAAAAGAAGATCTGACTACAAGAGAAAAGGGAGGCTGTGTGGCAAATGATTAAAAAAGTAAGTAGCATGTCCATTACAGAACGTCGCTTTTTACAACCGCCACCTATTTGGCTGTTATAAGTTCCTTTTATAAGGTTGCAGTGCGGTAGGTTGCCATTACTTTCCTCACGTGGGGGCGCTATTGCCCGAGAAAAAAATCCAGTGCCTGTCAAACTTGACACGGCGGGAATCGAACCCTGTGCGTTGGAATTGTGAAAACCGAGGGAGTTACATTAAAAACAACACGGGCTTACAACTGATAAAACACACCTAGCCCAAAAACCGTAACTGAAACATTCCGTTAGTATAAGGAAGGATAAGCAAGGAATAATTGTTTCAGGCGTTTCTTTACTCTTTCTGACGTGTTTTATCAACGAGGCTTTTAATACAAATTTGGATATTGGATATGTTTGCACACAGATAAAACTATTGTTTGCATTTGGCGGGAAAATAGCGACACATACAAACAGGTGTCTGCGTCATATCCTTTGTGTCGTATGACAAGAAACAAAAAGAGAAACATGCTCAGATATCGGTCAAAATAGTAGATTAAAGAGAAGACGCAGAGATGGTTAAGATACATCCCAGTAAAAAAAATGTGATATTACCAGATATGCTCCGTTGACCACGGAAGAAGAGAAAAGTGAGGAGACAAAAGTATAGCCTGTCTAAGAACATGAAAGTGAATGTCAAAATTGACGAAGCAGAAATAGTCGCTTACAAATAGAACCTCAGGTCATCCCGTAACTGGTGAAGTTGTTGGGGCACACATGCCGCTGCCTGTGCTTCCTCTGGTCGGAGATTGGTCTATTCTTTATGTTGTTCCCCCCCCCCCCCCCCCACCTCTTTTTGGGACGACCTCTTCGTCGCCCGCTTTGCACCTCTCCGTGCAGCATCGTATTTGCAAAACCGTTTGTTCTCGATTTGTGGCCGTATCAAGCGAGTTTCCGTCTTTTGACCGTTTCCAGGAGGTCTTTAAAAGGCCATATTGCTGTGGTAATTCTTTCTCGTATTAAATTCACCTAATAGCGACTAACTGTCCTTTTTTTTCTTTTTTTTTTGCGTTCGCCTTATTTCTCTATTCCCCAAGGCGGTGTGCGTTGCACTGTTGTTTTTATTTTGCGCCTGTCGGCCCAGTGCATCCTACTTCAGCATGTATTTTATGTAAGGGTCTGCTCCCTCCTGCATTTTCTAAGGGTTTGCTTCCTCGCGATGAAAATGACTGTAAAAATAGATAACTTTCCGAATGAGCAATATCCCTAAAATGATGGCAATCTCTAAGAAATATAATTTTCTGGAATGTGTTAACGGTTAACAGAGTTAACGGGACACCATTTTTACTCATTGTATTATTTCTTATAATTCTGTTGACTTTTGTCGATAAAGGCACACCGTGTCAGACGCAGATAGTCTCCTTGGTTATATCAGGTCGAACATACCATAACAATATCTTCAACATCCAGGCATGAGTTCCCGTGCAGTGATGAAAAGACTAAAACTCTGAAATGGGATGAACTGCCAGCGAACCGTGCAGCACTTTTGACGGGAGTTCATCAATCGAAATAAATCGATACGTTAACAACATCTGGGAGACGATGCCTCTCAGAAATAAAGAATATTTTCGACCAGGAAAGGACAATTCAATCAAAATAACAAAATTGCCTCAGCAGCACAGCGCGTATTAGTTAACGAAATAAACAAAGATAGCACTAAGGCCTTCGACACGGTAAAACATGCATATAGTCCATCTCATTGAAACATTATACCAAGATCAACAAGCCGCTGTCCGAGTATCTGGGCAAACATCAGATTGGTTTGCAGTACAAAAGGGAGTCCGA
Source organism: Ariolimax columbianus (assembly GCA_036924085.1). Lineage (NCBI taxonomy): Eukaryota > Metazoa > Mollusca > Gastropoda > Stylommatophora > Arionidae > Ariolimax > Ariolimax columbianus. The sequence continues at coordinate 68,183,248 of JAVGWX010000009.1, read as the reverse complement.
CAGGGATGTATCCTCTCACCTTATCTGTACAACATATATGCGGAATGTAAAATGAAAAATTTACGAGAAGATGAGAACATTGAAAGTTTCGACCTATTTACGATTGGGGGGTACGTGATTCCAGAGTTACGATACGCAGATGACACAGTGATACTATCAAGAAGTTCGGAAGGGCTAGAGCAGCTACTTTCAGCCGTTAATGGACATAGTAAAGATCAAAATCTGTTCATAAACATAAACAAAACAAAGATAATGACCACCGATAAAACACAATGTCAGCATAAATTTACAGTGGGTGGTGAGGAAATAGATCAAGTTACACATTTTGAATATCTGGGCTCCAGAATCGAAAAAATGGTGACTGCTCGAAAGAAATCAGAAGAAGACTAGCTATGGCAATGCAGATACTGAACAGCCTGAAGAAATTATGGCAGGGCACCAACAAAACGATAAAAGTAAAAGTCTTGAGAGCCTGTGTTTTTCCTGTGGCAGCTTATGGCTGTGAAGCATGGACGATTACCAAAACTTCTAGACAAAGAATCGAATCCTTCGAGTCAAAATGTTACAGAAAGATCCTCAGAATACCCTGGATAGAGAAAAGAACAAATGTAGACATTCGGCAAGAGCTGAGCATAGAGGAGAACTGGTTTATCAATTCCATTTTGGCTAGAAAATGCAAATACTTTGGTCACATCAAGAGACACAACGGTCTTGGGAGAACGGTGATGGAAGGTATGGTGCCAGGCAAAAGAGGAAGGGGTAGACCAAGAAGACGATGACACCAAGATATCCAGGAGTGCCTGAGTATGACAGTGGCGGAGGCTGGTGTTTTGGCAAGGGAACGAGTTTCTTTCAGACAGACTGTGATGGGAGCGACGTTCTACAAAGGACATGCTACATGATGAGCTAGTCATGACCAATATATTGCACAGACAAGATGGAGGACTATTGTTGTTGTTGAATGACCACAATGACGTTTACTCTTTTATGCGCCCTGAAAAGGACGTTAAGTGGCGGGTTGTCGTAGCTTTTCTGAGAGTGCTGATGAAGATGGACAGGGGGCCTCCTGGCGGTTGTGATATGTTTGGCTTCATCTGCGTGTCGCTTACTACTACGGGGATCAAGTTGAACTTCACCTTGTTAGGCAGACTGTTGTCCTCGACAACATCCCGTTTCCAGGACAACCAACCAGGAGCTCAGGTGAGGGTCTTGGCCAGTATATTTCTCCTGGCCCTGGCTATCATGCTCTAATCAGTGTATTTTGCCTGACCAGACGTTAGCCTCATCGTCCCGTCAGGTGAGGGTCTTGGCCAGTATATTTCTCCTGGCCCTGGCTAACAAGCTCTGATCAGTGTATTTTGCCTGACCAGACGTTAGCCTTATTCGACCTTATTTCCCTTTTTAGAAACTGTTAAGAAAAATACGAAAAACTACATCGACTTTGGTGATTGTTCTGAGACAGACAAGTTCGAAAAGTAACTTATAGAACGCATCAGAAATAAAAGGAAACGGTTATTTGTTAATTGACTGAGGTTTTTAAAAGTGTAAATTCATTCACCCCTGAATGATATAGTGTTGTCGGATTTAGATCAAATTCGAGAATGGTCTGTGAGCTGGCAAATTGAGTTTAAATTAGATAAATGTACAGTCATTCACATGGATAGCTCCAATATGGAACATCGTTACAGGATGGGCGAGAACAATATTAGAATGATAGAAGATGAAAGGGATTTGCAGGTTATAATAGATCATACAGGTAAGGTGAGTGAGCAAGTTCAGGTAGCAGTGGAAAAAGGCAAATTCAATGTTAGGTTTGAGGAAAAGAAATATTAAACATAAGAGCAAGGGAGTGATTGTCAAACTGTATAAAGAATTAGTTAGACTAAGATTGGAGTACTGTGCACATGTGTGGAGTCCTTATTGTATAGGAGATATAAACATGCTGGAAAGGATACAAAGATGATCGACAAAGCTGATAGTAGAATTCCAGAATTTCAGTTATGAGGAAAGGTTCAGAAAAACCGGCCTACTGTGTCTAGAAAAGAGAAGAATTCGAGGTGACTTAATACAGGTTTATAAGAACTGCCTAAGAGGGATGTTTCGGACAGAAAGGTGGAAATAGCAAAGCGGGAGATTGAGAACGAACGACGAAGAAGAAGAAGGTTTATAAGATAATCAAAGAAACAGATAAATTAGACTTTAACAAGTTTTTCAAAGTACAATCACCTACAAAAACAATAGGGCATAATGACAAATTAACTAAAGAAAGGTCCATGCGCATAGCTTTTAGATCAAAGAAATGTAAACGAGACTGCTTGTATACAGACTCTGCAGAGTCTTCTAAACCAGTATAAAGACGCTAAGTTAAGTTAGGAATACTTTGGATCTCTAAACACATATATTCGTCGATGTAACATTGTCACTAGGAAGTATGGGTATATTATTAAACTTAAGAATACTTGGCATGGAGAAACTTGTATGTGTAAGTATAACAAATGTTCCAGTCAATACATCAAATCTACAGCATTGTAAGAAAGTTTAAGAGCCAGTATATCAGCTCTAAAGTATGTAATGAATTTTGCGAGCCAGTATACCGGTTCTACGATTAAGAGTAAGGGTAAAATAGAAGAAGGTTAATTTTAGAAAAATATCCAAAACAGAAAAATTTGAAAATACGGTATGCTAATTTAATATTAGAGTGGGAAAAAAATTATTGAAAGGATTTCGATGCAGGGAGTTGTTATCATCACATTACGATATGTCTCACTCCACAGGAGACAAGAAGCATGCACTAAATTATGTATGCACATCTGTAAAGATGGTTTCTGCAGTACTCTATTTCACGTGATGAAGTTGTCAACCTCAACAGGTTCCAATGGTCTCAACAAGTTCCAATTTACTGCATTGGCTCACAATTTGAAGGTGCTGGGTTCAATTCCCATCACAGCATCGGCGTTACCCCGGTGAAGCAAACCCTTAGAAAATGCAGGAGGAAGCAGACCCTTACATAAAATAAATGCTGAAGTCGGATACACTGGGCCGACAGGCGCAAAATAAAAACCACAGTGCAAAAGCACACACACCTTGAGGAATAGAGAAGTAAGGCGAACGCAAAAAAACACAAACAAACAAAAATGCATTGCCAGTGGGTGCCTTATTTAGTGTTAGACAAGACAAAGCAGCGAGGAAAGGATTCGATCACGTCCCCTAACCTCTATATTGTAATATGAAATTTGTGTTATAATTTATTATAATATTCCAAAATTAGTCACAATTTTAGAGCTGCTATCGATAATGAGTAAAAATGTTATTTAAATTATGCAACATTAATTAAATGTTCTCTTAATTATTCTTACCGTTATTACTTTGTTTTGTTTTTTTAACCAATCGAGTTTTGAAAGTTGTCGTATAGTAAAATTATACTCCCAAAATACTTGAACTCATGGACCTGTTGAAGAGCAATATCATTTAGACTTATCTTGAGTGGCCCAGGAGTTAAACTGATCATCATAATTTCTGTTTTGTTTTCGCTAATTCGCATTTTGTATTTAGCGCAGGTAGTCGCAAGAGTGTTCATGTAGTTTTGCAGTTTGTTTTCATCGTCGTAGAGCAAGCACTGATCATCTGCAAATAGTAATTCGTGTATTGAGTTATATTCTGCTTCAGATGTCACAATTTGACTAGTCTGTAATGCGATTTTGTCCATGCAGATGTTGAACAACAGAGGAGAAAGCACACATCCTTGTCTCACCTTGGTAGGGATTTCAAAAGCATCTGTGACACCATCAGTCGTTCTGAATCCGTTTGTACTCGAACGATACAGTGTTCTGACATTATCAAGAAGCTGGTCTTGTACACCATAATCTTCCAGTATCTTCCAAAGTTTAATCCTGTCTACCCTATCAAACGCTTTTTTCCTGATCAATGAAAGCAACACATATATTTTTGTTGTATTCTATAGATTTTTCTCTTATTTGCCTTAAGGTGAACAAGTCGTCAGTGCGGCTCCTACCTCGGCGAAATTGAGCTCTGGATAATTGAGATTCAACAATATGTCTTACTCTATGTTCTAGGATTTTGGCATACATTTTACCAGTGTGGCTAAGTAGCGATATGCCTCTGTACTTGTCATAGTTTCTTTTGTTGCCTTTTTTCTTCCAAATTTGAACGATTCTAGCTTGCTGCCAGTCATCTGGTACACGTCTGTCTTTCCATGCCTTTGTGAAGAGTCTATGTAGCCAGAGTAACCCTGTTTGCCCACATGCATGAATCACCTCCGTTGTTATGCCGTCCTTGCCTGGTAACTTATTCCTGGAACTATTCTTTATAACTTTCTTCGTTTCTTTAATCATTATGTCGGATTCGGTATGATCTGAGTTGCATGGTAGAATAACTGAATCCTCAGTGGAGGTAGTAGGGTTGAAAAGTTCTTGAAAGTATTCCTTCCACCGATCTCGTCTGCTGAGCTCATTACATATAGGAAAACCATACTTGTCATTGATGGCTGTAGTAGGATTGAAGCACTCGTCTCTAAACAGCATCGCCTTGACACTTTTGAAGAAAAGTCTCTAGAACGACTTTGACACATGGAAGTGAGTTGCTTGCCATAATGTTTCCGATATTCTTCTCTGTTTTATTACCCTTTTGGCATTTCGTCTTGCTGTCTGGGGATTCTGGCGATTCCTTGGCAAAGTGGTTAAGCCGTCGGCCCAGTGATCAGGTGGTGTGGGTTCGACTCCGGACTCCCCCGTCTTTTTCACGGGTGCTTGATGTGGAGTCCCCTGCATCTCTTAGTCGCCCCCTAGTCGTCTTGTCCTTGACTTGCCACTGGGGTCGGGCGCCTCGAGACGAGAGAGTGAGGATAAAAAGTAGCGCATTTAATCCCTGCCAAAAATAGCGCTATCAAAATTAATTATACCATCATTGTCTACGAGGGACGGCGGCCTTTGCCTTGCAGTCTAGAAGACGATGTAGTCCTCTTGCTTTAAAGTTTCAAGTTTCTACAGGATAATATAAACAGCCCCATGCCCAACCCTCCTTACTCACCTCTTACGACAGGGTTATCAGGTTTACAGAAAGGGATCACGAGGATGAGCAGTGCATGAGCTGCAGTAGCCCAGCGACCCAACAGCTGACTGCTTACGAACCAGATCAGTGAACTTATTCTTTCCTTCTTCAGTAAAAAAAATCAGCACTGGCAGTATGAAGTTTTTGGGATATATTTTTGTTTTTTTGTTTTTTTTTTGCGTTCGCCTTATTTCTCAATTCCCCAAGGCGGGTGTGCGTTACACTGTGGTTTTTATTTTGCGCCTATCGGCCCAGTGCATCCGACTTCAGCATGCATTTTACGTAAGGGTCTGCTTCCTCCTGCATTTTCTAAGGGTTTGCTTCCCCGGGGTAACGGCCGGTGCTGAGATGGGGATCGAATCCAGCACCTTCTGGTTGTGAGCCGTGTCACTTAACCACTAGGCCACGCCGTCCCCTTTTGTGATATATAATACATGCCATATGATATTATATTTGCTGCTCGCCAAGTGTAGTAATAATGCCATTGGGTATAATGCACACAACTTAAGACAAACGCGATCTCCCCGATTCATTGTCGTGAATAATTTATAGGTCACCGTTTATGAAATGGTATGAACTGAGTGTTAATAAACTAATTACTGAAGTGTTTACGCCTGGTCGGAGCTAGACTAATAATGTCTGTGGCATGAGAATTTGTGACAACATTATAGGCTCTGTTATCTGATCAGAAATCTATACTTTGTGCAGTTTTTTTTATTCAACAAAGAATTAATCGATGCCTCTTGCAGCATCTTTAGTCCAGTTAGGCGATAATCGATTATTTGTGCACCATCTTGTATCTAATATCTAGTTCAATCTGTTTGGAAGATTCGGTGGCCTATGGGCTGTTGATTTGGTTTAATATACCAACGTACAAGGTTCGAATCACGTCGTGCTCAGTTTAACAGACTGGACGTCGTGGGATTTTTCATGCTTAGACTGCTTCTCCCAGCCGATCACGACAAAGAACAATTTTGAAGCTGCCCTATGAGCTTCAGAGTCCATGCTCTGTATGTCATCCCTTTCAGCAATGAAAAGGGCGAGCACGTTTGAAGGCGCCCAGGAACAATGAAATCCGTTCTAAGAACCATTTTCAATATGTTCTTGCTACAGAGTCTGTGGTCTGAGTTCTCATGAAGTATGATAAAAACATAAATATGTAATAAATGTGACCACTTTCAAACGAAACAAATTCTTCATTTAGGAGACTTGTATTTCGTGCAAGACTACATTTTTCTTCTTCTTCTTCTTCTTCTTCTTCTTCGTCTTCTTCTTCTTCTTCTTCTTCTTCTTCTTCTTCTTCTTCTACTTCTACTTCTTCATTTCTCTTCTAATGAAGTATAGAGCCAATGATGTAGAAGACTCCTTACATGAAGTCATATTATTTATGTGTGCTCTTGTAGTCCTGATTTCAGCAGCAATTTGTTTTACACGAAAAAAGGTTCCTAGATCTCTGCACAGCCCTCTTCAGTCACCTTTAACAACATGCACGGAGACGCAAGGAGGTATATTCTTTCGTCTTCAGGAACGTACTCGATGTGTCACTCAGGGGATTCCAGATTTATACTTATGACACCAAGTATAGCGTTATTGCCAGAATGGTCTGCTGGGTTCTTTGTGTATGACAAGGACAAGAACAGCACCACTGCCTCGCAAAGAGCATGTTGTAAGAGGCGACTAACTGTGGGACATAAAAAAGCAAAGGCAAAGGCCGCCGTCCATCGTACACGTTGATGGCATTATTTTTTTTTGCTAGCGCTATTTTTTAGTAAGGACTAACTGCTCTTCTTTTTATCCTCACTCTCTCGTCTCGTGCCGCCCGACCCCAGTGGCAAGTCAAGTACAAGACGACTAGGGGGCGACTACGAGATGCATGGGACTCCGCATCAAACGCCCGTGAAAAAGACGGTGGAGTCCGGAGTCGAACCCACTACCACCTGATCACGAGACTGACAGCTTAACCACTTCCCAGTGCATGGCATAACACTGGCCATAGTTAGGTATTTTGTTTAGAGCAGCATAGATGACGCCTAACAGGCTGTGTGTCTACTTTGCTCTAGTGTTTGAGTCTATTTCCTTCATTAAATGTGTTATGTAAAATTATAGGAATCGTTATGGTCATCGCCATCATCATGTTTTATTCAATTGTTCCGTTAGACGCCGTGGAGAGGTGTAGTTTTGTGTTGTGTGCCATCTTTGTTGCAGATGTTGTTGTCATTCCGTGTTTCTTCAGTGTCCCGTTAACACTGTCTATCCATATTTTTCGTGGTCTGCAACTCTGATGACTGGTATTGTATATACGAGCAGCTGATAGCTTTGGTTGCATTCTTGTCAGGTGTCCCCAGCCATATTATTCTCCGGCTTTCCATGTTTTTCTTGCACGGGGTTGCACCCACTTTCTGTCTAATTACTTCGTTTCTATCCAGCCTTGTGATCCCAACAGTCTTTCTCAAACACCTCATTTCACATACCATGATTTTTCTTTCTTTTGCCTTGGCGAGAGTCCATGTCTGACACTGGTAGCAGAGAGTTGGAATAAAAATACTATCTATCAGTTGTGTCTTGTTCTTCATTGGAATGTGTTTGTGTCTTAGTAATGGTGAGAGCTGATATTCTTTGTTTTTTTTTGTTTTGCGTTCGCCTTAATTATTTATTTCCCAAGGCGGTGTGCGTTGCACTGTGGTCTGCTCCCTCCTGCATTTTCTAAGGGTTTGCTTCCCCGGGGTAACGGCCGGTGCTGGGGTGGGGATCGAGCCCAGCACCCTCGGTTGTGAGCCGTGTCACTTAACCACTAGCCCACGCCGTCGCGAGAGCTGATATGAAACCTTGTGTTCTTGATTCTACCTCTCTATCTAGCCTTGTCTATGTTTTTTGATTTTGCGTATATATTTAGTGTTTTCTCTATTCTGTTGATTTTCATTGTCTCCGTCTTTGCTTATATTATATCTATCGCTCTGCCGAAGATGGATGTGTCGGACCAAAAGGTGCAAATATCTCAGTCAAACTGTAAACTAGCGACACAACGCATGCCGGTCTCCGGACTACATCCTGCTAATTGCAAAGCCGTGTTCAGGGCTTAGTAGCGGGAGATTGTGAACGAACGCAGAAGAAGAAGAAATATCTATCGCAGCGTTTATCAAGGGCATTAAGATGTTCTTGGAGGTTTTATTCACCTGAATGAAAGAAACTAAAGTCATCATTTGATATTATAGAAACATGAAGTTTTTATGTGCACATATTGGAATGCATGGAGTTCAGTGAAGTCGTTTCTCTGGAATAGTTTAGTTTAGTCGAAGAATCAACGTCATTCCACACGGTTTAACCCATATATGCTCAGTTCTTCTCCCTATATTTGGAGAATCTCAGTACAATGCACGAACTCCGTAGCACCGGCGTTGATGCAGTAAAAGATTGGGTAGATTTTGAACATAATTTTGAATTTTGCCTTTAAGCCTACTCTTTTCGATTTATAATTGCTGATGAATTGTTAACGTTCGCGACATTGCACACGGGCGTCCAATCTCTACTACCCAGAGATCTGGGAAAATATAAGAAATTCCACGGGAAAAAAATCCCGGTATCCACCGTGATTTTAACCCCACAACCTCCAGCACCCGAGACCGACGTCTTAACCTCAGGTCCACTGTCTCCCTTTTTCGCGCCGTCTCTTGATGAGGTCTAGCCCGTGTGTTGTACCTACTTGTCTCCTAATATCTTCGCTTCTGATTCTATCCATTCTTTGTTAATCCAAGTATTCTGCGCAGACATTTCATCTCTGTTACCACTATGTTTCTTTTATCCTGGCCCAGGTAAATGTATGAATTCAGGACCCCAGATGACGAGATTCGTCAATCACATGTAATAAAGACCACTCACAGGAATTCAACAAAAGAAAAAAACAAACTAATAACAAACGTAACGGGAGGCAACAAACCCTTTCTTGTAACAAACTTTATTAACTGCGTTATTTCCCCTTAAGTAATAATATATAGGCGGGAATGCGCATACGGGTCTCTTTGTTATATAGTTCACGTGAATAGTTTATTCTCAGGCAAGGCTTGTAGTAAGACGTCATAGCGTTTCTGTGCTGAAGCTTCATTCTACTAGGTCTTCTCATTCCCTATACAGAATACTCTACAACGATGGGTAAGTCGCAGTTGATTTTCTCAATTAAATATGTAAAGTAAAATTATACCGATCGTTTCATGTTATAGGAAAATGAAGTTTTTAGGTGCGTATAATCGGTGAGCTCGTAAATTTATGTTTTAGTGTCAGACTTGGTCGGCGAAAACAGGCACCGGCTTCTTTCTTCTTTAGCCATCTTGGTTTGCTGTTGTGGGAACGCGATTTACAAGAGAATCATAGCGGCCTATATTTTCTCTACATTTTACTCTATTGATACATCGTGGTAAAACCACTACCATTTTGTATAGGAAAGTTGCAGATTTAATTTGAAGGGATATGTACCGCAGTATGATATGAATAAATATAGGATTATGGAGACTGATGTGGTCGAATCGTTGTGTTAGAAATGTATTTTTCTTTGTTCCAAGGTCGGCGAGGAATTGAGAGGGAAAGGGTCTCTTTATCAGGCGTGGTAGAAGAGGCGGCCAGTTTGAAAATGTTGCGCTATATATAGAGGGCCTTATAATTCTTTATATCATCTGTCTAGTATTGCTGGTAAACTTTGATGTGGTATTAATATATATTTGAATTACCTATTTACTTACACCATTTTCATTAATATATTCGTATTTTAGTATTTGGTAACTACTAACCGCATGGTGGCATTGTCTCATTGTGATATCAGAACTCAGAAATATTGACTGTATCTTAGAGAGAGATTATCAACTAGAAAATTAGATATATAATAATTATAGTAGAGATGTTGTTTAATTTGATCTTAGGAATGAAAAAAAAAATGGCTATACTGTATGAGACACATGACCAATCGTCCAATGCCCATCACTGACTGAAGTTTTCTTGATTCTTTGATTGCATTTCTGTATTATGTAGACAAGAGGTCTGACTTTTCTTAGTATCATAGACTTTGAAAAACGAATTGGATGTTAACTATTTTAACATGATTATTCTTGGACTTAGTCCATAATTTGAAAAGGTATAACTAATTCTATTAGACCTATTCTCTATTCTATGTCTAATCTACGATTTTATTTGAAAGTCACAATTTAAAAAAACTTTTTTATTAGGTTTTTATTAATTTCCTGTAAAATAATCAATAGCCTACTAAAACATAATCATTATATATTCTATCTATAAAGCATAAAAAAATATAATTTATGCTTTTGTTTATTGAAACATGAAAATTTAATGAAAACAGAAGACCTAATCCTGAAAGTGGTGAAAGAGACTCAAGACTTGATGTGAATAAATTTGATGAAATGGTGCACTCATTTTAAACAATTTAGATTCAGCTAACAAACTGATATAAGATTATGTGAATGCTGCTGATATATGATGATAAAATAATAGAAATTTTTTTTTGTACAAATGCATTCGTAGCTAGCCATTACTTCATTGTCAGTGATAATCATCTACTACTTAGTTAAGATCTTGATTTCTTAACACTTGACAACTTTCAGGTCGTCCTAAGGGAGCTATTGGAAAAACCAGCAAAAAGAAGGTCAAGGATGCCAATAAGCCTAAACGTTCAACGTCTGCTTACTTCTATTTCTTGGCTCAGTGCCGTAAAGAAGCTGCCAAGGCAGGAAAGCCCCCTACAAAGGTACAACATGGTGTGCTGCCCACTTTTTACACATGTATTTCACAGTTTGTCTGTATTATTTGTCCTGAATTTTTTTTCATTTGTTAGATTTTATCAAATGTCGTCTTTGTTCATACATTTCAAGAGTTTATTTGTATTCAATGATTAACATTTTATTTGAATCAGAAGATGGACATCAAAACTACCGTTTCTGTATTAAATCCTTCTCACTTTGATCATATTTTTTATTTTAATATTTTTTTTCCTTTTCTATATCACAGATTGCAGAATTCACCAAGGATGCATCAGAGAAATGGAAAGCATTAACAGGTGATAAGAAGAAGCCATTTGAGGCTGCTGCGGCAGAGGACAAGAAGAGATATGAGCTTGAGGTATGTTTATTACCATTTGAAGTATGATTTAGTTTATGCATATCTAAATAAACTAAAATAAAATGGGGATCTGTGTAGCCCAGTGGTTAGCGCGCTGTCTTCGCATCTGTGTGGTCCTGGGTTCATTCCCCAGTTGAGGCGGTAGTGTTTTTTCAGACCGCAACGGCTCCCGGGTCGACCCAGCCTACTGGTTCAGTCAGGGAAGTAAAAGCGGCGAGGGAGAAGAGGTGGATACCGCCCTCATATAGCTGAGCCTTTGAAATGTGAGATAGCTAACACCTCACACCCCTACGGCAGTAATGCTATGGGTTACTTTACTTTTAAATGAACCAAATCTTGTGATCGTTATTTTTTGATTGGATAGTATGGTGACAGTTAGCTTAAATAATTTCTACACTAAATTATACGCATAAGTAAAACAATCCTGTCTGCATTTTTTTTCAGATGGCTGCATACAAAGGCAAGTCTGTAGACCCAAACAAACCAAAGAGGCCACCAACAGCCTATTTCGTTTTCCTGGCAGACTTCCGCATTAGGATGGCAAATAAGGGCATTGAACACAAAGAGCTTCTTAAAATGGGTATGTATGCCGTATTTGAACTATTATACTATCTCTGACATGTAAACAAAACTAAGCATGGCTTTTGCAGTACGTTGCTTCTTACAACTGGCAACCTATTTGGCCGTTTCAAATTTCTTGACAGGCTTGCAGTATGGTAAGGTGCCATTTCTTTCTTTAGCCTGAGAAGTGATTGGACTGAGAGATAGAAACCCCGTCTGCCAAACTGACATGGTGGAATTCAAACCTGCCAAACTGACATGATGGAATTCAAACCAGGTGTGTTGGTATTGTGAAGCAGACGTTTCACCATAGGCCACACTGTCCTCTATCTATGCTAGGAAATAATCATATTAAAAAGAAATATGTGTGCATTGTTAATTGTCATTTACACAGATTTGGGATTTCCACATTATTTATAAACAATTGTATTCACCTGACTTGTTGAAATTGTTGCTTTATTACCTCTAAAGCGGTATCACTTTGTTCACTGTCATCTATTTCTGAGTGTAAATTAAACTTGTCATGAATATCCATGTGTGGTCCAGGCTGCGCGAATGGGTTATCTGAAAATTAAATTCAATAATCTAAAACAAGAAATGTTTCAGATATCCACTTTGGTCATGATTGGCTGCATGTTTTTTTTATCGAATCTGGTGGTTTTCTTAGACAAAAATACTTATGTTAGCGATGCAGATTCCTTGTGGTTCACATGTATGTAATGTGATATCTTGAGCCAACATAGTCTTTACTCCACTCCAATTTTGTACATCAGCAACATTTGTGTGCTAGATATTAATCTGTTGCATGTTTTATTTCTTTCAAGCTGGTGAAGAGTGGAGATCATTGAGCAATGAGGACAAGAAGCCTTTTGAAAAGAAAGCACTTGAAGAGTCTAAAAAATATGAGGCATCCATGGCCGAATACAGAAGGGTAAGTGGAACTGTCAATCATTAGTTTATTTGTACTAGAAGATACATTTTTCAACAACTGTTATGATCTGACTGGATACAAGATATGTCTAAGATGTCTATCATTTGCAATATACGTTTCATTATTTTAGTTTTGTGAATAAAGGCTGTGTGCAACCAATCACTTGTTTGTTCGCACACCCAATTGTATGTATGTGCAAAAGAACTTCTACACTCCAAGGGGTAGAAGAGGAGCGTCAAAGAGAAAAAAGCTGCAGTTCTTCAAAATGGATTTGTGACGTAGACCAAACTATGAATGCCGTTGTTCAGTTTAATTGCTATATAACTACAGGAACTTCTTTGTGTCATTGTTTTATGAAAATATTGTACATGAATGATTGTAAATATTTGATCTTTTGTTGCAGACTGGGGGAGGTGCTAGTGGAGGAGCTCCAGCTGCCAAGAAAGCAAAAACATTTGATGAAGATGAAGAAGATGAAGAGGAGGAGGAGGATGAAGAAGAAGATGAGGATGACGATGATGACGAGTAAAGTCTCCTACCTCATGGTTACAACTTGTACATAACTTTTAATGTTTCATATGCCATACAGTCATTCAATAAATTCAAGAACAGAATGAGAATACCATGTACTTTCTAGTTGACTGAATTGGGTTTTTTTTTGTAGTACAATCTCTGGTAAATTTTCAAATCTGAATGTGTAAACGAAATGCCTGCCACCTTGGATTAGACCCTGCTTACTATAAGGTTTAGTGCATGTAAACAAAAAATCTGTTGCACTTGTTACCAATTTCTTTGAAATTGTTTATCTATAATTTGTAATTTACTGTGTTCATCATGTGTTTCATTGGTCGTCTCTGTGTTTTATTTTGCACTGTGGTTATTTAACTTCTACTTTGAGTTCACATAGTATCATATGTAGCGTCTTTGCCAGTAATGGGATGTCATTTGTATTCTATACAAGTTATACAATTTTTATTTAAGATATTGGGTTCGCATATGCTTTGTTATGGCAGACTGCATCGTATTTAGGACGATTTTTTGTTCTCCTGGATTATGTATGCATTTTCGCCCCCTCTCGAAGTATAATATATTTTTTCTGAGCAAAAGTGTAGTTCAGGGGAAATATAAAATTTACAAAGTTGCAGCAAAACTATTACAAATACAATGACAAAAACAAGTTTAACTTGGACAACAATACAGGTAATAAAACTATTTTATGACCATAAATAAAATGAATACATAACATGTTCCATCCACCCATAATACATTTAATTATGTTTATTATCAGTTTGTATTTTGAAAGTTATGACACCTGTACTGGTTGTTTTTTTTAAACCTCTAAAAATGTGATGTGTCATTCACTTGGTGTCTATATTTTCCATATTCAATCACTGATTTTTGATGTGTGTGAGGGCATGGGGTGCAGTTGTGCTGGGATGACCATGCGCTGAGGACAATTTATACATTGATTATACATTTGAAGTTGATATGGCTCCTTTTGTTAACATTAATTCTCTCACATGTAAGGGTCTTAATAAATGAAACATGGGGCATGTGAATTTTAGACAGTATACCATTGGCAGAGTTCACAGTGGATTTTTTGGGCCCAGTCTCTTGACATTAATTTCCATGCTTATTTTGAAATGATTTAAAGGACTTTTTTTTTTATTACACACAACATTATGGACTATTTGTGAAACTTAAATTTTAGACATTATTAACAGAATAAAATGATCTCTTTTTAAACAGTAAACTGGTAGTATAGTTTTTTCCTAAATATTCTGGATGTTAATAGGACACACAAAATATTACCGTCTTGTCCTTTGTCACTGCTTTAACAATATTGTCGTGGTGACCGTAGCTTGTCTGTTCTTAGATAAGCATCATGGTGACAGTCTGGTATGAAATTATTTAGAATCAGTTTTTTTGGGTCATTTACCTGTGTATCTGTTGGTAGATTGTTGTGCTTATTTGTACACATTATCACCTTCAAATGTAGTTCATTAGTTATCACTCTCATTGTAGTTAGTTGTGTTATCGTGAACACCATACTTCTATAGAACAGAGGAGTGTATGAAACATGACTGTGTCCCGTGTTGTTTATCAATGAACAATGCGTTTTGTCTTTTTACTGTTCATATTCTTTGATGTCAAATAAAAGATGTGTTGTAATGAAATACATTGTTGATTTTATTAATTGAATTGAATTTTGGTAAATGGTCTCAAGAATGTTGGGGCTGAAAATGGCAGTAACGGCGAACCACAGCTGACCAAGTCCTTATTCTAACTCCATTGCGGCGACTCTGGAAAGAGATTGCACTGGTGCAGTTCAGAAAAGAGAATAGGGATCACAGTTGGAAGGCAAGACATAATACCCATAAAAGTCAGCTGAAAGTGATGAACACCAGAGATCGTCAAGCACATTTGCTAGTGGGAACAGTTCTTACTAGCACGAGTTAACTGGGAATTCCCAGCCATTCCCATGATGCTGTAACAAATTCAACTGTTCCATGCTTTCTTTCTATTGTAATAAAAATGTGTAGGTAGCCCCTTAGTAGAAACTGCCTGCAAGGATAAATTGTAGAGACTTCATTGCTGGTCTCCGCTCATTAGGTTTTGTTGATAGCTGCTTTCTATGTAAGCTCCAAACCAATTTTCAACTGGGTAGACTAGTTCATGGGGTTGTGAAACCAACAGTTTGATACAAGAGATATGCCAACTGTCATAATGTAATGCAGGGGACGGCGTGGCCTAGTGGTTAAGTGGCACGGCTCACAACCAGAAGGTGCTGGGTTCGATCCCCATCACAGCACCGGCCGTTACCCCGGGGAAGCAAATCCTTAGAAAATGTAGGAGGAAGCAGACCCTTACATAAAATGCATGCTGAAGTCGGATGCACTGGGCCGACAGGCGCAAAATAAAAACAACAGTGTAACGTACACACGCCTTGGGGAATAGATAAATAAGGCGAACGCAAAAAAAAAATTAAAAATATTGTAATGCTGGAACACAAATAAGTTCGGTACTCATAATTCGTTAATTAAAAAAAAATTGAGATCGTAACATTGTTTATTGACATAAAAAAAAAAATCTTAACTGGAAAATAAAATTAATTTGCGTGTTTTGTCAATGGAATTTCTGAATTGAAATTTTGCTACTCATTGTTTGATGGGATAGTGGATTTGATAAATATGACATCATGCTTCCATGTTTTGCTCTAATAACTGTAAAGCAGAGGCCTGGTGTGCACATGGGCTAAGGACTCAGCATTTGAGAAGACACACCATACCAATATGCACAAACTGTGAAGACACTTCTATTATTCGATTAGTCTTACTAGACGCATTTATCGTCATGAACTGTCAATGAAAGATGCAGTGAGGGGATGCAAGTAAAGGAACTGGAATATGATGTAATGAAGCAACATTTCATCCCCAATGACAGTATCTACTATCAAAACCATGTCAGCTCCCGGAGAAGCAATCCTTGAACAAATATATGACCAGTCATCACATTCGAAGACTTATTCATTGTGTGTATAAAAGTTTTTACAGGATGGGGGTAGCCAGCCCTTTGCCTCTTAAGACATGCCTGGCAGGTTACAATGCAATTATTTTTTGCTCTTGATAGTCCTGGTAACTCAACTATAGGACCTCTTCAGGAGGTTGAGAACCCTGTAGTCTTGCAGGAAATATGCGTGAAAGCATTTATAAAGTGTAATCAAACCTAAATAGGGGATCAAGATGCTGAGCAGCGCATGAGCTGCAGTGGTCAGCGACCCATAGCTGACTGCTAGCGTCAGGGCCAGCGAATCAGAGCTGCCAAGACCCTTCTACACCTCCACGCGGTGATCCTGGATAACAGGCTGCAGCAGGGCAGACTGGCTAAGGAGTAGCTAACCCAGTACTCAAAAAATGCTTGCTGTAGTCGGATGTGTTGGACCGAAAGGTGCAAATATCGCAGTCAAGCTATAAACTACGACACAACGCATTCCGGTCTCTGGACTACATTCTGCTACTTAAGCCCATTCAGGGTTTGGTAGCGGGAGATTGAGAACGAACGCAGAAGAAGAAGAAACCTAAATAGGTATGGCCAGATACTGTACTAAGACGAACACAAAAACGAAACGTCAGTTACGACCAATAAGCCTTTATCGGGAACAACTAGCGAAAGGGAAGAATACACAAATTGAGGATAAAGTGGAAGATAAAAAGACACGACAAAAATGTGTTCTTTTTGTAGGATTTTACATAAGATGCTACCAGCCCATACACAGCCCACTTGTAGTAATTATGACATAATAGTGTCTTATTTCCTTGGTCACTGGCTGTCGCGCTTGGACAACAAACTTATTACATGATTTTCATTGCGACCGCTCTTTTGACTTTCCTCTGGGGTCCATCCTGCGAGAAAGTTGGTCTATAGCTGTATCTGAAACGAAGTATTTTTTGTTACAAAGATAGTCATGTATCAGAACTGGAGGGGATGTCATTCTTAGCCTGTCCACAGTTATCTTCTAGACCTCCTCCCACCACGGCATGGTGAGGATACCAATAGGCTGTATAGGTGCTAACATGTCATTCACTGGGATCCACTATATTAAATTTGCTGTAAAACCGATGGCTATGCGTATGATGCGACCATTATTTTTAGCCATGTGTTCACTGTGGCCAACTTCTGCCCAAGAACAGAAGCAAGTCCGTGAATGACTAAAAGCGTTTGTATTAGTATTCCTGCATAGGAGACCAAATGATGTGATGGTTTCATGCTAGAAGAAATGTATCTGCCAGTGAAACAATTGGCTATTGTCGATACAACACAGTCGTATTAAGTTTCAAGTCCAACTGTTAGAACGATGTCAGTGTGCAGTCTGCAAGAAGTGTTCTTTCGGTGAGACACGACGCTTTGAACCTTTAAAAAAAAATCTGGTGTTTGCATTCTTTATTGTATGGCAGTAGAAATGGATCGACCCTGATTATATTGAACTGCATTAGCTATAAACATTGTATATTGGTTGCTACATATTGCAGTGTATGTGTTCGAAACTTCGTCCACTTGACTTTCAGAACTCTTCTACCAAAGATGGCATGAAAAGTATAGCTGTCATGGAGGGTGACCGAAAACGAAACACTGTAATCGAATGCCCCGCAATGTTCTCGGTAAGTTTGCACCCTCTTATATTTGAAATAACATGTTAAAATAATGTTTGAATACGCAAAAATACATACTAATTATATGGTATTCGATTCTTTATTGTTTTATGTTATTGGAACAGCAGCTTTTGGGGTTTTTTGTAAATAGATGGCCGACGGAAGTGATAAAGGGTAAAAATGAGTCACAGCAAACGTGTTCTTTGTGACGAAAGTAAACACACATAAGACCCCTGGTGCTGACCTGTGTAGGACTTATTTTGGCCTATTGCCACACGATATATATTGTAAATAAAGACTTACTATAAAGTCTATTTATAAATGAATGCTGGAAAACTTTGTCCCCTGTCTAGTTGCTGTGTTTTCTCCCCTTCAGTAAAATTAGTGCATCACTGGCATCAGATTGAAATTCTGTAACTATGTATAAAGTTTTATTAGTATATCGATCTGGATTTACTTCCTAATTCGATAAATTGGTGCTTGACTTACCAGACCGATAAGCTAGCGCGGAATTGAACACCTTCTCCCCCACACCCCACAATCTATAACATATGATGTACAATCAACAATCAATCTTTGACAATAACACTTTGTCTTTATTATGATTTATCCCTGACCAACTTGCTTGAGTTAAAAAAATAGTTTTACATATTATTAATTATTATTGTCTTCATATTTTTTTGTCTGTGCATCTTTTATAGCTGTAGTGATATCGTAAGTAGAAAATGAACATTCTTCAGAAATGTTTTGTTTACTTAATCCTGAAGAAATTGTGTTCCTTCCCTGTCTACAGGAATTGCTCTATCTATTGGACAACACAATAACATATCTTCTATGACTACAATCTACATGTACTTACTAAGTTACTTGATTTGATCCTTCTGGTCGCACATTGAATATAGAGCTGCCACAGATGTTCTTCATCTGTTTCTGTTCTGAGCATTCTTTATGAGTTTTACCCATGACACTTCAGCTGCACGCGCCACCACTTCCACCATTCTTTGCCGCCAGGTATTCTATTACTGCCTCACTTCTTCTTTGCATTCAGGATCTTTTTGTCATGCTATATCTGCAGGCCAGTCGCCATGATGAAGTCTGTAGTCTTCACCAGGTCGGAGCGGCTACCCCACGGCTTTTGTCTCAGCTCCACACCCTCTGGCCAGGTCTGGCATCTCATTTCCCTATAGATTGGGCATTCTTGTAGAATATGCTCAGGGTTCTGGCATCCTGTTCCACATGGGCACTCATCGGTGTGTGAGATCTTCAGTCGGTATAGATGTTCTAGTAGTACTGCCACACTTGTATCTTTCCTTATGAGTACAATCTAGCGTCTCATGTCTGATTATATTGCCAAGCTTTTTACTGAGGGTTTGTCCTGTATATCTCCAATTTATCTCCCCCTAAATTTGTCCTCTCAGGTGCCTCTTCATGTACGACATGCAATTAAACAATTATACGGATTGCCAGCTCATTGATTACAGTTTCAACATGCAAGAGGTGGCCATTGATGAATATCATGATGTCTTTCTTATCTGTATCTAAAGTACTCACTATGTGGGGTGGGGGGAGGTGAGGATTGCAGCTCATCCATTGCCATGAATGCAAACATATCCAGGACATTTGATGTACACAAATCCCAAAAGGCTTGAGACCTCTGTTCATTAACTACTAACACTGTAGCCAACCCTTCTGTACCTTGCAAAACAAGTATTGAGAGTCAGATATAATGACTTGCAGAAATAGCCAAAGCAAAGATGCACGAAGATCCCATAAACGCACTAACAACACCAAAACCCATCACTACTGTACGAAAACCTACCTGGAGGCAGGATATATTTCCAGAGGTGGTAGAAAATATACCAGGTATTGGAAACAAAAACTGCCAGACTGAAAAAGAAAGGAGAGATACTACCTTAAGCTTCATATCGAAAAGCTACCCAAGCATGGACTGTACCCATGCATACACCGACGGTTCTGTAACAAACACTACACAGAACGGAGGGGCAGGAGCATTCCTGAACCTACCAAATGGCAGAAAAATAACACTGTCATTCGCTACTGGTAAGTACACAAGCAATTTCAGAGTGGAGGCAGAGGCACTGAGGGCGGCAGTGGAAGAAATGGTGACACACAATGAAAATGAAAGCCATATAGTCCTGCTTACAGATGCTCTCGCCGTAGTCACAGCGCTAAAAAGCCAGAAAAACACTGAGCTTAATGACTTAAGAGCAGCACTCTGCAAACTGTGCCAGCAGTCCGCACCAAAAAGGGTAGTGGTACAGTGGGTCCCATCACACTGCAACATCCAAGGCAACGAGGAGGCAGACAGACTGGCAAAAGAAGGTGCAAGACTACCACAAACAGATACTAGTATGACGTACGAAGAGTCAAAACGGCTTATCAAAGCCAGATACATGACCAAATGGGAAACCGAACATACTGGTTACACCAAAAACGATGCCTATTACCAGTCGAACCGAAGAGAGCAGGTCGTTGTCTTCAGACTTCGCACTGGCCACAATAGACTGAGGTACCACCTATTCAACAAATTGAAGATAGGTGGTACCGACGAATGCCCGTGCGGTACTGGTAAAATGACCGCTGAACATCTGCTGCAGAACTGCCCGACATACGAGGATCAGAGAGAGCAGATGTGGCCATCACCAGTGGAACTGCAAGACAAGCTCTATGGCAGTGGCGACAGCCTCAGGATGACCGCCGCTTTTTTCGAAAAAATAATGGTTACTGTCTGACTGCGTACGAAGAAGAAGAAGAAGATATAATGACTGCATCTGTTAAAGGGGTCTCGTATAGCCACCTCAGAGCTGGTCACTCTCAATCACTATTATCATGATGGAGTCTGATGTTATGGATGCTCTCTTTGGCGATGACTGTATCTCTCTCTAGTAGATAAATCGCATCCCGATTTGTCATCTTGCAGCACCTGTCCATCTGTATATATTGCTATTACTTCTGACCATTTAATATATTACATTTTTGATGATGAAGACATCTGATGGTGAAGTTCCGCAGTTTTAATGCAACACTCTTAGTTATATGCCATGTTTCACTTGCATGTTGAACAGCCTATTATTTTTCATAGAGGAAGCTACTGAGTTAAGTATTGTGGGAAATGTGTTGTAAGCAAATCTGGATTTGTAAATCTTGGTCTTAGCATCTTGGCTTGTTGCTCTGTTTTTGTCAATGTTACTTCCCAAATAGGTAAAACTTTCCACTTAAATTTTATGACTATCAATTTCTATTGATGTTTTCGTTTGCTATTTTTTCTCTTTTTTTTTTGTGTGTGTGTGTACGCCTTATTTCTCTATTCCGACAGGTGGTGAGCGTTGCCCTATGTTTTTATTTTGTGCCTGCCACACTGGGGCATCTGACTTTGGCATGCATTTTATGTAAGGGTTTGCTTTCTCCTGCATTTTCTAAGAGTTTGTTTCCTGGAGTAACGACTGTGCTATGATTGGGGAGCGAACCCAGCACCTTTGGTTTGTGAGCCATGTCATTCATCCACTAGACCACGCTGTCCCCTTATTTCTCTTCTTTGCACATTGCTTGAATGCAGCTTGTGAAACAGAAATATTAAAGATAATTTATGCATAAAGTGATCATCTTTGAAGTTAATCTTTTATTACAGTAAATGTTAAAGCCAGTGCATACATAATCTAATTTTATTTATCATGTCAGTGCTTTTACCATCCATCGCGGCCCCCAATCTCAAGGCAGCAGAGTGCTCGGCTCCACCTGGGGAGCTTGTAGGGATTTCGGTAGACACGCTACAGCCTCAGCAGTTGGACGTGGTAGTGGTTCATTGACGCAACAAGCCTTTGACGTCTGCATGAACATTATTATTATTATGTCAGTGCTTCTGAAATACATCTACTGGTGAAATGAACATGTAGAGGACCGGTTTTTAAATGGAAAATGTTTATTTAATCAGAGAGACCTGGTGTAATGTTAGTATCTTTGCTTATGATGTTTTTAAAGGTTTCTAATCACGTAAAGAAGCATGTGCTGTGACCATTGATTTGGAGGGTATGTACAACAGAGTTGCGGTTAACTTCTTGATTGCTCGGCTTGCAGAACTCCGGCTTTGTCTCTTTCTGATTACCTGGATTTCTAGCACTCCTTCTCAAAGGAAAATCGTTCTTAGGTGTGGTAGCTGGACGTCGGAACCGTCAATGATAAGCCCGGGCCTCCCGCAGGGATCGCATTTGTCTCCATTGCTGTTCAATGTGTGCTTGATTGGGATTTCCAGTGAGCAGATAATTACTTTGTCTTACGCTGACGGTGTTCTGGTATGCCATCAATGGAGTCAGCGGAAGCTACAAGCAGAGCTCAACCGCATTGGTGAATGGTGTGGAGAATCTGGGGCAGTGATTAATCCGATGAAGTCTGTGACGACATGGTTCTCCCTGAATAATATTGTACACACATCGTTACCACCGTTATGTTTACTTGGGTCACAAGTAGAAAGATTCCACGTACTGAAATATTTGAGAGTTCATTTCGACAGAAGTTTGCTGATCAAGGAAAATGTGGACCACATCATTATCAGAGCCCATAACGATTTGACGGCGATGAAACTGATTGCTGCGGTCCACTGTGAACAGAGACTTTTATTGATGTTATTTCAGAGGTTGGTCCTTTCCGTAATAGAATATGCCCTGGCAATTCTCACACTCAGCAAGACGCAGCAGGAAAAACTGGAAAAGATTAAGAATGAGGCAATGAGAACCATTCTTGGTTGTACAAGAGACACGACTATAACAGCCATGAGTTTTCTGCTAATTGTGGGGTTTAGGCTGCAGATGTGTCAGGCTTGGGTTTGCCTCCACATCAGCGCGAACGCAGGGCATCCGTTGCATGAGCGATTACGGAAGACTAAAGGCACAAGACTTGTAATGAGATAATCATGGATGGCTGAGGCTGTTATGCAAAGTGCGTGTGTATTGGGGGACACATAACTCATGGCGAAGAATGGATGAAATTACCTGAGAATTTTCTGCAGACTTTCCATATGATTGTCCCACTTGACAGCGAGTGTTCAGTTAAATACGGTTGATGTGGTTTCGGAGGTTAATGTTTTGATCAGTGAAAATTTCACGGAGGATGATGTCATTATCAGTGGGTTGGGAAGCGCATGTTCCTTCACGGCTCCGACGGATGGGAGAATGATCAAGGAGTGTGGGGCTTTTGTGGTGACCACAAGCAGTCTGACCATGAAGATCATGGCTGTTATGAATGCAATGGTCTGGCTGAAATCAATGAGTGCCACATATGTGTGTATCTTCAGTGATTCAATGAGGATGCTCAGGAAGGTGAAGTCAGGTTGCTGGCGACACCAGTGGTTGGATTCGGTAGGGCGGTCAAGTTTACAGAGAGTCACTTTTTGTTTGTTCCGGGACATGCAGGTGTGGTAACGAGAGAGCTGATAGGTTGGCGAGCTCAAGTGGCGGGTGTGACATCAATGGCCACAGCCGATATCGTAAATTTCATTAGGGAAATCGACTGGAGGGAAGATTCGAGTGTTGTTCCAGACTCTACGTCGTTAGCACGAGGAATGAACACCTCACAGGGATTCAAAGACAGCTGGTTAACCAGCAGAGGACTGGAACGGTCAGTCATCACGTGCTGGCAGAGATACAGAGGATGAGATCGCGTATGGACTTGTCCCAAGTGCAATGAAGATGATCTGACGACTAACTAACTAGGTCACTGTTTCAAGTTGTCCAATAAAAAAGGATGTACATATATCTTTTTAAATACTTCATACAGCATTATCTATTTTGTATATATTCCTACAGGTTTGCAGATTGTTGGAAACCATTTCCTCTTGTTGGTTAAACAAGAATATAGTAATGTGACTTGAAAAAAAATTCCCTTTGTGACATATGGTTGCAACTGTCATTCACTACCAGTTAGAATACAGTAATGAAAAACTGTATTTCATGCAAAGAATCATATTGCTGGCATGACTTTTCTTGATGGAATTTCAACTCATTTACTATTGTTAGATTGCACGATAGTGACGGGTTTGTAAATAAGAGGCACAATGTCCAGGATGCTGGTCTGTTAATGGCCAGTGAATACATCCAGGACCTCGCCTTTCATCATATCAGCCAGGCCATCATGGCCACAGCAAACTCTGTTGCCAATGCATCTTCACACAGTGGTGAAGGCCATGGTGGGGAGAGCAGCATTTTCGAAGTTGTCCGTCGCAAGTTGGGGAAGGTTCAGGATGTGATCCAAGGATTTGCAGCTCCTTTGAAGCGGCGTAGTATGTATGAGGAGCTGCCCGAGCATGTGTGGCCTAAGGAGCACATCGAGATGTCACGAATGGTTCAGCGTGGATTAGGTCACAACTTCCTGCCGTGCCACCTATCGAATCCCACCTGGTGTGACTACTGCGGAGACTTCATCTGGGGACTTTTCAAACAATGTCTACGATGCCAGAGTGAGTAGATGATCATTCTTTTATTTCTCTCTCTTCCTTATATTTGTAACGTTATAATTCATAATCAATGTTTGTCCTCATCAATAACACCTACTTTAGTCTTACTTTTACAAAACAGTGTTCCACTTTTGAAATTGTAGAATTATGTGTTATGCCCCTTGGATTTATTTGTCCGCATTACGGTAATGCTTTGCGCAGAATGTGTTTGTAACTTTTCTATTTCTTACACATTAAGTATAGTTGCTCTTTCTTTTGCATCAGTTGTGAATGCAAAAGATACATTTTTAGTAAACAAATTTTACTGTGTCTCAGCATAGAATTGTTAGTTGGTTTTGGGAAGGGTCAATGCTTCACTTTTTGATTAGCCGCACTTGTTGTCTTACATTTCCTAAAGCTCATACATTAGAGGATTATTGATGATAAACTTAAAACTTTATTGAATGGTGAACAGACAAATTTAAAGAGTTGTTTGGAGATAAGGTGTAATTGAAGAATGAATTAATCTATACAAGCTCTAAATAAAATGTTTAAAAAAATATTATTTTATATTTATAGTAGATTATAATATTCGGAAATGTAACACAAAAACATCAGCTACGAGAGGGGAAAAGATATATCACATTAATTACACTATTTATTCTCTTTACCGGAGAAAGGGGAGCTACGTGGCCTAGGGGTGAAGTGTCCGTTTCACAATCCCAATGCTTCCGGTTTGAATCATGCTCGTGTCAAGTTTGGCAGACATGTTTTTTTTGCTCCTCCATGTGCAGAAAGTAATGACAACCTACCATACTGTACACTTTGCCAAGAAATTGATAACATTCAAATAAGTTGGCGGTCGTAAGAAGTGATATCTGCGAAGGACATGCTACTACTTCCTTTTTTTGTTTTAACTGGGGGGATTATAGGGCTGAGGAAAAAAGAGGCTTGCCTCTGCAGACACTACACAGTGTACGGGATATGTTTTTATTTGGCTTGGTTTGGCTTTGTTCGTTCTCAATCTCCCGCTACCAAGCCCTTAAAAAGCTTTAAGTAGCAGAATGTAGTTCAGAAAACGAAATGCGTTGTGTCATAGTTTGCAGCTTGGCTGCGATATTTGCACATTTCGGTCCGACACATGACTTGAGCAGGGTATTTTTATTTGATAAAAAAACCAGTGCATTATTGAGGTTGTGAATGTGTGTCCTTTTGCTCAGAAGGCTGATATCAAAACTCTTTTACCTATTCATCCTGATAATTAGGCAGTCACTGTATTATAGCTAAATTTGTTGCTAGCTTGTGTGGCATGATCAGCTTCAGTACATATCCGGACAGACTTACCGGATGATGATGAGTTCACGTTAGGTGCTTGCTTGTATATTGTTATTATTGATCAACATAGTTGAAATAATGGAAGGAGTGATTAGTGATTTATAATTTCTAAAAGATTTTACTGACCTCATCTCTAGTCAGATGGAAATTTATGTTGGGATTTTAAGTTAGAGAGATAACGGCTAAGCAGTTACACAGACCTCTTGATAAATGCTCAAACCTCAGATGAATCAGTTTTTGTACAGGTAAAATAGAAATGTATGATCTCTGGTAACTTAGGAGCAAGAGGTTGTATTTTCTCAGTAACGAGAATTAATTTTTTCTTTTTACTTCTCTCTCTCTTTTTCACTCTGACCGGAGCATAGGGTCACCACTGCAGTTGGGTGCCTTCTTTTGTACTTTCAGTTCTTGTTGACTATAGATGAAATAATAAAGACATCAAATGATGGAAAGAGAAATGTCATTCAGTGGGCATTATGGTTTACATTTGGAGGACCTGGGTTACGCAGATGATCTGACGCTCTTGTTGCACGGTTATAACCAAATGCAAGAGGAATTGGACAGGGTGAAGGAACAATCAACCAACTTGGGACTGAATATAAACATGAAGAAAACCAAGATCCTTAAAATTAGTCAAATCAACAAAGTACCAATCATGCGGAAGGGGAGAACTATTGAAAGAGGTGGATGCTTTACATATTTGGGCACAATTGACATGTCATGGGACACAAATGTAAAGACAAGAATTGGAGTGGCAAGAATGACATTTCTGTCACTCACTCACTTAGTCGCTCCTCTTCTACCGTGAGGTGTAGAGGTGACATTTCTGTCACTCACTCACTTAGTCGCTCCTCTTCTACCGTGAGGTGTAGAGGTGACATTTCTGTCACTCACTCTCTTAGTCGCTCCTCTTCTACCGTGAGGTGTAGAGGTGACATTTCTGTCACTAAACAATATATGGAGATCAAGATTCATACCAAAGTTAAAATATTCAACTCCAGTGTGAAGTCGTTGCTGTTGTATGGAGCAGAAGCATAGATAACGACCAAGATGATACAGATGCCTATGAAGGATAATGGGCATAAAGTGGCAGGCCATAGTGAAGAATGAAGACCTGTGGGGAAGGAGTCAACAACAGCCATTGGCAGCTGAAACATCAAATTAAGAGAAGAAAATGGGGCTGGATAGGACATGCGATGAGGAGAGCACCATCTAACATGGAAACCGCAGGGGAAGAGAAAGAAAGGTAGACCTAAAAATACACGGAGAAAAGAATGGAAGTGGAAACTACAATTAAAAGGTTAACCTGAAGACAGGTAGAAAGAATAACATGGGACCATGAATGCTGGTGAGATGTGGTGATTGGCCAATGCACAGCTAGAAGCAGTGAGCTTTTATCAGCTGCTTAGAGTACAGCATGAAGATCAACAGCGAGAAGACCTGGAAAATGTCTTTACTGATGGTGGCAGACTGAACAGAGATATTGAAAACAGAATTAAAAAGGCAAACAAGCCAACACTGATACTAAAACATGCACGTATCACTGTGTCCACTAAACTGAAGCTGGTAATAAACGCTGATCTTTCCTACATTATGTTATCAGTGATAAACTTGGACCCTGTTAGATAAGGCCTACATTATGTTATCAGTGATAAACTTGGACCCTGTTAGATAAGCATAAACATAAGATCAAGACCTATGCGATGCAATGTGTACTGGGTGTAGCAGGAAAGTCAGATTGCAACATAATTATGAACAGCGTGTTGACAAAATGGTGGGGACTATGTCGGTTATTTACCATATTGAAGCACGGAAAATATAGTGGTTTGGACATTTGACAAGTATGCAGTGTGTGCTTCTTCTTCTTCGTACGCTGTCAGACGTCAACTTGTATTTGTTCGAAGAAAGCAGCTGTCATCCTGAGGCTGTCGACAATGCCATAGAGCTTGTCTAGTGTTGCCACATGTGCTTTTTCTAGTCCTCGTATGTTGGGCAATTTTGCAGCAGATGTTCAGCGGTCATTTTCCCTGTACCACACGAGCATTCGTCAGTGCCACCTATCTTCAGTTTATTGAATAGGTGGTGCCTCAGTCTGTTGTGGCCTGTGCGGAGTCTGAAGACCACGACCTGCTCTCTTCTGTTTAGCAGGTAATAGGCATCATTTTTTTGTGTAGCCAGTATGTTCTGTTTCCCATTTGGCCATGTATCTGGCCCTAATAAACATTTTGGACTCTTTGTAGGTCACACTAGAATCTGGTTGTGGTAGTCTTGCACCTTCTTTTGCCAGTCTGTCTGCCTCCTCATTGCCTTGGCTGTTACAGTGTGATGGAATGGACTGCTGGCATAGTTGACAGAGTATGGCTCTTAAATCATTAAGTTCAGTATTTTTCTGGTTTTTTAGTGCTGTATCTACGGCTAGGGCATCTGTAAACAGGACTATCTGGCTTTCATTGCTTTCACCTGCCAGCATTGCTTTTACTGCAGCCTTCAGTGCCTCTGTCTCTGCTCTGAAATTGCTTGAGTATTTTCCAGTTGCCACTGACAGTATTATTTTTCTACTATTTGTTAGGCTCAGGAATACCCCTGCTCCTCCATTCTGTGTTGTGTTTGTTACGGAACTGTCGATGTATGCAAGGGTCCAGTCCATGCTTGGGTAGTTTTCCGCTATGTACTTCAGGGTTATGTCTCTTCTTTCTATTTCAGTCTGACTGTTCTTGTTTCGAATACCTGGTATATTTTCTACCACCTCTGGACATATATGCTGCCTCCAGATATGTTTTCGTACAGTAGGGATGGGCTTTGGTGTTGTTAGTGCGTTCATGGGCTCTTCGTGCATCTTTGCTTTGGATATTTCTGCAAAGTTTCTCCGCTTTAGTTTCCCATTTCCGAAATTGTTTAGTCTCTGGTGCATTGGATGGTCAGTCAGTCTTCTGAGTTTCTCTTGATTGCAGCTGAGCTGTGCAGTCTCTTCTGTCGGTCATGGGTTGCAGTTTTGTAATCTTTTCAAGTTCTGCAATTGGCGTTGACTTCATGCCTCCTGTTATAACTCTCATGGCTTGGTTTTGGAGTTATCTAATTTTGTCAAAGTTTGCCTTTGCTGCTGTTGTCCATGCCGCAATGCCATACTCGAGAACTGGTCTCACTCTTCCAGTGTACAGTTTCTTTAGTATACTTTCGTCTGCTTCCCAGCTTGTGCCAGAAAGATTCCTCATGATTGCCATTCTTTCTCTGGTTCTCATTTGGTTTCTCTCGATCTGACTTTTCCATGTCATGCGCCGATCAAATGTGACTCCCAAGTAGTTTGGGTTGTCGTTTGTCTGCAGGTATTTGCCGTTAAGACTTAATTTTGTGTTTTGGGGTTTGTTTGACAGCGAGAATATTGTACATGTGGTTTTTTCCTCATTTATTTTGACCAGCCATGAGTTCGCCCACTCTTCCAGCGATGTTAGGGCCTGCTGCATCCGATTTCTTGCTATGGTGAGATTCTTTTCAGAGGTCCACATAGCCAGATCGTCTGCAAACATTGAGCTATGGACTCTTCTTGGTATATTCTCTGTAATGTCGTTTATATACACCAGGAAGAGTGTGGGTGACAGTACTCCCCCTTGGGGTACTCCCTTCTCAAGTGTCACCTTTTTGCTCATCTGCCCTTGTACTTGAACTCTGGCCGTTCTTTTTTTGAGGTAGTGACTTATCCATTTGTACATTTTCCCACAAACTTCACTTCTTCGTAGCTTGACTCTAAGTCCCTCTTTCCAGACTTTGTCAAATGCCTTTTCTAGGTCCACCCAAACCGCAACTGTGTGTTTTTGTTCCTGGTAGGCATCTTCTATTTCCAGGGCTATGAGGATGACCTGATTCTCAGTGGATCTGTGCTGTCTAAAGTTTTCTTGCTGTGGAATCAGTATGTGTTTTTCTTCCAGATGCCACATCAGTCTGGTGTTTATCATACGTTCCATCAGTATGCCTACACAGCTCAGTAGGCTGATAGGCCTGTATCCATTTGGATCTGTTTTGTCTTTTCCTTTCTTTGGTACTGGTACAAGTACTGCATCTTTCCATGCCTGGGGTACAATACCCCTTTTCCAGCTTTGGTTCAGGACTGATAGTAGTTTCCTCTTTGCTGTTTGGCCCAGCCCCATCAGCATTTCGTTTGTTATCCCGTCTTTTCCGGGAGATTTCCTTTTCTTTAATGTTCTCATGGCCTCTTCCATTTCATTCATTGGATAAGAGGACAAAAAGTAAATAACGAGACAAGAATTCATTTCACCCATGAAATTGGGATGGATTTGTGCAGCATAGAGCATGTACCACTCACCTGTGGGTTCTGCAACTACACCCATAGGACTCCACCTGTTCCTTTTTTATCTGGCCCCTCTCCAAGGACTTGTCCGGCTTAGGTGGCCCTGCCAGGAGTAAAACTCCCGCCGTTATAGCTCCTTGGATCATTGGGCTTACGTATGGAGAGAGGGTCACCACTATAATTTACCTCATTTAGAAAGCCTGTACCAAAGCACTTTGTTTGCTTCTGCTGTAGTGGATTCTGAAGCAGTTTGTTGTACATGAGGATGTCACTAGCCCCCATTTACAGTAATAAATGCATTTTTTTCAATCTTGACCCATTACATCCTAACCTGCCAAGTATATTTTGAATAGAAACCATAACTACTGATATGTTCAATGCAAAGTTTCGCTTTTGCTCTATACTAGGGCAAGGAAGACTAAAGTCTGGTCAGACAAAACATGCTGATCAGACAAGTTAGTCAGGTTTAGGTAAAACATACTGGACAAGACCCTCGCCTTGGCTTCCTCGTATCCCTTACTGGAAATGGGCTGTTTTCATGACAGCCTGGCTAACAATGTGAGGGATCGATGTGATCCCCGTAGTAGTGAGCGCAGCGTAGATGAAGCCAAGCATAGTACAACTGCCTGGAGGACCCGGTCCACCTTCATCAGCGCGCTTGGGATGTGAGGAGAGGTACAGCCCACCGCTTAACATTGTTTTTAGAGCGCAGAAAAGAGTAATCCTACTTATTGTGGGCATTCAAAAACAATTCTATACTTGATTAGCATTTAAATCTTGTTAGTAAACAAATGGTATATGAGTAAGGCAAAGAATTATCTCCTTGCTCTTATGAATATGTTTTTCCTGTTTCAATGTATGATATGACAAGGGTTTTATGGTTCATCATGTGTAATTTCATACAGCATGATACAGCTTGTTCAGATGCTGTAAGGTGTGTGGCCAAAAGTTTCTAAAGAAATTATGCACATTCAGAAGTGAAAATAACTTTACACTAAGTGTAATTCTAAAATTATTTGGATGGATTTTTTTATATTTTTGGCGTTCACCTTATTTCTCTATTCCCCCAAGGCACTGTGGTTTTTATTTTGCGCCTGTCGGCCCAATGCATCCGACTTCAGCATGAATTTTATGTAAGGGTCTGCTTCCTCCTGCATTTTCTAAGGGTTTGCTTCCCCGGGGTAACGGCCGATGCTGAGATGGGGATCGAACCCAGCGCCTTCGGATTGTGAGCCGTGTCACTTATCCACTAGCCCACGCCGTCCCCACTATTTGGATGGATAATTCTAAATATGAATTGCAGAAGATGAAACCATTATAAGGGGTCGGAGAGGCAGCACAGTGAAGGAGCTGACATCAGCTAGTGGCTCATAGCTGGCTACTTGCAACAGGGTCAACGTACCACAGATGACCAAGACCCTATTATGTCCCGTGCGGTGGCCTTGGAAATTTGCTGCACTAGTGTAGTCTGGTCAAGAGATTAGAGATCGCAGTGGGAAGGCAAACCCAGTACCTACCTGACATCTTACTATCAGAAACCATAGAAGCCTACACATAAATCGTGAACCAGAGCGTTGGTGCGCTGAAGATATCTGACAAGCAAGCAAAGCAGAGAGGATTTGTTGCTACCGTTACAGACACCAACTGGCATGATAGTCACAGACAACTTGATTAGTCATCAAATAAGGACATAAAACAAGACCTAACTACTTGTACAAAACAATCTACAGTCACCATTTGAAGAAAAAAATGTTACAATGTACGGAAATCTGTCTGATCATACTTACCAGAGTCATTGCAAAAGTTAAATTAGATCATGACTGTAGGACTAAGTTGGTTCTGGGACTGAATTTGAAGTATTTGTTACCTTTGATCAAGATTTTGATAACATCTGCTAAAGGCTGTTATCAGTTGAAATAGTTTGTCAGAGATATTTGTTAGGCTTACCGAGGTAGCCAGCGAAGGTCTTTGTGAGTGTGCAAACTGGATTGTAAAATATTGTGCGTTAAACACAGATGGATACTTAACACACGAACTCCATAATTGATAAACTGATAAAGTAGACATGTCGTCAGTCAAACGTCTAGTCCTGTAGTAGATAAAAGAATGACAAACAAAAATCAGTAAATTATTATTTAAAATACAGATAAGTCAAAATTGTTTATATTGAAAATTTGACATTACTACAGGTGCGAAATTACATAAATATAAGAACCATGTGCAATGCTTTTCTGAGTATACAAATCGGTGTGTGTGCGTGCACACATTAATGTATATATATGATTTATGTGTTGTAGGGAATTACTAATAGGTTAGAACAGCTCCGTGACATAATTTATAAGACGTTTCAACAGTTTGAAAACTCAACTGCTTTAGCCTATGTATTGCCATCACTAGTCTGGTTTCCTGGTTTCTTCTTTCAGTCTCCATAAAAATGTGTTATTCACCCCTTGAGTGCAGTATTATTTCAAGACCTACTTTCATACTCCATAAATTTATCTGGCACATTGACTGGTGTACAAGGTCTACCCATTATAAACTCTGGTTTATCTAGTAGCAAGTGCGTGTGTGTATGATTTAAACTAATTAAGTTCTTTAATAATTTAAACCACATTAGTATCGTGCTTAGTTTGCAATCGAGACGACTGGAGCTAATTTTTCTCTTAGAGGTGGTAGACACTTATTTTTCTTTAAGATTTCTCTCCTCTCATTAACTAATTTAATCCAGGTAT
Organism: Ariolimax columbianus; assembly: GCA_036924085.1. NCBI lineage: Eukaryota > Metazoa > Mollusca > Gastropoda > Stylommatophora > Arionidae > Ariolimax > Ariolimax columbianus. The sequence goes on along the minus strand of JAVGWX010000009.1, from coordinate 68,150,607 downwards.
TAAAACTTTTTGGTGACAAATTGCTTTTATGTATACAGCGTAAGATGGGTGGTTTTATTATATTTTTGTTTGAAGCAGTCATAGTATATGAAACTGTTAAAGAAATGACTCAGGTTCTGTGGCGATAGTATTATTGATTGCAGTCAGGGTATAGTTACAGTCCATTACATTAAATGCCTTACAGGATGTATAATAGCTAACTATGTTTTAAAATGAAAAGCTCTAGCAATATCTTCCCAAAGATTATTGTAGGTTTGGTATTTATTCCATAATTTTGGTGAGTCATAATCTTTCATTCACAGACCAATTCCTTTTGGTTACACCAGGTCGTGTTTATCATCTTGGTGGCCTAGAGGTTACCTTAATAAAGGCTAATCTGTTTTGTATTATGTTGTACTTGTCAGAGTACATGTGAACAAAAGATTTAATAGATCCTTTTCCCAGCGGTAGAAGAAGAGCTATTTATGTACACGTTTGTGTGAATACATTTTCTTCCTTTTAACTATCAAACACTACAATAATTCTTTCTGTGGTACGCTGCTTCTTTCTTTCCATTATTGTTAATAATGGCATTATTTCTCCTCCTCTTTCCATTATTGTTAATAATGGCATTCCTTCTCTTCCTCTTTCCATTATTGTTAATAATGGCATTCCTTCTCCTCCTCTTTCCATTATTTATTGCTGAGATCTACTGGGAAGATTTAGGGGACAGAGAAACAAAGGCATTACCTATTATTATTAACTGTGTGGAATCAATAACATTCTTTGATTTAAGAACACAACTCTGACTTTCTCTATCCTTGTTACTATCTATCTTCCTCTTTTCCCTTTTTTGTTTCACTCTAGCCGGAGTGTAGAGCCACCACTACTGTAACCTCCATTATAAAGCCTGCCCCAAAGCACTTTGCTTCCTTTTGCTGCAGTAGTTTTTGTAATGTAGAAATCTGTTTTACATGGTGAGGTTGCTAGTCTCTTTATTATATATTCCTATAAGTCTCCTCATGTATGTGCAGGCTAGATTATTTATTTCACACACAGTGAGACTAGTAACCTCATATAAAACAGGAATCACCAATGGAAGCGCTAAAGGTGCTGTTGACCAGTCTTCCTATGAGGAGCCATCTACAGTGATGAACTCTGTACATCGTAAGGTATTGGGAGGCTAAATTGTATCAATGAAAGAGCTTACATCAGGTTCAGTGACCCATAACTGGTCATGGCCTTTTTCTGTAGAGAGTGAAAAGGGAAGGCAAACCCGGTCCCAGAATGCCATGCTGACATCAGCTGTCAGACCGAAAGGCACATATATCGCAGCCTCGCTGTAAATTATGACAACGTAACAAACATCCTTATCAGGACAAACGCTGAAGAAGATAGGGAAATAAATGAAGAAGAATAAAACACATCTTCCGTAGTATGCTCTCCAATACCTGAGGTTGAAGCACAGATGTACGGGCAACTTCTCAAATATGATATAGGGAATAAACTAGGGAAATCCTGAAATTCACAGGTTCAAAAGACGAATAAGATATATTTGTACGTCAGGGATATTGTTAAATTAAATTGTTCCAATTATGCCAGACATTTCTTGAGCAGTAACACAAATGTGTGCTGTAATCTGTTATCCTGGTGTTGAATCAGAAAACTGTTGTACCTGACGCAGGTAGCTGTTTCGCCTGTTTTGTTTATATAAACAAGCCTTATAACTGTGGTTTTTTACAAGTCTTTATTTAGCTTGACATGACCGTTTGTGTGAACTTCTATTTCTCTTATTTTAACCAACTTCCTCATAACCCAGAGAGCTGAAAGTGTGTACACAACCTCTACTAGTGCGACCTGTTAATCTGTCACATTCTGACGGAGCCTGGACAGATTGTTATTCCTCTTCTTCGTTCGTTCCAAAACTCCCGATACCAAGCTTAGGCCATTGCTAGTAGAAGGATGTCCGGAGAACGGAATGTGTTGTGTCGTGGTTTACAGCTTGACTGCGATATTTGCACCTTTTGGTCCGACACGTCCAACTTCACCAGGTATTTTTGGGCACCTTGTAAGCTTTTGATCATTTCTCCTTAGCCAGGGGACAGCGTGGGCTAGTGGTTAAGTGGCACGGCTCACAACCCGACGGTGTTGGGTTCGATCCCCATCACAGCACCGGCCGTTACTCCGGGGAAGCAAACCCTTATAAAATGCAGGAGGAAGCAGACCCTTACATAAAATTCACGCTGAAGTCGGATGCACTGGGCCGAGAGGCGCAAAATAAAAACACAGTGCAACGCACACCGCCTTGAGGATTAGAAAAATTAGGCGAACGCAAAAATAAAAATAAAAATTCTCCTTAGCCAGTCTTCCCTGTTGCAGATTGTTATCTAGGATCACGTGGAGGGAGGCGAAGGGTCTTGACAGCTCTGGGTCAATGGCCGCTGTAGCTCATGCACTGCTCAACATCTTGATCACACACAGGTCATTCAATCAAAAGGGTTTTTTTTAACCGAAAAAAGGTAGTTTAAACAAAAAATATATACTTGTTTTAACTTTAATTTTCCTCCTCACGTCGGGGAAAGGGGGTGAGTGTTTATATATATATATATATATATATATATATATATATATATATATATATATATATATATATATATATATATATATATATATATATATATATATATATGTGTGTGTGTGTGTGTGTGTGTATATATATATATGGTCACCCTCTGATATAAATTTTTTTTTTTGCGTTCGCCATATTTCTCAATTCCCAAGGCATGTGCGGCGCACTACGGTTTTTATTTTGCGTCTGCCGTTCCAGTGCATCCAACTTCGGCATGCTTTTTATATAAGGATATGCTTACTCCTGCATTTGTTAAGTGTTTGCTTCCCCGGGTAACGACCGGTGCTGTGATGGGTATCGAACCCAGCACCTTCAGCTTGTGCGCCGTGTCACTTAACCACTAGTCCACGCCGTCATCTCTGATATATTTATTCGTCGTAGTAAATGTAACTCTTCTGGGGTAGAAGACCAACCAGCTTGAGGTATTGCACGCTTCGCCCCGCCCCTTCCCATTCATAGTCTTAAAATCCTTCTTGGATTTATAAATAAGTTCAAGCAACCATATTCCCACATAAAATACTGGAATCAAAGAGTTAATAGCTCGATTTCCCCCGAGGACCAGAAGAAGTGTACTTGGTACATCTTATCCTGGCTGTTATTCTATGACCTTTCTGCCTTTCACTTCCCAGCTTTATTTGTTATGGATTACTACGTCCTCCTTCGGGGTTTAAACAACCCCCCCCCCCCCCCCCCCCCCCCCAACCAGTTCAGTATTCAGGTGTGTCAGACTAAAGAGTCAAATGAGTTGTGTCATCGCGGAAAGGTAAGAGGAGTGGGAAACGTTTGTGTAACACACACCTGTTCTGACTGCCTACCTGGCGTGCTGTATAGTTTCGGTGATGGTGTCATTCTGACGTGCTGTGGGTAGTTGTTTGCTGGAATTCACTGTATATAGTCAAGGTGAATATTGTACTTGTGTTAAATATATATGTAAATATACCACACATGTGTGTATTCAGTACACTGTCCGAGCCAGTGTAACCAAATTCAGCACACTGTCCGAACCAGTGTAATATATATATATATATATATATATATATATATATATATATATATATATATATATATATATATATATATATACCACACATGTGTGTATTTAGTACACTGTCCGAGCCAGTGTAGCCAAATTCAGTACACTGTCCGAACCAGTGTAACCAAATTCAGTACACTGTCCGAGCCAGTGTAACCAAATTAAGTACACTGTCCGAGCCATTGTAACCAAATTAAGTACACTGTCCGAACCAGTGTAACCAAATTCAGTACACTGTCCGAGCCAGTGTAACCAAATTCAGTACACTGTCCTAGCCAGTGTAGTAAGTGCACTATTCAAGTCAGTGTACTGTGATTTCACGGAATTATAATTAACGAGTCAAATGTAACAACATTCAATTAATCATGTTTTAAAATGTGTAAATAGCATACTAGTAACTTCAATCATGATATATTATGAAGTTAGGCAAGTGTATTGGTTATTTTTAAATGCGTTGTCCTGTCTCATCAAAATGAGGCACGTTTCGTTAAACAACAAACCAAGTCCTTGATGGTGTGTCAGCCGGCGTGAAAGTAGCTTTTAATTCCAATACTAAAACATTAAGCCATATATATGTTATATGGCTTATAAAGTAGTCTACAATATAGATTATTAGTACCTTAATTTTTTTATGGGGGGGGGGGGGGGTATACATTTAATACATGGCAAGATGTCATAATAAACGCGGCTGTAACCTATGGGAAGAAAGACGATAACACATTATCAATGACCAATACATCAGGAGATCGATAATGTTCGAGTCAAAGGTAGAGGAGAAAGACTAACGTCTGGTCAGGTCAAATATACTGATCAGACATGTTAGTCAGGGTCAGGCAAAACATACTGGCCAAGACCCTCACCTTGGCTTCCTCGTAGCCCTCCCCGGAAACGGGCTGTTTCCATGGCAACCTGGATAACGAGATGAGGGATCGACGTGACCCCGTAGTAGTGAGTGACACGCAGATGAAGCCAATCATAGCACAACCGCCTGGGGGACCCCGGTCCACCTTCATCAGCACGCTCGGGGTGTGAGGAAAGCTACTAAAACCCGCCACTTAACGTCTATTTCAGGCCTCACAAAAAAGAGTAACCTACTCATTGTGGGCATTCACAAACAACAAGTTAAAGGTAGTCAGCAGGCAGTGGGAAAGTGTTAGAGACTTCACTGCACCAGGTCTCGCATTTTTGGGACGTCTAGCGACCAGTTTACCATCCTTAACGTCATGTACGCATTTACAGATGGGTACACACGATCTGGGATTGAAAACTGCATCTTTTCAGGGAGAAGCCAGGATAAATACAACAGGTCTATCTTAGATAGAGAGGAAAGTGTTGATGGACATGACACGCCATCAGAAAGAAACCCCAGCAACATAACCTAATAAGCACCAAATCTAAACCCACCCGGGAGGAGAAGAGTGGCGAGGCCAAAAACAGATAACGAAAAGCGGTGGAATAGGAGGCTGGCTAGTAACAGCTTAAGTGATATGGGTGGAGTTGAGGAGGGCAGCTCAAAGTTTCCAACATAACAGAGCAGTTGTTGCAGAATGAACACGTAAAAGCCATGATACAAAAGGCGAGAGTGGTCTTCTGTCATGCTGAAAACCATATTTAACTCTAAATTTATCAGAATGCACTCCAAGCTTGGGAGCTTCAACTCTAATGTGCAGTTGATCATTTTACATGGAACGGAAAGATGGCGGATGACAAACTCAATGTTAAGATATTATAGGGCTTAATAAGTAAGTCCTTGAGAAAGCTATTGGCTTACAGTGGTCTAACAAGGTTACACGTAAGCTTGTGGAAGGGAACGGGACTAAGACACGTGGAACGGGAAGTCTTGGGACGAAGACGCGTCCGGATACGTCACATACTGCGAATACCCCAATACAGCATGGCCAGGCAATCTGTCGCGGGATAAGAGGCAACGGAATGCTAAAGAACACACCAAGAAGAGATCTAGAGGCCAATACATGGAAAGCAAGAAGAGGATGGAAATAAGGGGAGAAAATAGTGCATGTCCCTCTGCTTAGAGGGTTGGTTAATGACCTATGCACCCCGATATGATAAGGACACAGCGAAAACGGTTGCAGCCCGTGGGCCAGCGTGATGAAGTCTAGTTGTTGGTGTTGAATGCCCACAACGAGTAGGATTATTCTTTTGTGGTGGGTTGTCCTAGCTTTTCTCACATCCCGAGCGGGCTGATGAAGGGGAATGGGGTCCTCCAGGTGTTTGTGCTATGATTGTCTTCATCTGCGTGGTGCTCACTACTACGATGATCACGTCGACCCTTCACCTTGTTAGCCAGGCTTTCATGACAACAGTCCGTTTCCAGGAAGGGCTACGAGGAAGCCAATGTGAAAGGGTCTTGTTCTGACAGGTGAGCCATCAGTATCCACACCCTACGTTGTTTACTGAGAGACTGATTACCTATGGGTATGTCCGGTGTGCAGTGAAGTCGATTCTATAGAACATACACTGAAAGGATCCAACGTTGACTATGAAGAAGGCCGTTAGTCACCCTATTGGTTTTACCCTAACGCCCCACATAGAACAAGCTGCGGTGTATATGGATGTTAACCATTCCTTTTAGTACGTTGTTAAACTGATCTATAGAACAACGTCTCGATAGACTGGTCACGGGCAGAGGCTGGGCTTTCCCCCTCGACACACTTATGGGAAATAGTTTAACCGAGAGTTGGTCGAGTGGGGGAAATTGTTCAACTCACCGCCCTGGTTCATAAACATGGATTAATATAATGATCACGAGCAGAGTCCGGGCTTACGTCGGCACACATTGGAGAATAGTTTTAAAAGAGGGTAGGTCAAGTAAAGAAACTGATAGCTTTAGTTATCTATCCATGACAGTTATCGATTTGCTAACGTTGGTTTTTTTGGGTCAAGTTCGGTTCGATATTAAGCGTAGTCGCTAGATGTTATAAATCAATCCATATCTAAAGGTTGGTTTGTAGCGTCCATCTTTAATACTGTTGTACAAAAAAAGATATTTAATACTGTTGTACAAAGAAAGGGCTTTAATACTGTTGTACAAAGAAAGGGCTTTAATACTGTTGTATTAAAAAAAATATCTTTATTACTGTTGTACACAAAAAGTATAGGCGCAGCACAGATATCGAAGCCTCGCTGTAAACTACAACACAGCGTAACAAAACGTTATTTTCAGGATGAACAAAGAAGAATTCTTCCATTTTGTGCAAACATCCATTTACGAAACTGTTGTTTTTTTTAGGTTTTTATGATCTCAATGTGTCAAAGCCATACTCTAAGGCTGAAGTTGAGACAGAGAACAGTATAATCTTAACTGTAAAACAGAAAATACATATATCTGTTTGTCCGTCTTGCAAAAGCTCTAGCAACGTGAAATTTGCCCAGCTCATTCTGTCTGGAATTTGTAGGTCGGCGCAACTATTTTCAGATCGCATCGTTGCCATGTCGAGTTAGTTAACATTAACGAAGTTGAACTATTTACAGCGAATGTATTCTTTTGGTATAATGTACATTGCGGTTCGCTTGGCTGCTCAAGATCAGATACTCGAAGCCCAAACACCAGTCCATATTTGGAACTGATTAGTGTAAGGGGAGGTCAATCATTTGACCTTGGACAACGCGCGAGTTGGGACGTGTTGACAGACCATATTCCAGAATTATAGAATATAAACATTTACCTGGTCATGCACTACGCTCGCAGGCTTTCATTTTCGTAACTTCCGTTCTCTCACTTAAATGCAGATTTGTTCTGGTGAAGTTTTCTGTGTTAAGTGAATATATTTGTATAGAGTGATTATCGTAATGCTGTAAAAATCAAATTCTAATTACATTTTTACAAAAACTCAAACATGCGAAGTCATAGTGATCTCTGTCTGGTCTGGCAATGTGCTGTCTATCCACCTTTAACATGATCTCCTTGTTTGATCTGGCACTGTTAATTGGAATGGCAAACATTCATTGTTTCGCCCAGTCGTTCCAAGTGAAGCATATAGTCACCACTACAATTGGCCACTTTTACGGGAAACCATATTCGAACGTCTGCAGTGGCGGTTCAGCACGACGAGATTCCTTGCCCTATGTACAACCTCACTGCACTCACCTTTTACCACGTGATTGCAAGTTTTCAGTGTTCGCATTCTTCTCAAACCGGGTAAAACTCTAATGGAATATGTATATATAGCTGCAGTTTAATGCCCATTCCAGAAGGCTTCAACAGTTTTTGTGGATCTGGTATTCCTAAGTGTCGGTTTTCCGCTAGGAAACTTTTAGTTCGTATTCTTCTTCGTCGTTTTCTCTAAAAAAAATCGTATCTTTTTTCCTCACACCCCTGCCGTCCTTCTCACGCTTCTCTCGTCGCCATACAGTTTATCTAGCAATGTAGTCACGCTGCTCCTTTCGTGGAGCTGGCAGGCCCGCAGAGCATGTTCTACTGTTTGTTTGTTCTCCCTACATGGGCACACGTCAATGTCTCCAATTTTTGAATTTGTTAAACAGATGATTTTTAAGTTTTGCAGTGACCCGTTCGCAGTCTAAAAAATGTGACTTAATTTCTTATTGGCAGAGCAGAATGCTTCTACTTTATCGTATCCTGGGTGTTCTCTGTGTCATTGTCTTTCTTCTTCTCGTCCGCCAGTCACTTGTCTTTGAAGTTAAATTGTATTTTGTTTCGTTCGCCTTATTTTTCTAATTCCCAAAGACGATTATTCCTGCATTTTCTAATGGGTTTGCTTCCCCGGGGTAACGCCTGTCCCCAAATTGTATCATTGTCCTAATTTCTTCATATGTAGCTCTGTCATCAGTTTGGGGTTTGCCGCCTCCCTATTTTGCCAGTCTTCTGCCTCCTCATTTCCGTGTATAAGATATTGTGACGTGGGAACACACTGAAAGACTGTATTTCTGCTATAGAAAATTCCATTCAATAGCATCTCATTGAATTGCTACTATCAACTATTACTAGGAGTGCTTCGTTTTGCTTCTTACAGTTCGTCTGGATATGGAATATACTTCACTTGAGCCGGCAACTGTTACTGTTGTCTAAGAGCTGCGAAGGTCTTACAAATAGGTTTACAACAGAAATGGCACTCTCTTTCTGCTCTAAATTGTACGTTTAGCGACATAACGGGGCGATTTATTGCCCAGTAAACAAGCAGTGTGCAGTATATTTTTGTTATTGCATTGTCGATTAAAAAAAAAACCCACAAAGTCCATACGCATTTCAAACTCTTAATCTTCTGACGAACAGGCCGATATTCTAACCTCTTGGTCGGTCAAACTTACTAAGGAAGACGCTGTTATTGTTATTTGTGTGAGTTGAGCAAGTTTCAAATACAGAGTCCCTTTAAAAAAAAATATAATTTCGTGTTTACCAGCATGCCATTAACCACGATAACGGCTCAATTATGTTGTATTACAACGTTAAATTAATTTGGATTAAAACGGTCAATTATTTTTGTATTAAACGTTCAATTATTTTTGTGTTAAAACGTTCAATTATTTTTTGTATTTAAACGTTATTTTTGTATTAAGACGTTATTTTTGTATTAAAACTTTGTTGTTATTTTTAAAACAAAGTGTTCAGTTATTTGTATAGTAAAACGTTCAATTACTTTTTATCAAAACGTAGTTGTTCGAACATAAGTATTTGTTACAAACAGCTAAAATGTAATAAAAACACGTTACAATTAATCGAGCATTTATTTATGGTCATTTAGGGAAGATGCACTAGCCCAGTGATTCAACAATTAACTGCACAGGGCTAAATCACGGGTGAACTTGTCGATGTAAACATCAATGATAGGATCACGCGAAGAAGAGAAAGAAATAGCATTACTTTTCACAAACAAAAACTACAATGCTATTATTAGTTAACGGATATGTTTGTTCCGGATACCAATCTGTAGTTTTTGATATGAAGATCTATTGTAATCGTCTCAAGTGTTTCCATTTGCCGTGCTCACGTGAATCGGACACATTTTATATTTAGTTTCGGGAAAAATTTATATTTTTTTCAGAGAAAGATAAGTCAGCCGAGAAATTCCTGAAATATTTGTACACATGGATTTGGCATACGTTATTCTTGTAGACATTTTGGCAGCCATTGCGTTTGTTTACTTCCCCCCAAAAAACGAGTGAATAACAGAGCGGTGGGGGAATAATCTACAGCTGCTGTTTTTTAAATCAACCAGGGCCCGAAGACACGTTAGCGAATGATCTGACAGCAGTCAGCTTAAGACCCGATTCTGTCTCCCATGTGGTGGTGGCCATGGAAACAGACTGTCTTAGAGACTAAGAATCGCACAGGGGAGGCAACCAGACCCCCAAAACATGATGTGCTCTAGCCTGACGTGTCGGGCCGACATGACAGTCTCTCTCTAAACTATGTCACATGATGTGCTCTAGTCTGACGTGTCGGGCCGACATGACAGTCTCTCTCTAAACTATGTCACATGATGTGCTCTAGTCTGACGTGTCGGGCCGACATGACAGTCTCTCTCTAAACTATGTCACATGATGTGCTCTAGTCTGACGTGTCGGGCCGACATGACAGTCTCTCTCTAAACTATGTCACATGATGTGCTCTAGTCTGACGTGTCGGGCCGACATGACAGTCTCTCTCTAAACTATGTCACATGATGTGCTCTAGTCTGACGTGTCGGGCCGACATGACAGTCTCTCTCTAAACTATGTCACATGATGTACTCTAGCCTGACGTGTCGGGCCGACATGACAGTCTCTCTCTAAACTATGTCACATGATGTGCTCTAGCCTGACGTGTCGGGCCGACATGACAGTCTCTCTCTAAACTATGTCACATGATGTGCTCTAGCCTGACGTGTCGGGCCGACATGACAGTCTCTCTCTAAACTATGTCACATGATGTGCTCTAGCCTGACGTGTCGGGCCGACATGACAGTCTCTCTCTAAACTATGTCACATGATGTGCTCTAGCCTGACGTGTCGGGCCGACATGACAGTCTCTCTCTAAACTATGTCACATGATGTGCTCTAGCCTGACGTGTCGGGCCGACAGGCGCAGTCTCTCTCTAAACTATGTCACATGATGTACTCTAGCCTGACGTGTCGGGCCGACATGACAGTCTCTCTCTAAACTATGTCACATGATGTGCTCTAGCCTGACGTGTCGGGCCGACAGGCGCAGTCTCTCTCTAAACTATGTCACATGATGTGCTCTAGCCTGACGTGTCGGGCCGACATGACAGTCTCTCTCTAAACTATGTCACATGATGTGCTCTAGCCTGACGTGTCGGGCCGACATGACAGTCTCTCTCTAAACTATGTCACATGATGTGCTCTAGCCTGACGTGTCGGGCCGACAGGCGCAGTCTCTCTCTAAACTATGTCACATGATGTGCTCTAGCCTGACGTGTCGGGCCGACATGACAGTCTCTCTCTAAACTATGTCACATGATGTGCTCTAGCCTGACGTGTCGGGCCGACAGACATAGTCTCTCTCTAAACTATGTCACATGATGTGCTCTAGCCTGACGTGTCGGGCCGACAGACATAGTCTCTCTCTAAACTATGTCACATGATGTGCTCTAGCCTGACGTGTCGGGCCGACAGGCGCAGTCTCTCTCTAAACTATGTCACATGATGTGCTCTAGCCTGACGTGTCGGGCCGACAGGCGCAGTCTCTCTCTAAACTATGTCACATGATGTGCTCTAGCCTGACGTGTCGGGCCGACAGGCGCAGTCTTTCTCTAAACTATGTCACATGATGTGCTCTAGCCTGACGTGTCGGGCCGACAGACATAGTCTCTCTCTAAACTATGTCACATGATGTGCTCTAGCCTGACATGTCGGGCCGACAGACATAGTCTCTCTCTAAACTATGTCACATGATGTGCTCTAGCCTGACGTGTCGGGCCGACAGACATAGTCTCTCTCTAAACTATGTCACATGATGTGCTCTAGCCTGACGTGTCGGGCCGACAGGCGCAGTCTCTCTCTAAACTATGTCACATGATGTGCTCTAGCCTGACGTGTCGGGCCGACAGGCGCAGTCTCTCTCTAAACTATGTCACATGATGTGCTCTAGCCTGACGTGTCGGGCCGACAGGCGCAGTCTTTCTCTAAACTATGTCACATGATGTGCTCTAGCCTGACGTGTCGGGCCGACAGACATAGTCTCTCTCTAAACTATGTCACATGATGTGCTCTAGCCTGACGTGTCGGGCCGACAGACATAGTCTCTCTCTAAACTATGTCACATGATGTGCTCTAGCCTGACGTGTCGGGCCGACAGACATAGTCTCTCTCTAAACTATGTCACATGATGTGCTCTAGCCTGACGTGTCGGGCCGACAGGCGCAGTCTCTCTCTAAACTATGTCACATGATGTGCTCTAGCCTGACGTGTCGGGCCGACAGGCGCAGTCTCTCTCTAAACTATGTCACATGATGTGCTCTAGCCTGACGTGTCGGGCCGACAGGCGCAGTCTCTCTCTAAACTATGTCACATGATGTGCTCTAGCCTGACGTGTCGGGCCGACAGGCGCAGTCTCTCTCTAAACTATGTCACATGATGTGCTCTAGCCTGACGTGTCGGGCCGACATGACAGTCTCTCTCTAAACTATGTCACATGATGTGCTCTAGCCTGACATGTCGGGCCGACATGACAGTCTCTCTCTAAACTATGTCACATGATGTGCTCTAGCCTGACGTGTCGGGCCGACAGGCGCAGTCTCTCTCTAAACTATGTCACATGATGTGCTCTAGCCTGACTTGTCGGGCCGACAGGCGCAGTCTCTCTCTAAACTATGTCACATGATGTGCTCTAGTCTGACGTGTCGGGCCGACATGACAGTCTCTCTCTAAACTGTGTCACATGATGTGCTCTAGTCTGACGTGTCGGGCCGACATGACAGTCTCTCTCTAAACTATGTCACATGATGTGCTCTAGCCTGACGTGTCGGGCCGACAGACGCAGTCTCTCTCTAAACTATGTCACATGATGTGCTCTAGTCTGACGTGTCGGGCCGACATGACAGTCTCTCTCTAAACTGTGTCACATGATGTGCTCTAGTCTGACGTGTCGGGCCGACAGACATAGTCTCTCTCTAAACTGTCACATCGTTTTTTATTCAATTACGAACTCAGAAGAAGAAGAAGAAATTACAATTATTTGTTATACGTTCTCGGCACTAGGTTAAGAAAATGCCAGGTCAACCAGTATCTTCGTGTGAGGTCAAGTCTTGTGGGTTGCTGTGTTAGTATTGTACGAGGCGTGTTCAAATGAAACCGGACCAAACTGCAACAAGTTGTACGATGTGCATGGTGACGTCACTTCTGGTGTTGTTGTTTCGAATGCCCACAATGAGTAGGTTACTCTTTTCTGCGCCCTGAAAACGGCGCCAAATAGCATGGCCGCAGTAGCTTTCTTCACTTCCCGATGTTTAAAGAAGGACGCGAGTTAACGCAACAATATGCCACTGACCTGGTCTCGGAAGCTATTTCGTTAAGTCACGTCCTTCTTTAAACATCGTTGTCCAGTTCTTCACTGTTGTCTTCGACACACTTTTGTCACCATACACTGCCAGCATTCTGCGATAAATGTCAACTGGTTGACATCTTTCAGCTGTTATAAACCGAATCACCGCTTTTGATGAATTCCGTATCACGCCCGCCATCTTTTCTACGGTCTGCTGATGAAACTATGAGTCGGAGGATAATGCAATTTTGCAAACTTGACGGTTAATATGTGCTGTTTACACTAGAAGTGACTTCATCATGCGGATCGTACGTATGTCCCCTTGTTGCAGTTTGGTCCGGTTTCATTTGACCACGCCTCGTATTGCAGTTGTTCCGCGTGTGTGTGATCTGAGACCTAATACACTGACATGTTATCCCCGACAACACAGTCTGATATGGGTTACTTTTATCTTTCTCCCAGTCAAGTGTAATTGTTTAGATTGTGTCTATAACTAGATTGTTTGGCAGTTAATTTTCTTTTTCGTTCGCTCTCATAGTCATATCTATTTCACTCAAAAACATGGCGGCCCGTCTAAGGTTTCCCTCTTCACCAAACATTTAATCCTTCAGCGAGGCTGGAGATGTCCATGTTGTCAATCTGCTCCTTTCCTGGAGTCGACAGGTCTGAGGAGCATGGTCTACTATATGTCTGTCCTTCCTTACTTTGGGCACATGTATGTGTCTAATATTCAGATTTTGACCAGATGCCCTGTTTGCAGTTGTCTTTCCATATATAGTGTAACTAATAGGTCTGGCTTGACTGATTATTTCCCTTTACTGTGCAGAGCGATTATCTTTTGTGGCAAAGGGATAAACATCAATTCACGAACTGGGTGCGTTCCATACTACCCAGTTGTAAATTGATACTTGACTTAGACATGGTGAGAAAGAGAACTGGTCCATCCCATCTAAGGACTGGCACATTGAGGTCTCTAATAACACTTTATCCATAAGAGCAGTGTCTGCTACTACGGCAATCTTCACCTTTTGTTAGACAATCCGCAACCCAGCTGACATGCCTGGTAGGAGTTTAGCCTCCCCAGCGCGCTTCCTGTAATAATAGTGTACAAATTAGTAGCTTATTTTAATGATGTACTTGTTTCTTACTTCAGCCATGTCGCACTCCCTTGATTGTTGTTGTTGCAGCATTAAAATAATTGTTTTACATACGACATACTTGTAACTGAATGTGTGGATGTACGTTTGCGTAATGATACACCTCTTAATACGTGAGTTCACTGCCATTCACATGACAGATGGACTGTCAGGGCAATTATTATTCAACGAGGCAACTCCAACCCCCGAATGATGTGAATTAGAAAAAAAAACCAGCACACTCATTTCTAGTATTCTCTATGCTTATTTAGTCGTTCCTTTTGTATCGGGAATAACGGCTGATTTTCTAGAGAGGGTAGATATTTGCTAAAGAAGGTAGATATTTGCTAAAGAGGGTATATATTTGCTATAAAGTAGATTTTTGCTAAATAGATAGGGTAGATGTTTGCTAGAGTAGGTAGATATTTTCTAGAGTTGGTAGAGGTTTGCTTGAGAGGGTGGACCCTTGCTAGAAAGTTTAGATTTTTGCTGGAGAGAGTGAGAGTAGAGGTTGTATATATAGAGAAGATATGTCTGTTGTATCTGCTGTCTTCCCCCTGGCCTGACTCCAGTCTAGTCATGGGCCTGTCAGAAACTGTCCGATGTTTTAACACATTGAATATGTATTCAATGTATTTCTTATTAAACTAAAAAGAAAGAAACTGTTGTTTGCGTAAATTGTCAACAGCGAGTTGTTTTGTATAAGAGAATTAGAAAACGCAAATACAAAATACATTTTGAAATGTCGAGATATCGGGATCAAGATGCTGAGCAGCGCATGAGCTGCAGTGGTCAGTGACCCATAGCTGACTGCTAGCGTCAGGGCAAGCGAACCAGAGCTGCCAAGACCCTTCTACACCTCCACGCGGTGATCCTGGATAACAGGCTGCAGCAGGGCAGACTGGCTAAGGAGAAGGGATCGAAGAGGGAATGCTAACCCAGTACTCAAAAAATGCTTGCTGAAGTCGGATGTGTTGGACCGAAAGGTGCAAATATCGCAGCCAAGCTGTAAACTACAACACAACGCATTCCGTTCTCTGGACTACATTCTGCTACTTAAGCCTTTTTCAGGGTTTGGTAGCAGGAGATTGAGAACGCACGAAGAAGAAGAAGAAGAAACGTCGAGATATCATTAGCTGAAACTTAGGGTCTTGTGCCTACCATGGTGGAGGATCACTGCACCAAATTAACATTTCCTTAATGTCGTCTTGTCTGTTTTTCAGGGTCTCATTTAAGATTGTTTTGTGTTTCATTGTTTGTTGTGTGACATCTGTAACAGTAGGTAATGAAAACCATGCTTTTCTTTAGAATGTAAAACAAAACACCTTCAATTGTGTGTGTGTGCGCAGGTGGTAGGAACTTTGCTGTGAAGAATTCTATACGATTAGTCATCGCTAAACTAACTATAAAGTAAGCATGAGCTGTTTATGTTTAGCATTAACGGTTATAGGGACGTTTCGGCAGCCCAAATAAAGCCGATCTGCACATTTGTAATTGTGAACAGACAGAATATATGCAATTCTGTCCGTCTTTTCGTTCTGGGTTTTGTGTGTGGTTGTTGTTGTTTTTATGGATGGGGGATGAGGTGTGTAGATTTTGCAACCCTACATAATCATAATCTTAAACTAGTGTCACCCCTACAATGAGTAAGTCTACTGTTTCATGTGCCATGAAAAGGGTGTTGAGTGACGGGTTGTAGTAGCTTTCCTCACATCACGAGCATGCGGATGAAGGTGGACTGCAGTAATCCAGGCGGCTGTGCTATGTTTCGCTTCATCTTGGCTCACTACAATGGTGATCACGTCGATTCACATCATCCAGTTTCCGAGAGTGGTCTTAGTCAGTATATTGTGCATGCCCTGACGCGACGTCCTGTTCAGTATGTTGTCCTTGAGTCGACGTACTGTTCGGTATGTTGTCCCTGACGCGACGTCCTGTTCAGTATGTTGTCCCTGAGTCGACGTACTGTTCGGTATGTTGTCCCTGATGCGACGTCATGTTCAGTATGTTGTCCCTGACGCGGCGTACTGTTCATTATGTTGTCCCTGACACGACGTCCTGTTGGGTATGTTGTCCCTGATGCGTCGTCCTGTTCAGTATGTTGTCCCTGATGTGGCGTCCTGTTCAGTATGTTGTCCCTGTCGCGATGTCCTTTTCAGTATGTTGTCCCTAATGCGATGTCCTGTTCAGTATGTTGTCCGTGACGCGATGTCCTGTTCAGTATGTTGTCCCTGGCACGATGTCCTTTTCAGTATGTTGTCCCTGACGCGATGTCCTTTTCAGTATGTTGTCCCTGCCGCGATGTCCTGTTCAGTATGTTGTCCGTGACGCGATGTCCTGTTCAGTATGTTGTCCCTGGCACGATGTCCTTTTCAGTATGTTGTCCCTGACGCGATGTCCTTTTCAGTATGTTGTCCCTGCCGCGATGTCCTGTTCAGTATGTTGTGAATGACCGGACTATCGTCTCAGTTCTCTACCACCTCTCTGCAACCCTGTTACACACCTCCCTTCCTTCTCTCATATGGTAGCATCTCATTATGTACAGTGGCGTACTAATGGTAGTGGGTGCTGAGTCTTCCTGGCTGTAGTGAAACGGCAGGCTTCTTAGTACGCCCATCACAATGAGGATCACAGTGTCAATCCCTACGTCTTTGACCAGGATGCTGTAACTAAACCTTTTCAAGGTGCACGGCCAGGACATGAGGTGGTAGTCTTGGTCAGAATGTTGCTACTGACTAGCGAATTGGCTGTCTACTTTCAATGTAAAGGTGGCTGCGTACCATGTGTTGCCTATGAGATAGGGACGACCAGTTACAATCCCTAACAGTAAGTCATCTTCTTCTTCGTTCATCCTCAGATCAAGGTCCCGATTTCTCTTCCAATGGCACTGTTGTTTTTAAGGCTGTTCTATCTCCATA
Source organism: Ariolimax columbianus (assembly GCA_036924085.1). Taxonomy (NCBI): domain Eukaryota; kingdom Metazoa; phylum Mollusca; class Gastropoda; order Stylommatophora; family Arionidae; genus Ariolimax; species Ariolimax columbianus. The sequence goes on along the minus strand of JAVGWX010000009.1, from coordinate 68,133,452 downwards.
CAGCTTTTGTCTCATATATCTCGCGAGGACAGTATTGATTTCTCTCTTCCTGCGTGAGCATGCAGCTTTGTATAATGTGTTCCACGGTCATGGTAGGTTCCCCACATGGACATCTGTCCCAATCCTCAATTTGTTGTAAAAATGACCCTTGAGTTCAGCAAGCGAGGCAACCATTTACAGTAGGATAGATTGTAGCCCTATGAGTCACATAATGAAAATACTTCCACTAATCATCATGAGAAGAGAGGAATAGAATAAAACCAGAAATCGACGAAGAGCAATGAGCGTTTATGGTAGGGCACACACGCCATCGATATATTAATTAAGAACAATAATCGAGAGAGCTTGCAGAGAGGAAAACAGATTTATATCTGTGCTTCATAGACTATATCAAGACATTTCACGGGCGCACGAAAATGATCCATTTGCTGAATTATTCAAAACATGTACTGGGAACAGACTGCAGCTGTACGAATATATATCAGATTAGGAAACTTCAGGTAGATTAAAAAAAAACAATTTAGATAGTGGGGCAGGCACGTGTGCTGTCACCTGCCCTGTTCTCTCTATACAGTGAATTTGTCTTTCGATCCACGTGTGCTGTCCCTTGACCTGTTCTCTCTGTACAGTGAATTTGTCTTTCGATCCACGTGTGCGGTCACCTGCCCTGTTCTCTCTGTACAGTGAATTTGTCTTTCGATCCACGTGTGCTGTCCCTTGACCTGTACTCTCTGTACAGTGAATTTGTCTTTCGATCCACGTGTGCTGTCCCTTGACCTGTTCTCTCTGTACAGTGAATTTGTCTTTAGATCCACGTGTGCTGTCACCTGCCCTGTTCTCTCTGTACAGTGAATTTGTCTTTCGATCCACGTGTGCTGTCACCTGCCCTGTTCTCTCTGTACAGTGAATTTGTCTTTAGATCCACGTGTGCTGTCACCTGCCCTGTTCTCTCTGTACAGTGAATTTGTCTTTCGATCCACGTGTGCTGTCCCTTGACCTGTTCTCTCTGTACAGTGAATTTGTCTTTAGATCCACGTGTGCTGTCACCTGCCCTGTTCTCTCTGTACAGTGAATTTGTCTTTCGATCCACGTGTGCTGTCACCTGCCCTGTTCTCTCTGTACAGTGAATTTGTCTTTCGATCCACGTGTGCTGTCACCTGCCCTGTTCTCTCTGTACAGTGAATTTGTCTTGCGATCCACGTGTGCTGTCACCTGCCCTGTTCTCTCAGTACAGTGAATTTGTCTTTCGATCCACGTGTGCTGTCACCTGACCTGTTCTCTCTGTGCAGTGAATTTGTCTTTCGATCCACGTGTGCTGTCACCTGCCCTGTACTCTCTGTACAGTGAATTTGTCTTTCGATCCACGTGTGCTGTCACCTGCCCTGTTCTCTCTGTACAGTGAATTTGTCTTGCGATCCACGTGTGCTGTCACCTGCCCTGTTCTCTCAGTACAGTGAATTTGTCTTGCGATCCACGTGTGCTGTCACCTGCCCTGTTCTCTCTGTACAGTGAATTTGTCTTTCGATCCACGTGTGCTGTCACCTGCCCTGTTCTCTCTGTACAGTGAATTTGTCTTTCGATCCACGTGTGCTGTCCCTTGACCTGTTCTCTCTGTACAGTGAATTTGTCTTTCGATCCACGTGTGCGGTCACCTGCCCTGTTCTCTCTGTACAGTGAATTTGTCTTTCGATCCACGTGTGCTGTCCCTTGACCTGTACTCTCTGTACAGTGAATTTGTCTTTCGATCCACGTGTGCTGTCCCTTGACCTGTACTCTCTGTACAGTGAATTTGTCTTTCGATCCACGTGTGCTGTCCCTTGACCTGTTCTCTCTGTACAGTGAATTTGTCTTTAGATCCACGTGTGCTGTCACCTGCCCTGTTCTCTCTGTACAGTGAATTTGTCTTTCGATCCACGTGTGCTGTCACCTGCCCTGTTCTCTCTGTACAGTGAATTTGTCTTTAGATCCACGTGTGCTGTCACCTGCCCTGTTCTCTCTGTACAGTGAATTTGTCTTTCGATCCACGTGTGCTGTCCCTTGACCTGTTCTCTCTGTACAGTGAATTTGTCTTTAGATCCACGTGTGCTGTCACCTGCCCTGTTCTCTCTGTACAGTGAATTTGTCTTGCGATCCACGTGTGCTGTCACCTGCCCTGTTCTCTCTGTACAGTGAATTTGTCTTTCGATCCACGTGTGCTGTCACCTGCCCTGTTCTCTCTGTACAGTGAATTTGTCTTTCGATCCACGTGTGCTGTCACCTGCCCTGTTCTCTCTGTACAGTGAATTTGTCTTTAGATCCACGTGTGCTGTCACCTGCCCTGTTCTCTCTGTACAGTGAATTTGTCTTTCGATCCACGTGTGCTGTCCCTTGACCTGTTCTCTCTGTACAGTGAATTTGTCTTGCGATCCACGTGTGCTGTCCCCTGACCTGTTCTCTCTGTACAGTGAATTTGTCTTGCGATCCACGTGTGCTGTCCCTTGACCTGTTCTCTCTGTACAGTGAATTTGTCTTGCGATCCACGTGTGCTGTCCCTTGATCTGTTCTCTCTGTACAGTGAATTTGTCTTGCGATCCACGTGTGCTGTCCCCTGACCTGTTTTCTCTGTGCAGTGAATTTGTCTTGCGATCCACAGAGGCAATGCCTTGAATATGAATTGGGGAGCAGAACATCTACCTGTAAGACGCTGATGACACTGTGTTGTTAGCGCAGAATGAGTCAAGACTTACAAGAACTGGTCAATATGGAAGTGTGCAACAAACGCCTAACACTTGAATTAAGGAATCCAGTACTTACATGGAACCAGTACTGACATGCGTATCTAGTCATGCATAATCAGTAGGCAAGCACGTGGATCATTGGAGGCAACGGACAAGTGGTTTCGCAGAAGATTGTTGAGAATTCCATGACGTGTAAAGAAAGCTAATATCGTTATACTTGAAGAGTCAAAGGCGGCATATGGAAAAAAATCAGGACACGGCTGTCATCCTTTTCCGGGCATGTCATGAGAAGAGGCGGACTGGAACACATCATGGTGACAATTGGACGAGGGACAGAAGGAAGCAACGAGAGAAAATATTGGACATCTTGAAGGAATTGCATGGGAGATCATCAATGGCGGAACTGATAAACTACGCACTAGATAAGAGGAGGAGGAATTCTATGAACGCCATCCGACACGGCACTTGGTGATGATGAGACTGGAGCATGTCGATATCGGCAATTTGTACATATAGCCTTTGCCACGAGAGCCAACCAGCTGTTACATGCGACGCTCTTACCTGCACTGTAATGTCAATTTTTACATTGTAGTATATCCTGATTTGAAAAATGGCACGTTGCTCATTCTCTCCTTGCTACTTACATTCGCATGCACATTGCGCACCTATAAGCCTCATCTTCATGATCATCTACCAAAATGTTTTCGTGGTTGCCATCATCACTGGTATAAAATACATATAGGTCAAGAGAACGCTCGAGTGGTGACTGTAATGAACGGAATATGTCAAGTATCATCTTCCTAGCACGTGGTAAAAGGTGCCTAAAGAGAGTTATGCATGGGGCTGGCAACTACGACCTCGTCATGTAAAAAACATTGTTTTAAAACTGGAACTGCAATTGATTCGACACATACTTCTGGAAAAGGTAAGGGGTCAAATGCAGTGTTGAATCTATGCTTCAATAACTGGGCGAAGTGGCATATTTTTTTTGCTTTCGCCTTATGTCTGTAATCCACAAGGCGGTGTGCGTTGCACTGTGGTTTTTATTTTGCGCCTGTCGGCCCAGTACATCCGACTTCAGCACGCATTTTATGTAAGGCTCTGTATCCTCCTGCATTTTCTAAGGATTTGCTTCCCAGAGGTAACGGCTGGTGCTGTGATTGGGATTCAACCCAGCACCTTCTGATTGGGAGCCGTGCCACTTAACTTCTAGCCCACGCCGGGGCGAAGTGGCATGACAATGTCAAGAGAAAACACAGAAACAGAAAGGACAGACTCAATAGCCATCATTGTGTAATGAACTGCCATTTTGGTTTCATAGACCCTCATTTCAGAGGCGTTCTATATGTGCAGGGTGACACGCCAGTGGCCACCAGCTGGGTAATGACATTAAAATCGATGAATTTGTGGTCAACAGATTGTTGTAATTTGACACCAAACGTTAGCCGGGTCAGAAGTTGTGCCTCAGAGGACGGATTTGGAAATGTGTACTGCAACGGGTTACTGGAATTATAATTATCCACACCATTTGCTTATAAAATATATAATGGGCACCTTTGAGTCTACTCGGAGTGAAATGTCGTTTATGCATTGCCGTCCCCCCACCTCCCTCCTCCAGATGAACATTTCTATCTTAACGTTCACTGGGAAAGGAGACGAACGCCCGCCCGGTCAGGCAACACATACTGATCAGACACTGTTAGTCATGGTCAGATAAAATATTCTCATCAGACAATGTTAGTCAGGTCAGGTGAAACATACCAATCAGGCAATGTTAGTCAGAGTTAGGTGGAACATACTGGTCAGACAATGTTAGTCAGAGTTAGGTGGAACATACTGGTCAGGCAATGTTAGTCAGAGTTAGGTGGAACATACTGGTCAGGCAATGTTAGTCAGAGTTAGGTGGAACATACTGGTCAGGCAATGTTAGTCAGAGTTAGGTGGAACATACTGATCAAGGCCACCAACTCTCCTCCATTCAGGTCTCCCTGGAAACAGGCTGTTTCATGGCAGTCTGGCTAACGAGGTTGGAATCGACGTGGTAGTCAACGTGACGCAGCAAAAGCCAAACATAAAACAACAACCTGGAGGACCCTGTCCACCTTCATCAGCACGCTTGGGATGTGAGGAACGCTAATGCAACCCACCACTTAACGCCCTTTTCATCGCGGGCATTCAACAACAATCTGAACTGTCCTTGTGTGTGGGTGTATGGGTCAACTATCAGTCCACCCGTAGTAGGTCCACTGCTTCGACAATCGCTGTTTGATTGAGCTCTAATTTTAGCCTTTGAGCTCCAATCAAAGCATAGTGCCACCACCACAGCTGGCCTCGTTACATAAATCCTGTATCCACACATTTGCAATGACGATTTCAATAGCAATGTTTTGACAAAATGAAGTTGCTAATCTCATGTCACCCCTCTCTACCCGCATTTTACGCCATGTTTGGAAGCTTACAATAGACTCATTCTGTTCGACTCGGATACCTCCTCTCTGGTGAAATCAAGCACACGGGAGCGCATTATTTAGCGACGTACCAGCCTTCGTGGCAACATCAGGCCTCATTCAGAACTAGATCGATCGTATACGTTATCCACGGAAGAGAAATATATTGATTGCACATATCGATTTCTCACCTAGAACTCTATTGATTTCTCACCAGAACTATCGATTTTACGGTCGTAGCTAGAAGACACAAAAAGGTCAGCTGATTTTATATCGTTCTTAAAAGCTTCTGTGAGTAAACTTTGTTGATTGTAGATTCAGTTTCAATCTCTTGTTTCAGTGGTCCGAAAGGGGAACAAAGGAAAGTAACACCCTAACGTGTCACGCGTGGTGGGAGATGGTGTTGGGCATGCATGGGGCCGGTTATATTATTATGTAGAAAACATAAGCTGTAAAAGTTTGGCGTGTTTATCGATGTCCTGATCGCCACAGACAGCTGACAGATTTTGATGACTGATCATGATGATTACAGTTTGATGTCCTGAAAGTTGAAATGAGTCATAACACATTCAAGTATTGTAGGAGTTATGTTACCTGTTTTTGAGTCTGGATGACGCCGGTTCGAACCTAAGCAATGTCGTTTTTTTTCTTTCTAACGGAGGTGAAATAAAAGCGTAGCCTGCAGGGTCAAGCGACGTTTGTTGCTTGGCCTTATAAATCTCCCCACGGTCCGTGCCGAACGTCGGTAATGGGGACAACTCTGCAAAGATTATTTTCTTCTGCACCTGCTTTCGCCCTGAAACGATTTCAGCTGCCCTTTTTTAGGTACCGGGTTAGCCTGCGATCATTATTCTCTTAGCCAGATTGCATAGAACAGGCTGTTTCAAGGGTCGCCGCTTGGAAGCTCAATATAGCCTTGATCAGTTCTGTTGGCTGACCCTGACGCAGTCAGCTCACTGGCTGTGCTGCATCTTCAACCACGATAATTTTCAAAGGACAGGCTTGATCGTAAAATAGTCGCATCTGTTAGAGCCCGTGCCTCTCATAACAAAGCGCAATGTTCGTAACTTATTGGCATCACATTCATGTTTACCCATCTGTATACGAGTACTTTACTTCGCGGAAGGCAGCGAAGATAAGAACTCAAAAGCTAAAACTATGTGCAATAAAGATACATTTTTCCAGAATCTAGACGCAAGGTACACAAATAGACAGGCCAAGAGGGAAATTGTGCGAGTATATACGACACTGGTTCTGCAATGTTAGGCGCCGCATCAGCATTTCTAGGCAACCTGGCGCCCGGGAATTGTGCGAGTACATACGACACTGGTTCTGCAATGTTAGGCGCTACAGCAACATTTCTAGGTAACCTGGCGCCCCGGTAATTGCCGTGTCCTGGTGTAGTATCTTTTTATTTCGACATCAAACATCCGAATCACTGGGTCCAATATCATGTCTGGTCGTCTTTATGAGACGCACTGCGTACAGGTGATATGGAGAGGTTAGGCCTACTTTCTCCAATACACTCAGAATATAAGAGGAGCAACTGTAACCTGCTATTAGAGAAGCATTATCTAGAACGGAAGAAGTCTGCCTGTGTAGCTGTTCGGCGTCACGTCGGCCAGTGCATCAGTCTCCACCGTGTATTTATTTCTTCTTCGTCTCCTCCGCCTCTTTTTCTTTTTCTTCTTCGTTCTCAAACTCCCTCTACCACGACCTGAAAAAGTCTTTGCAAGTAGCAGGATGTATTCAAGAGAACGGAATGCGTTGTGACGTAGTTTACAGCTTAACTGCGATAGTTGCACCTTTCGGTCCGACACATCCGACTTCAGCATGGCATTTCTCGGTAACGAGTAAGCATTCCCTCTTTGATCCCTTCTCCTTAGCCAGTCTGCCCTGTTACAGCCTGTTATCCAGGATCACCCAGTGGAGGCGGAGAAGGGTCGCTGACCCTGACACATTCAGCTTTGGGTCGCTGACCCCTACAGCTCATACACTGCTCAGCACCTTGATCCCGAGTATTTGTTTGAGGGCTGTATCTCTAATTTTCCCTGCCCCATATGCCTACCAGCAAAGTATCACTTGCTTTTAGTCAAAGTTGTTTCTCCCAGGAATGTTGTCTCGCGAGTCGGGCATAACCGTCAATAATACCGTTCCAATAACACTTGGAAGCTGATTGGCTGAATTCTGAAATACGATTGTGAACGCATCTAAGCCGCGAGCTCTTCTTCTTCCCCTGTCCAAGCACCGCGTTATACAGTATGTATCCAGTATTCAGCGACATGGATTGCCTTGTCATTTGCCTCCAGCATGTCGCGCCTATTGCGTGTTTCCTGGAGGTTGGGGGCACACATCAGACACACAGTAGAGGTACACAACTAGCTTGGTCAGTAGATGACACTACCTTTTTGTAACAATATGTCTGGAACCGGACACCGCAAACTCAGACATGTTCTCCAAGTCTGTCGACTACATCCACGAGAGGAGCAGAGTGACAACCCAGGAAACCATTGATGATAAGAATGAGAGAGGTATAGGATGATACGTTTTTGACGGAAAATTGTCCTATACTACGCTTGCAGACTTCTCCCAAGCTGCACAAGCAGACTTCTTTCGTTCTAGATGATGGTTCTCTAATAGCAGGTTATAGTGGCTCCTCTTATATTCTGAGCGTATTTGAGAAAGTGGGCCTTACCTCTGCGTAGCACCTGGATGGGGTGCTCAGCTTCTCACCTGAATGTGGTGCTAAACTTCTCACCTGGATGGTGTGCTCAGCTTCTCACCTGTATGGGAATCACAATGTCGATTATCACCTCTGTGACCAGGCTGCTGCAACACCGCCTGTCTAGTTGTGCACGCCGTGGACGTAAGATGAGATCTTGCTCTATATGCTTTACCTCGCCCTAACGTTATTCCTCCGACCTAATGAGGAAAATATATGTTTATTTGATAGTGAGGAACCAAGTTCTAATATACACGGACAAGGGAAATATATATGTGATTATTTGAGAGAGAGAAAAGATGGAAGTTTCAATATATAAGGGAATAGATGTGATTATTTGTGTGTGTGTGAGAGAGAGAAAGAAAGAAAGAAAAATAAACGAAGTTGCAATATGTAAAGGAATATATGTGATTATTTGAGAGAGAGAGAGAGAGAGAGAGAAAGAAAGAAAGAAAGAAAGAAAGAAAAATAAACGAAGTTGCAATATGTAAGGGAATATATGTGATTATTTGAGAGAGAGAGAGAGAGAGAGAAGAACGATGTTCCAATATAAACAGCGTGATTAATGTTCACGTGGTTTAAATTAAAAAAAAATATTCTCCCCGTCATAACAGAGCTGTACTCTAAAACCTGCTCGTGTAGTTTGGCAGTGTTGGTTTGATTCTGTGCTAGCCACACTAACGTTGCCAAAACAAACGATTCATCATGCGCAATCTTTCTGGAAATGGCCGAGGAACATCACAAGATATCGGTTGTCTAAAATTGCCAATAACTTGTTGATTGGTATTTACGGCCAGTTGCGCCTTTCTGTTGGTTTCTTAGAGATCAAGATGAGGCAGTTTGTGTAATTATGTGTTTCATTAGAGGCAGTTTGTGTAATTATGTATTTCATTAGAGGTAGCTTGTGTAATTATGTATTTCATTAGAGGCAGTTTGTGTAATTATGTATTTCATTAGAGGCAGTTTGTGTAATTATGTATTTCATTAGAGCCAGTTTGTGTAATTATATATTTCATTAGAGGCAGTTTGTGTAATTATGTATTTCATTAGAACCAGTTTGTGTAATTATATATTTCATTAGAGGCAGTTTGTGTAATTATGTATTTCATTAGAGCCAGTTTGTGTAATTATATATTTCATAAGAGGCAGTTTGTGTAATTATGTATTTCATTAGAACCAGTTTGTGTAATTATGTATTTCATTAGAGCCAGTTTGTGTAATTATGTATTTCATTAGAGCCAGTTTGTGTAATTATGTATTTCATTAGATCCAGTTTGTGTAATTCTGTGTTTCATTAGAGGCAGTTTGTGTAATTATGTGTTTCATTAGAGGCAGTTTGGGTAGATCTAATTATTTATTTCATTAGATGCAGTTTAGTTATTTATTTAATTATAGGCAGTTTGTGTCATTATTTATTTCATTAGACGATAGAAAAGAGGCAGTTATTAGACGGTCCATTCTTCCCATTACAACTTGCTCGAATATGATTTCTGGAAGCATGTGGCTTGTCGAATTGTCGACCCGTTAATGAATGGCTAGATGGTTATTTATCTAACGGCCTATATGCTCCTGCCCTTTGGCACAATACCATATAGTGGTATCAAGTGTTTGTGAGCTGTTGTTTAGTTTCGTACGGAGTGTTCCATTATTCTGGCCTCGGAGGAAGAATCTCTTTCCCAACACCATCAAGCACCGGGCATTTTAAAAGATGGTGCTCTAACAGTTTCATAGGTATGTGTGCTCAGCCGGCACTCTGGAGTATGTTCTCATTGGATTTTGTTCAAGTGACTTGTATGTGTTGAATGCGAAGTCAGAAAATGGTGCTTTGATCTCTCCTTTTCAGGAGGTACATATTGTCTTTGGGATCTCATGTTCTCTCCATTGGCCATCTATCTATTCAGTACACTTCAAAAGATGTGATAAGTTGGTTGTCATCTGAGAATATCTGAGATATTTTAGAGAATGACTAGATATACCAAGTTACAGCAAACCTGTGGGTGAACCGACACGGAATCAAAACCAAATGACATATATACACACAACCCCATGACCGTGGTTTGTCTTTAAACAAAAACGGGATAGTTCAAACCCAATGTATGTATAGTATAGTATAATGCAGTAGCATCTTTCAGTTATGATGGACTATAGGATAAAACCTTGGATTGGTAACTTTCTTAGTTTTTTGTTTTATTTTTTTCATTGCGACGTTGTTGTCTCACTTCTCCGTGTTGTAAGAGCTTCTTTGCACCAAGCAGTGGCTCTTCGCGGTACATCTCCACTTAGATTGGTCTCCTGCTTCGTCTGCCTAAGATGTCAGACTCATGTCCAAGACCTTAAAACCGCACTTGCACACATCTTTGAAAGATGTATGTAGAACAGCACCATTATAATATATCGCATCAAACTACCCGTGATTATCAATCAATGCCCGTTGCTCGTTTCGGGGATATGCCATTGACAAACATCCTTCAGAAAGTTACATCTTGAGCTGTTCTTTCTGCCTCTCTCCAGTTGAGGTCCAGGGACCGAAGCACTTTGTCTCTTCTTCAGATGTTTCATGGTCTACTTCTCCTCTTTCCTTGTGGATTCCATGTCAGGACCTGTCGGGCCACATTTGATGATACTTTATATACGTAGTGTGTGTCCATTACACCCTCGCTTCCTACGTTTGATTTGTTGCTCCACTGGTTGTTATTGGCTCTTTTCCCATAGGTCTTCATTCCTCACCATGTCTTTTCATCTATATAATCATTAGACATTTATTGACCAACAACTGGAGTTTTATCTTTAATAATAATAACAATAATAATGTTCGCTTAGGCATCAAAGACCGGTTGCGACGATCGACTACTACCATGCCCAACTACTGAGGATTGTTCATGCGTAGTGTGTTGACCGAAATCCCTACAGACTCCCCAGGTGGAGCCCAGAACTTTGAAGCCTCGGGACGAGAGTCGCGAGAAGTATGCGTTGAACCGATGTTTGTGTCGTCTTTCTTATGTATGTTTGTGCTTGACTCTCTAGTCTGCCCGTGCCTGACTTCCGTTTCTTTGCGTTCCGCCCCCGTGACCTCTGGATTGTGTCCACCTTTGGGTTAGCGTGTCTCTTGCTGTGCTGAGAATACGGAGGTGGGGAGAGATATGGTGTAACCTCCGGTGAAGGGGAAACAGGAGGAAGGCCCTTGAGTAGTGAAAGCCTGGGCTGAATTCTGTGGTGCAGTCAAGCGGAACGTTCAGCGCCTTCCTGGACTGTTTTCTCACAGTTTAAGCCAGACACAACCGCAACAAGATTCAGTATAACATGATAACCGAACGAAAGCACATGAGTTCCACAGAATAGAGTCGTTGATACCACCTGATGGAGTCGTGAATTATAATCCGAACAGGAACTAGCCAACTGCAGAAAACGACATAAACACCGGAGCTAGTAGAGAGCACAGCCAGTCAGGCGGCCATCTTACTTTTTATTGCCCGTTTCATTCATTAAGTTTCTGCTCCGTACAGGACTACTGACTTAAGATTGGAATAAACAATCATAATTTGGTATTCGTCTTTATTTCCCTGGATTTTCATAGATTATTTAGTAGCAACAATGCTGTTATTGCCTGTCCAGTTCCAGGCATTACATCTGACTCGGTGCCCCCTGATGTATCGGTGGAGCTGTCCACATATGTGAAGATGATGCTGCTATTGTTGAAGAATGTCCACAATGAGTAACTGTCTTTTGTGTGTCCTGAAAAAAGGGGCGGGTTTGAGTTAGCTTCCTCACATCCCGAGTTCTTGGATGGGGTATCTAGATCCTCCAAGCGATTGTGATATGCATGGCTTCATCTTCATGTAGCTCACTACAGAGATCACGTCGACCCCCACACCTCGTTAGCCAGGCTGCCATAAAACACTTGTTTTAATACTGCACGGAAGGGGGGGGGGTGCGTATCACTCTGTCTCTGTTTCTCTCTCTGTATCTGTCTCTCTTTCTTTCTTTGTCTCGGTCTCTCTGTGTCTGTCTCTCTCTGTATATGTCTCTCTTTCTCTCTCTCTCGGTATCTCTCTCACTGTATCTCTCACTGTATCTCTCACTGTATATCTCTCTATATCTCTGTCTCTTTCTTTGTCTTTCTCTGTTTCTGTCTGTCTCTCTCTCTCTCTCTTTCTCTCTCTCTCTCTCTCTCTCTCTCTCTCTTTCTCTCTCTCTCTCTCTCTCTCTCTCTCTCTGTCTTACCTGCTTCTGGCAAACATGTCTGATCAGTATTTTTTGCCTGATCAGTCGATAGTCTCCTCTCCCCCATGTGAAAGGCCCACTATTTTGGCCATTTTAGTTAACTAAAAAAAGTTCAGATTGCATGTTGGTTTCCCTTCGTGTTAATGTTAGATGCTAGATATTTATTTGTTTGCTGCTTTTAACCATTGATGTGTTAGCTATAAATTAATGTGGCCTGCCGTCTCCTCAGTGACGTGACCTCCGACCCCTGACTAATAGAATGTTTGGCAGCCAATGAGCTGAACGTATTTGTCACTGCAAGAGTATCAAGGCCGAGCAGCGACTGTGGTTACGAAACGCACGGTGGAAATTTTGTAATAGTGGGAATGTGTGTGATGTTTGAGCCCAGCGTATTTTTGTTTCACACAGCGGCAAAGGAAAAGGAAAACCAAAATCTGAGTTGCCACTCCAATGTCGCATCAACCTGCAGTCGGACGTGACTGAAAAAGAGGCTATTTACTTACTATTTTCGTTTCTTTCTTGGAACACTTGGAATCCTGGTATTCAAATAGGTATTTTCTAAACTCTTTGCGGCTTACTAGGCTTGGGGGAAAGGTATACACACATTTGGGTAGCTGTTTAAACTAGAATTTATAATTTTTGTCTGGACAGCTGCCGTTTAAGCCTTCTCTTTTCGGTTTCTAACTGCCGAGGGATTTTTAACGTGCTCGACACTGAACACGGGAGTTCGATCTCACTACCCAGAGATCACGGACATTTTTACAAGAAGATCCACGCTAAAAAAAATGCCGGGTTTCGCCGTGATTTAAACCTCCGACACCGGATGCGGATACCTTTCATATAGTTTTAATGTAACGTCCCAGTGGAGATCTGTTAGAGCACGTCTCACATCAAATAACAACTAGTCTGCTCCTACTTTGTTCTGCAAGCTCCTGTCTACTTGGCTATCTACACGAGTACCAGCCTTAATTTAGAGAAAAGAACTGTACATGGTCTCTCCCACCTTACGGGCAGCCCTGATTGTATTAGGGGACTATAATAATAAAATCTCGTCCGCCCATTTGGCGGAGCATATGCGACATTTGGATTTGCCATGTCCAACATATAAGCAATCATAAATCAATTTGTTTATGGTTTCAATGACAATGGTTTTTGCATGTAGTTTCACTGACAATGGTCTTTGAATGTGGTTTCACTGACAATGGTCTTTGAATGTGGTTTCACTGACAATGGTCTTTGCATGTGGTTTCACTGACAATGGTCTTTGCATGTGGTTTCACTGACAATGGTCTTTGCATGTGGTTTCAGTGACAATGGTCTTTGCATGTGGTTTCAATGACAATGGTCTTTGCATGTGGTTTCAATGACAATGGTCTTTGCATGTGGTTTCACTGACAATGGTCTTTGCATGTGGTTTCAGTGACAATGGTCTTTGCATGTGGTTTCACTGACAATGGTCTTTGCATGTGGTTTCACTGACAATGGTCTTTGCATGTGGTTTCAATGACAATGGTCTTTGCATGTGGTTTCACTGACAATGGTCTTTGCATGTGGTTTCAGTGACAATGGTCTTTGCATGTGGTTTCACTGACAATGGTCTTTGCATGTGGTTTCACTGACAATGGTCTTTGCATGTGGTTTCAGTGACAATGGTCTTTGCATGTGGTTTGAATGACAATGGTCTTTGCATGTGGTTTCAATGACAATGGTCTTTGCACGTGGTTTCACTTACAATGGTCTTTGCATGTGATTTCAGTGACAATGGTCTTTGCATGTAGTTTCAATGACAATGGTCTTTGCATGTGGTTTCAATGACAATGGTCTTTGCATGTGGTTTCACTGACAATGTACCTAATTGGGACATTTTAGCCGCAAGTAAGCGTTTTCATCACTTCAGTGCCAAACTGGGACATTTTTAGCTGCAAGTAAGCGTTTTATTAACTTGTCTTATATAACCAACTAGAAAGACTGTCTGTGGTTGAAAGACGCGAACCCTTGCTAACACAATTAAAACCTTAATGAATACCTGACAGGCTACCCTTTAATTGTGTACGCATACATTCTTTCCCACAATGCTGTTCGAAACTACTCGTGCTGAGAAAACGGGTTACAGTAGCTCTTACATCCAAAGCCATTCTTGAAAAGGTGAACCCATTTCCTCCTGGTTGTAGTACAATTCAGCGCTCCTCGTTGAGTTGGGCACTATGGGGTTTACATTGTCGATCCCTATCTCGTTGGCCATGATGCTGTGACACATCCTCTCTCCAGCTCTAACGCTGGAGTAAAGTTGGGGTCTTAATAAGTATGTTTCGCTTGACCGTGATACTATTGTTTTCCTTTTTCCTACTATATAGAGTTCGCACTGAAATTAGGGACAATTGTGCGCACTGAAATTAGGGACAATTGTGCGCACTGAAATTAGGGACAATTGTGCGCACTGAAATTAGGGACAATTGTGCGCACTGAAATTAGGGAATTAGAAATTAGGGAAAAACACTGAAAGTGTGCCGAAGACAACAGTGAAGAACTGGACAACGATGTTTAAAGAAGGACGTGAGTTAACGAAAGATCTTCCGAGACCAGGTCAGGCGCATATTGTTGCGTTAACTCACGTCCGAGACCAGGTCAGGCGCATATTGTTGCGTTAACTCACGTCCTTCTTTAAACATCGTTGTCCAGTTCTTCACTGTTGTCTTCGGCACACTTTTGTCACGATACACTGCCTGCATTCTGCGATGAATGTCAACTGGTCGACATCCTTCAGCTGTTAGAAACCAAATCACCGCTTGCTGATCATCTCTGGACGGATTCCCTATCACACCCGCCATGTTTTCTACGGTCTGCTGAGGAAATTGAGTCAGAGGGTAGTGACATTTTGCAAACTTGGCATTTGGTATGTGTTGTTTACACCAGAAGTGACGTCACCACGTGCATCGTACGTATGTTCCACTTGTTGCAGTTTGGTCCAGTTTCATTTGAATACACCTCGAATTTCTTCGTGTGACTACATTGTAATAAATTTGACCTATTATAATCCGTGGGTGAATTTAACGCACAAGTACCGAATTGTGACATACATTATATAATATTTAAATGGAGATGTCTTTCAAACTCAGTTGGACTAATAAAGTTATCCTAAGTGTTGGAAGGCATTCCCCAGACATTTTCATCAACGGTCTTTTAAAATATGCTAAGTTCGATCCTTGTTATAAACACGATATAGTAGACCCAGCTGTAATTGGGTAGCTAATTTACTATTAAAATTGAAGTAGCGTGCCTTTTGCAGAACGTCACTCTTACAGCCGCCAACCTATTTGGCTGTTGTAAGTTTCTTGGCAGATGTGCATTACTTCTCGTACGTGGAGAAGCGACCAAAGCAAGGAAAAAAAACCATGTCTGCCAATTTACGGAATACAAAAAATTGTGCCCACCCCCTCATTAAAAAAGCCTGAGGAATTAGTACAGTGAAACCTCCAGCACTTCATCCCCGACAGCAGTGTCTACTGTGGGCCAACTTATGCCTCTTAATACCAGCCGATTCTCCCAGTTAATTGGGAATCCCTCGGCACATGTCGCCAGCACTCTTGATGGCATATAAATCTTCCGCGTAACAGGCTAACGATCAGCAGCGTTACTTTGGGAAACGTAGGCTAACGTTGCTCCAAGTGTAATGGTCGCTCGTCGTAGCAATGGTCGCTTGTAGCTAGCAATGTTTCCTCATAGCAATGGTCGTTTGTACGTAGCAATGGTCCCTCATAGCAATGGTCGTTTGTACGTAGCAATGGTCCCTCATAGCAATGGTCGTTTGTACGTAGCAATGGTCGTTTGTAGGTAGCAATGGTCCCTCATAGTAATGGTCGTTTGTAGGTAGCAATGGTCGTTTGTAGGTAGCAATGGTCCCTCATAGCAATGGTCGTTTGTACGTAGCAATGGTCGTTTGTAGGTAGCAATGGTCCCTCATAGCAATGGTCGTTTGTAGGTAGCAATGGTCGTTTGTAGGTAGCAATGGTCCCTCATAGCAATGGTCGTTTGTACGTAGCAATGGTCGTTTGTAGGTAGCAATGATCCCTCATAGCAATGGTCGTTTGTACGTAGCAATGGTCGTTTGTAGGTAGCAATGGTCCCTCATAGCAATGGTCGTTTGTAGGTATCAATGGTCCCTCATAGCAATGGTCGTTTGTAGGTAGCAATGGTCCCTCATAGCAATGGTCGTTTGTAGGTAGCAATGGTCCCTCATAGCAATGGTCGTTTGTAGGTAGCAATGGTCTCTCATAGCAATGGTCGTTTGTACGTAGCAATGGTCGTTTGTAGGTAGCAATGGTCCCTCATAGCAATGGTCGTTTGTACGTAGCAATGGTCGTTTGTAGGTAGCAATGGTCCCTCATAGCAATGGTAGTTTGTAGGTATCAATGGTCCCTCATAGCAATGGTCGTTTGTACGTAGCAATGGTCGTTTGTAGGTAGCAATGGTCCCTCATAGCAATGGTCGTTTGTAGGTAGCAATGGTCCCTCATAGCAATGGTCGTTTGTAGGTAGCAATGGTCGTTTGTATGTAGCAATGGTCCCTCATAGCAATGGTCGTTTGTACATAGCAATGGTCGTTTGTACGTAGCAATGTCCCTCATAGCAATGGTCGTTTGTACATAGCAATGGTCGTTTGTACGTAGCAATGTCCCTCATAGCAATGGTCGTTTGTAGGTAGCAATGGTCCCTCATAGCAATGGTCGTTTGTAGGTAGCAATGGTCTCTCATAGCAATGGTCGTTTGTACGTAGCAATGGTCGTTTGTATGTAGCAATGGTCCCTCATAGCAATGGTCGTTTGTACATAGCAATGGTCGTTTGTACGTAGCAATGTCCCTCATAGCAATGGTCGTTTGTACATAGCAATGGTCGTTTGTACGTAGCAATGTCCCTCATAGCAATGGTCGTTTGTACGTAGCAATGTCCCTCATAGCAATGGTCGTTTGTACGTAGCAATGGTCCCTCATAGCAATGGTCGTTTGTAGGTAGCAATGGTCCCTCATAGCAATGGTCGTTTGTAGGTAGCAATGGTCGTTTGTATGTAGCAATGGTCCCTCATAGCAATGGTCGTTTGTACATAGCAATGGTCGTTTGTACGTAGCAATGTCCCTCATAGCAATGGTCGTTTGTACATAGCAATGGTCGTTTGTACGTAGCAATGTCCCTCATAGCAATGGTCGTTTGTAGGTAGCAATGGTCCCTCATAGCAATGGTCGTTTGTAGGTAGCAATGGTCTCTCATAGCAATGGTCGTTTGTACGTAGCAATGGTCGTTTGTATGTAGCAATGGTCCCTCATAGCAATGGTCGTTTGTACATAGCAATGGTCGTTTGTACGTAGCAATGTCCCTCATAGCAATGGTCGTTTGTACATATCAATGGTCGTTTGTACGTAGCAATGTCCCTCATAGCAATGGTCGTTTGTACGTAGCAATGTCCCTCATAGCAATGGTCGTTTGTACGTAGCAATGTCCCTCATAGCAATGGTCGTTTGTACGTAGCAATGTCCCTCATAGCAATGGTCGTTTGTACGTAGCAATGGTCGTTTGTACGTAGCAATGTCCCTCATAGCAATTGTCGGTTGTAGCTAGCAGTGGTCGGTTGTAGCTAGCAGTGGTCTTTTGTAGTAATTAGTATTATTTGTAGCAATGATCGCTCTTAGCTAGCAATGATTGTTTGAAGCAATTATCGTTTGTAGTAATCGTTGATTGTTTGTAGCAATGGTTGTTTGTAGCAATGGTTGTTTGTAGCAATGGATGTTTGTTTGTAGCAATGGTTGTTTGTAGCAATAGATGTTTGTTTGTAGCAATGGTTCGTTGTAGCAATGGTTTTTTGTAGCAATGATTGTTTGAAGCAATGATTGTTTGAAGCAATTATCGTTTGTAGCAATGGATGTTTGTTTGTAGCAATGGTTGTTTGTAGCAATGATCACTCGTAGCTATCAATGATCGTAGGGATTAATACAAGACGAAAAGAAAATAAAGTTCCATAACAGAAACTGACGTCGGGGATGAAGTGTATGAGACCATTGCACTAAGCCACAGCTTGTGTGAGGCGGAGTGGCATTGTGCGACATTGACGAGTTCACTCTTGACGTGTCTTCATTGGAAGCAGTTTGTAGTGGTTGTTCTTATACCCAGGGGGCGTACTGAAGATAGCCGACCCTACTGGCTATAGTGCAATGCAAAACTTCTTTCTGTATTGCTAGGCCCTACGTCGTCGACCAGGCTGTTGCAACAGTCAATTTTTCCAGGTGCTCGACATGGAAGTACGCGGGGCGGAGGACTTTAAAAAAAATAAGTTGCACTTGGTCCTGACGCCAGCAACCGTCGGCAGGGGGTCTTGGCTTGGCTTTGTTCGTTCTCAATCTCCCGCTACCAAACCCTGAAAGGGCTTAACTAGCAGAATGTAGTCCAGAGAACGGAATGTGCTGTGTCGTAGTTTACAACTTAACTGCGATATTTGCACCTTTCGGTCCAACACATTCGACTTCAGCAAGCATTTTTTGAGTACCGGGTTAGCATTCCCTCTTCGATCCCTTCTCCTTAGCCAGTCTGCTCTGTTGCAGCATGTTATCCAGGATCACCCCATGGAGGCGTAGAAGGGTCTTGGCAGCTCTGGTTCGCTGGCCCTGACGCTAGCAGTCAGCTATGGGTCGCTGACCGCTGTAGCTCATGCGCTGCTCAGCGTCTTGATCCCCCGGGGTCTAAAATGGAAACCACTCTTGGGCGCCGAAGGAAATAATGGTTAGGGCCAATAGGATGTGTCAAGATGTCGTCTCGCCAGGAAAACCTGCACGCCTGTACCTACTTTTGAATGAAACGGGTTTTCCTTTTAATATTTTTACTAAAGAAAATGGGATCAATATGCTGAACAGTGCATGAGCTGCAGTGGTCACCGACCCATAGCTGACTGTTAGCGTTAAGGCCAGCGAACCAGAGCTGCCAAGACCCTTCTACACCTCCACGTGGTGAACCTGGATAACATGACGCAACAGAGCATATTGGCTAAGGAGAAGGGATCGAAGAGGGAAGGCTAACCTGGTACCCAAAAATGCATGCTGAAGGATGTGTCGGACCGAATATCGCAGTCAAGCTGTAAACTACAACGCATTCCGTTCTCCGGACATCCCGCCACCTGCAACGCCTTTTTCAGGGCTTGGTAGCGGGAAATTGAGAACGAAAGAAGACTAAAGAAAAGGGCCCTGCATAGCAGACGCTGCCGACTAGAAAAAAGTGTTTAGACTTCGTTGTATTATAGTAACTGGGTTTTTTATGGAGTGACGAATTCCCTTTCTTCACTGCCTGTTTACACAGTAGTAATACACGTACCCATTTACAGCCGAGAGGAGTATAGCTAAATAAGTCATAGATTACTGATTGTACCTTTGCCACACGAAGCCAGTTATTGGGGTGGAGATCTGAAGCAAACTATGAAGAGTAGTAATACACGTACCCATTTACAGCCGAGAGGAGTATAGCTAAATAAGTCATAGATTACTGATTGTACCTTTGCCACATGAAGCCAGTTATTGGGGTGGAGATCTGAAGCAAACTATGAAGAGTAGTAATACACGTACCCATTTACAGCCGAGAGGAGTATAGCTAAATAAGTCATAGATTACTGATTGTACCTTTGCCACACGAAGCCAGTTATTGGGGTGGAGATCTGAAGCAAACTATGAAGAGTAGTAATACACGTACCCATTTACAGCCGAGAGGAGTATAGCTAAATAAGTCATAGATTACTGATTGTACCTTTGCCACACGAAGCCAGTTATTGGGGTGGAGATCTGAAGCAAACTATGAAGAGTAGTAATACACGTACCCATTTACAGCCGAGAAGAGTATAGCTAAATAAGTCATAGATTACTGATTGTACCTTTGCCACACGAAGCCAGTTATTGGGGTGGAGATCTGAAGCAAACTATGAAGAGTAGGAATACAAGTAAAATCTGTCAACATCACAGCAAAGGCATTTATGATACAACATGAACACGTATGTTGTTTCTCTTCGTTCGGTACAACGAGAAAGATGCTCACGCATATTTAATATGATTAATTATACTTTTTTCAATACGGTATAATAAATATTGATGTCAGGACAACCCAAAGTCCGACGATATGATGATATAAGACAATTGATAGGAGACCAAGGGTTAGGCTGTAACTAGGTCAATAGAAAGACAGTGGGAAGGTTAGTCTGGCTTTCTTTCTGGCAAAGATATGTAAGTATAATGAACGATGGCGCCGATGAATCCGCCTCCTCCGGGCAACCCCAAAATGTTGCTGTATGGCTGTCAAATCGGATGGCTGTCAAATCGTTGTTTTACGACCCATCTTAGTCCTTGTCGACTGACCTGCGCGATTATCCATATTGTTTGTGTTATTACGATTTACCTTTGTTTCGGTCAAGATACTTCACTTTCAACCACAACCCGTCTTAGTTTAGTTATATTAGTATGTAAGACGTTGTGTGACCTCAAGGTCCTGGTTTACGATTTACCTTTGTTTCGGTCAAGATACTTCACTTTCAACCACAACCCGTCTTAGTTTAGTTATATTAGTATGTAAGACGTTGTGTGACCTCAAGGTCCTGGTTTACGATTTACCTTTGTTTCGGTCAAGATACTTCACTTTCAACCACAACCCGTCTTAGTTTAGTTATATTAGTATGTAAGACGTTGTGTGACCTCAAGGTCCTGGTTTACGATTTACCTTTGTTTCGGTCAAGATACTTCACTTTCAACCACAACCCGTCTTAGTTTAGTTATATTAGTATGTAAGACGTTGTGTGACCTCAAGGTCCTGGTTTACGATTTACCTTTGTTTCGGTCAAGATACTTCACTTTCAACCACAACCCGTCTTAGTTTAGTTATATTAGTATGTAAGACGTTGTGTGACCTCAAGGTCCTGGTTTAGATCTTACAATGACTGCGTGTGTGTTGTGGTGTAGTGCATCAATCAATGACCTCCTGTTAGATGAAGACACTGCAATAGACGAAGCAGCAATTCACAGGCTGCAAAGTTTTGACGTGAAACGAGGTTAAGCGGAATAGGGCGCTTGAGAGGACAGAGCAAGAGAGTGTACAACCAGCGAGCTACATGGACCATCAGCATCCATACTCTGCGCCATTTTTTAAAAGAGACTGAGCACCTATGGTTATGCCCGGATAGCAGTGACATCGATTCACAGATACAGAACAGAAACCGCTTCTGTTGGTCTGCTATAGTTCGTGGTCAGTGTATTGAACTCTCGCAATCTTTGTAATCACGCAGGGGTTGTCATTGTGAATGCCTGAAACGTTAGGCTTTCAATGAATAATTCTTTTGATTGTCCATTCTGGTCATGGATACGTGTATATATATTGTGTGAAATATTACAATTGCTTCGTAGTGTCTCGTATTGCATAGTTAGTAGTAAACCAGACCCCAATTAACGAACGTTTATAAATACCAGTGTCCTTAGCCCAAAAAGATATCGAATGAGCTCAGTAAGTACTCGTATATTTTTTTAAACCGTCGGCGACGTAATTGCCAAGCAATTTTTGATCATTTCTTCAACCCTAGGAAATCCCACAGTCTGACCAATCATTTTGGGCTAAGCGCCGTGACAATAGTTATTTTTTAATTAAGTCCCAACACACAACAAAGGCGTGTTCCATAGACCACAAAGCAACCTGTCACCACGAGGATGTAACCACCATGTCATACAACTGGTTCATTTACACTGACAGACTTGGGTGTTAGCCTCTGACACCCCCTCCCCCTCGATATTTTAATGATTTATGAATAATCCCAGGATTTAGCTTCTGCTCCCCCCCCCCACCCCCCCCACCTCTGACTCGTGTGTTATTTATCAACGCCACTGCTTGGACATAAATACGTGTTATATGTTCTCGTATCCTCGGGTATCTTTGACCTGGTTAAGATACAGCTCTCGTATTTGCTGGAGCTGTGTGTCTCTAGTGTTCCTCATCTTATCACTGCCAGCATTCATTTTCAGCTCTGCTGGTGTTTTTCCTCTCGCTCTCCCCCTCAGTCTGCCCCCCCCTCTCGTAACACACTCGCACCTTTAACGCCCCACTCATCCCCCGATGTCACTATCTGACTATTAAACGTATCCTGGTTGTCGTTCTTATCTAATCGGGAACTAAACTTGCTCATGTTTCACAAACGGCCACACAACTCCGCTTTGTGTTCTCCTTCCTAGTCCCCGAGTATTACAAACGTTTATGTTCTGCTTGTCAAGTCTCTTACAAAATAGACCTGTGAATGGGGGGACCTATTTTAGTTATAGAAGTCATGGAGGAAAAGAATTCGTCACCCCTCCTCACGAAAAAGTGAAATAATATATTAAACACTTTATCCACGACCGCAGTGTCTGGTGTAGTGACTCTCGTTACATTTGTGTTTGCGTGTGTTTTTTCCTTCCCTCCCTCCCCATTTTTATTACCTCCCGGTCTCTAAAAACCCATTCATATAGCAGTCTAACATTTCAAATTATTCCTCGATTAGGATTGTTTAGTCTCCAGCCTTATTTAGTTTCCAGTCTCTTGTTTAGTCTCCAGCCTTGTTTAGTCTCCACTCTTGTTTAGTCTCAAGCCTTGTTTAGTCTTCAGCCTTGTTTAGTCTCCAGTCTCTTGTTTAGTCTCCAGTCTCTTGTTTAGTCTCCAGTCTTTTGTTTAGTCTCCAGTCTCTTGTTTAGTCTCCAGTCTCTTGTTTAGTCTTCAGCCTTGTTTAGTCTTCAGCCTTGTTTAGTCTCCAGTCTCTTGTTTAGTCTTCAGCCTTGTTTAGTCTTCAGCCTTGTTTAGTCTCCAGTCTCTTGTTTAGTCTCCAGTCTCTTGTTTAGTATCCAGCCTCTTGTTTAGTCTCCAGCCTCTTGTTTAGTCTCCAGCCTCTTAATATCCAGCCTTGTTTAGTCTCCAGTTTATTCTCCAGTCTTTTGTTTAGTCTTCAGCCTTGTTTAGTCTTCAGCCTTGTTTAGTCTCCAGTCTCTTGTTTAGTCTCCAGCCTCTTGTTTAGTCTCCAGCCTCTTGTTTAATATCCAGCCTTATTTAGTCTCCAGTTTATTCTCCAGTCTCTTGTTTAGTCTCCAGTCTCTTGTTTAGTCTCCAGTCTCTTGTTTAGTCCCCAGTCTCTTGTTTAGTCCCCCGTCTCTTGTTTAGTCCCCAGTCTCTTGTCTCCAGTCTCTTGTTTAGTCTCCAGTCTCTTGTTTAGTCCCCAGTCTCCTGTTTAGTCCCCATTCTCTTTAGTCTCCAGTCTCTTGTTTAGTCTCCAGTTTCTTGTTTAGTCCCCAGTCTCTTTAGTCTCCAGTCTCTTGTTTAGTCCCGTCTCTTTAGTCTCCAGTCTCTTGTTTAGTCTTCAGTCTCTTTAGTCTACAGCCTCTTGTTTAGTCTCCAGCCTCTTGTTTAGTCTCCAGCCTCTTGTTTAGTCTCCAGCCTCTTGTTTAGTCTCCAGCCTCTTGTTTAGTCTCCAGCCTCTTGTTTAATCTCCAGCCTCTTGTTTAATATCCAGCCTTGTTTAGTCTCCAGTTTATTCTCCAGTCTCTTGTTTAGTCTCCAGCCTCTTGTTTAGTCTCCAGCCTCTTGTTTAGTCTCCAGTCTCTTGTTTAGTCTAGAGTCTCTTGTTTAGTCTTCAGTCTCTTGTTTAGTCTCCAGTCTCTTGTTTAGTCTCCAGTCTCTTGTTTAGTCTTCAGCCTTGTTTAGTCTCCAGTTTATTCTCCAGTCTCTTGTTTAGTCTCCAGTCTCTTGTTTAATATCCAGCCTTGTTTAGTCTCCAGTTTATTCTCCAGTCTCTTGTTTAGTCTCCAGTCTCTTGTTTAGTCTCCAGTCTCTTGTTTAGTCTCCAGTCTCTTGTTTAATATCCAGCCTTGTTTAGTCTCCAGTTTATTCTCCAGTCTCTTGTTTAGTTTCCAGTCTCTTGTTTAGTCTCCAGTCTCTTGTTTAGTCTCCAGTCTCTTGTTTAGTCTCCAGTCTCTTGTTTAGTCTCCAGTCTCTTGTTTAGTCTCCAGTCTCTTGTTTAGTCTCCAGTCTCTTGTTTAGTCTCCAGTCTCTTGTTTAGTCTCCAGTCTCTTGTTTAGTCTCCAGTCTCTTGTTTAGTCTCCAGTCTCTTGTTTAGTCTCCAGTCTCTTGTTTAATATCCAGCCTTGTTAAGTCTCCAGTCTCTTGTTTAGTCTCCAGTCTCTTGTTTAGTCTCCAGTCTCTTGTTTAGTCTCCAGTCTCTTGTTTAATATCCAGCCTTGTTAAGTCTCCAGTTTACTCTCCAGTCTCTTGTTTAGTCTCCAGTCTCTTGTTTAGTCTCCAGTCTCTTGTTTAGTCTCCAGTCTCTTGTTTAGTCTCCAGTCTCTTGTTTAGTCTCCAGTCTCTTGTTTAATATCCAGCCTTGTTAAGTCTCCAGTCTCTTGTTTAGTCTCCAGTCTCTTGTTTAGTCTCCAGTCTCTTGTTTAGTCTCCAGTCTCTTGTTTAGTCTCCAGTCTCTTGTTTAATATCCAGCCTTGTTAAGTCTCCAGTCTCTTGTTTAGTCTCCAGTCTCTTGTTTAGTCTCCAGTCTCTTGTTTAATATCCAGCCTTGTTAAGTCTCCAGTTTACTCTCCAGTCTCTTGTTTAGTCTCCATTCTCTTTAGTCTCCATTCTCTTGTTTAGTCTTCCAGCCTTGTTTAATCTCCTTTATTGTTTAATCTTCTGTATTGCATCTGTAAAGTCTGTATTCACGTTCCCGTTTACCCAAAAAAAACACTAACTATTTTCGTTTTCTCCACAACTATTTTCGTTTTCTCCACAACTATTTTATTCGCCCCCTAGTCCCTCACCCCTTCCTCATTCAAATGGAAGGTACGCACATATTTAAGTTCGAATGACGCACAAGTAACATTTACCTGTTCTCAACCGCTCCAACCTGAAAATTTGAGCAGCTTGAGCTGTCAGTATTTTCTTCTTTTTATCTGCAGCTGCTTCTTCTACTACCCAATAACCTCCACCATCTCTGTACTATCTGGTCTATCCCCCGCCCCTGCCGCCATACCACATTTGATTCCATCTCCTGTAATATTCTCGTCGCCCCGATAAGGTTCTAGATTCCTGCAGCTGCCGCATATTAGTTCCGTGTAACTTGTCCCAAGGAACAGACACACTAGCATTCTGAGATTTATTTTCCAGGTCCAGATATGTGGAGCACCTTTAATAGCATCTGATTTGTGCATCGTGGATGTGGTGTTCATGGCTGTGTATAGTCAATTACCGAGTAACGCGTTATATAAGTTTTGAGGTAGCATAGAATACAAACATCGTGTCCTGTTCTCTTTATTAATCAACAAGCCAACTCTTTATCCCTCTTCGATCGTTCTTCTATTCTGCGTTACTTCCTAAGCTGAGGAAAGTGAGGTAACATGTATCGTATTTGGGGTATTGATTACAGCATTTTCTCTCAAACTCATAAGACTGGTACACTCAGGCTGACTTTTTACCTGTAACGACATGGACAATTCCAGCAGGTATAAGGTAGTCTATCATATAGCGATTCGATGGCATTACTAGTAGCCTCTTTTTGACACGCTCACCGTGTGGCAGTGGGCATATTATCTATGTCATGTACATCACCCTCAGGATACCACGCGGGCAGCTTCTATATTATCCCGTCCTTGTTCCATGTTGTCAAACACGTCGCTCTCCGGATACCACGCAGGCAGCTTCTATATTGTTCTGTCCTTGTTCTATGTTGTCAAACACGTCGCTCTCCGGATACCACGCAGGCAGCTTCTATATTGTTCTGTCCTTGTTCCATGTTGTCAAACACGTCGCTCTCCGGATACCACACGGGCAGTTTCAATATTGTTCTGTCCTTGTTCCACGTACTTACGGCTTGTATGACCTTGACCCAGGATAGAAGAGGAGCTACTAAGTTGGTCAGTATTACCATGGCTGCGTCAGTCAGCTCTGTAGCATGTGCTTTGACGAACCAGCGTCTACTGTTTTACTGGAGACGTTATTTCTACATTAATAAATGCTTTCAATTCTCGAGGAATTGTTTAAGATTGCTTCACAATCGCGCGCGCCGCGCCCCCCCCCCCCCCCCCCTTGCTGAAATATTTTAAGACATTGTTAGTGTCCAGCTAATAATCCTTTGTTGTAATGTTTACTTAGCGAGTTATTCCGGGCCAGGTGTGGGTGGGCGCTCGCTCACGATCTTTGTTGTTTTATTTTGGTTGAAAGGTGAAAGTAGTCGTCCCATAGCGAACACTGTCTTCGTCAGGATTGACATGTAAATTTAACTGTATGACATCTCGTGTGTGAGTGCGTGCTAGCCTAGCCTAGCCTAGCTGCACTTTCATTTACTCATTGTCAGTTTTCAGTCGACCTGTACTTCTACAGGGGCAGATGCGCATGTGCAGGTCTCAGCTGTGGTATGAGCTGGATGAAGCCGGGAGAAGGATTTCCTGCTTTGCTAGATAGGCTTTAGCAGCTTAATACTCCGCTGTGTAAGGTAATCAAAACACTAGAGCAAAGTAGACCCGCAGCCTGTTAGGCGCTATCTATGCTGCTCTAAACAAACCAACTAACCATGGCTGGTGTTATGCCATGTCACACAGTTTGTCGCCTCTTACGACATGCTCTCTGTGGGGCAGTGGTGCTATTCTCGTCCTTGTCATACACAAAAAGACCCCGGCAGACCACGCGAGCAAGTTGCTACCGGAAAACGAGCCCCCATACTCCTGTCATGCCAAGCCCCGAATAGGGCTTTATAATTACCAGGATGGTGTTCCGAGAACGGAATGCGATGTGCCGTAGTTTACAGCTTGACTTCAACATTTTCACCTTTTCTTTCGGTCCGACACATCCTTATCCAGCAGGAATTTTTTGGTACCCGGTTAGCCTCTTCGATCCGTTTTCCAGTCTGCGCTTTTGTAGCCTGTTATCCGGGAGCACCAGTTGGAGGCGTAGAAGCGTCTTGGCAGCTCTGGGTCGCTGGCCCTGATGTTAGTAGTCAGCTCTGAGTCGCTGGCCCTGATGTTAGCTCTGGGTCGCTGGCCATGATGTTAGTCAGCTCTGGGTCGCTGGCCCTGATGTTAGCTCTGGGTCGCTGGCTCTGATGTTAGTCAGCTCTGGGTCGCTGGCTCTGATGTTCGTAGTCAGCTCTGGGTCACTAGCCCTGATGTTAGTCAGTTCTGGGTCGCTGGCTCTGATGTTAGTCAGCTCTGGGTCGCTGACCCTGATGTTAGTCAGCTCTGGGTCGCTGGCCCTGATGTTAGTAGTCAGCTGTGGGTCGATGGCCCTGATGTTAGTCAGCTGTGGGTCGCTGGCCCTGATGTTAGTCAGCTGTGGGTCGCTGGCCCTGATGTTAGTCAGATGTGGGTAGCTGGCCCTGATGTTAGTCAGCTGTGGGTCGCTGGCCCTGATGTTAGTCAGCTGTGGGTCGCAGGCCCTGATGCTAGCTCTGGGTTACTGACCCTGATGTTAGTCAGCTGTGGGTCGCTGGCCCTGATGTTAGTCAATTGTGGGTCGCTGGCCGTGATGTCAGCTCTGGGTCGCTAGCCCTGATGTTAGCTCTGGGTCGCTGGCCCTGATGTTAGCTCTGGGTTGCTGGCCCTGATGGTAGTCAGCTCTGGGTCGCTGGCCCTGATGTTAGTCAGCTCTGGGTCGCTGGCCCTGATGTTAGCTCTGGGTCGCTGGCTCTGATATTAGTCATCTCTGGGTCGCTGACCTTGATGTTAGCTTTGAGTCACTGGCTCTGATGTTAGTTAGCTCTGGGTCACTGGCTCTGATGTTAGTCAGCTCTGGGTCACTGGCTCTGATGTTAGTATCCAGCTCTGTGTCGCTGGCCCTGACGTTAGTATCCAGCTCTGGGTCGCTGGCCCTGATGTTAGTTTCCAGGTCTGGGTCGTTGGCCTTGATGTTAGTATCCAGCTGTGGGTCGCTGCCCGCTACAGCTTATGCATTGCTCAACATCTTGATCCCGTTGTCCGTCTCACAGAAAACATAACAATGCATTTGTTTTGCTATTGTAGTCGTAGTTTCTGTAGCAGTGTTTTATACGATGAGGCTGCTAAGCCACATGCATCTTGTGCCAAATGCCTGGAAGATTAATTTGCCCTGTCCTTTCCTCCGAGGGATTGTGTGGTTCATTTCTTGGACTTCAAAATATGTTGTTCTTCTGTATCCATTATTGAATGGAATTCTGGCTTCAGTTATCTTATAATTGTATAGGATGTTAACTGAGCTTTCGAATTATTGAACAGTAAGTTGGCATGAATTCTCCGTATGGATTGTTTCCGGGCCTCTCTTGAATTATTGAACAGTAAGTTGGCATGAATTCTCCGTGATAGTTTCCGGGCCTGTCTTGAATTATTGAGCAATTTAAAAAAATCAAAATTGTCCGTGTGGATGGTTTCCGGGCCTCTCCTACCTACCTCAGTGTTCAACGAATTGTTACATAAACTATCAGTTCATGAGCACACAACGTGATTTATCGCAAGTTCCTCTAAGAGGTCATCTGTAGAAGCGAATGTTGGCGTCAAAGCGTTCAGTGATTGTATTTTCACTTCTCATCTTCATTACAAATTGTAGCGCTAGTATTGTTTCATCATTTGTCTGTTCCCGATTGGCTGTTGGGAACGTAAAACTTTGAAGAAAAAAAATTGACGTACCGTTACATAGTTAACTCACTCACTGTCTCATACCCGTCTCTTCAACCTGCATTATACATCAGTTCATGACTCAAGATCACTTCCAGCTGGTAGCAGTATAAGAGAGAACGTTTTGTTCTTCCAGTACCTCTTGCCTGTTATGCGAGGGAACCGTGCTAGGAGACGTATGTTAAAGTGAGTCTGCCTGTCAAGTGTGCTATCAAACATTGCATAGTTTCAGTGCTGTGTTTTGTGAGTAACTTTAGACAGAAAGCCGTGTAATACACGTAGTGGTATTTCTTCTGAGCTGAGAGGCCTCTCGAAACTTTTCTGGTCATTTATTGCATTCTCACTCGTTGTAGCCTACCTGTTGTGTGTCAACCTGAGAGGACATTTAACTAAACTTGATTTCTGGGCTGGGGACATGTATTTGGTTGCCCTGAGATACGTTTGTTATCAGTGACTTAATACGCTAGCTTGAGTAGTCATTTGTCATCCGTCCACTGATCTCACTAAAAGAACAATCTTTTGTTGTCATCCGTCCACTGATCTCACTAAAAGAACAATCTTTTGTTGTCATCCGTCCACTGATCTCACTAAAGGAACAATCTATTGTTGTCATCCGTTCACTGATCTCACTAAAGGAACAATCTTTTGTTGTCATCCGTCCACTGATCTCACTAAAGGAACAATCGTTTGTTGTTATCCGTTCACTAATGGAACAATCTTTTGTTGTCATCCGTCCACTGATCTCACTAAAGGAACAATCTTTTGTTGTCATCCGTCCACTGATCTCACTAAAGGAACAATCTTTTGTTGTCATCCGTTCACTGATCTCACTAAAGGAACAATCTTTTGTTGTCATCCGTCCACTGATCTCACTAAAGGAACAATCTTTTGTTGTCATCCGTCCACTGATCTCACTAAAGGAACAATCTTTTGTTGTCATCCGTCCACTGATCTCACTAAAGGAACAATCTTTTGTTGTCATCCGTCCACTGATCTCACTAAAAGAACAATCTTTTGTTGTCATCCGTCCACTGATCTCATTAGAGTGGCAATCTTTTGTTGTCCGTCCAATGATCCCATTAGAGTGACAATCTTCATTTGTAGCAGCTATATGTGTGTCCACAGGTTTCCTTCATGCCATCTGTATACATACGCATTTGCATTTTCAATACATACCTCCCAACCGTTCTGTTAACACGGTCAATCCATCTTTTTGTTGATCTGAAGCCCTGCTGCCTAGTTTTATAGAGTAACGTGGTGGGTAGGTTTGGATGCATTTTTTGTTCCATCTTTACTGATTCATTCTTTAGCTGTCAATATAATCCAAGTTTATAATGATATATAACTAACTTCTATTGGTATTGTTTTAGCAGCTGTTATGAAACGTTCAGTGTGTGTTTGTCTTGCAGACTTGATGATTCATTGCAGTAATAGACTTGTTGGTTATAGCCTCCTCCTAAAACCGCTTCGTGTTTGCTGAATAAATATAAACAGAACTGCACATTGGTTGTGGTATTTAGACATATGGACGAACATTTCGAGATGGGTATCTGTGTGTGCACTTTGCGTACGATAAGAAACACAAGAGCAGACCGCATACACATTCAGTGGGTAAGATTTTCTTAAATGGAGTGTCGTAGTCTAGGATCGGGCAGTTAGATATGGAAGATAGTATTTTCTGTAGTCGTTGCCCTCGAGATTTCCAGGTGTGTTCGTCGTCCCCAGACTCTGCTCACAGTGTCTTTAATATTAAGTATTCCGAGCTTGCCAATTCCAAGTACAGCTATTTTTTATACGGGTTTAAGGACGAGCAAGATTTTGAAGAATTTAAGCAGGATTTGAGGGATTTTCAGAAGCTTAGAAACGAGTTTTATGGTGGTGTGTTAAATGGTAGTGAGGACTGTGAGAACCTGTTAGACGTGAAAGAAGAACTCCAGTTTATACGTAGACCAAATAATGTTTGTAAGAATAGAAGACGAGCTCATGCTAAGGGCACTGTTAACGAGTTTTACAAGAAACCAGTTTTGCAATCCACATCTAGCATTAAACCACCGCGCAAGTCTGTAGTGGCAGGTGACGCAAGTTCGTCTGAGAAAACGTGTCCGCACAATACTACAGATTCAGAAGACGGCCAAAAACTAACGCAGCTGGTTAAGGAAGGACATGATTCTTGCGTCTTCAGAGTGAACTTTGATAGACTCAGCGGTCTCATTGATTTAGGCAAGAACATTGCGCTTCGCTCAAGCGTAAAAACTGTTCTGATGGAGTTTCTGAATGGAGATGAACATTTCCAGGAATTTGAGCGGGTGTTTGAGACGTTCAATAACCGGCGGGACCGCGAGGATTTTGACGCTAATCGGAGGATGTCCTTAGATGGGAACAGTAGGTCGAGTGGAAGTTCAAACCGTGAAAACCACGAGAGCATATCTAAAAGTTCACAACATGTGTCCTCTAGATGCGCTAACGACATATTTGCTGATTTCTTCGATAATGATGAGACGTTTTCGGAATTCGAGAGAGAGTTCGAGAAGTTTAGATCCAACAGAAGGTCAAACTTGTCCGGTAGTGTCAACAGTATAGGTTCTAGTTGTGATATATTCGGAGATGTTAAATCTTACTGTGAACGAAATATGAATTCTAAGTCATCCTCGGTCGTTAGCGTGAATTCGTGTTCATCACAGGACGAGGCTACGCCGAGTTGTGGAGACGAGGCAGTCCACCAAGACCTCATCTGGCGGTCTGTGGAGGACTGGGAAAAAATCTTACGAAAAATGAGACGGAACAGTCGTCTCTTGTTAGACACCTGTTGTCCTGAGCACAAGTACAAGTGCCGACATCCCTCTATAAGCAGACAGCCTCAGGATGGGCTGCAGTCGGATGCGTATCAGAAAACTCAATCTCTGGCTGATCTGCGCCAGTGCCATGGTGACTGTGCTCTGCCCCAAACTTCTTTTGGAAACTCGCCTAGTAGTAATTGGGCCAGGTCATCTTCACCGCATGTTTCTGACGGGCTACAAAGGTCTTCATCATCGAGAGCGCAAGGGAAGCAGAATTCTCAGGAGAACCTGATGCTAGACAGTACGTCTCTGTCTGACACACTCAGCAACGGCAGCGACTGTGACTCGTCCAGTGGGCAGTGGTCGGATACATTCGAGGACGATAACAGGTACTCGTCAACCTCAACCCTTTGCTCAGATAACAGTGAACTCTGCTGCTCCTTTTCTTGTTCATGCAACTCTGATCTTCACATTGAAGATGAAACTGATGATGATTTGTTAATGGACAGCCGATCAGCTCCACGGACACGAAGCCACTCCCTAATGGAGTTACCAAGTCAGGCACGGCCAAACTACCTTGGCCTTCACACGATCTCTGCGGATAATTTACACGCCTGCAATAGATGCAGTCTCATGAACTCGCATTTACGCGACTCGCCCTTAAGAGGAGCAGACATCAAACCGTGTGACAGTCACAACTCGCCCTACCTCGATGACGATACGCCAACGGACGATGACGGCTCCATCCTCAGCGGTGGCTTGTGGAGCAGGCCTCCCTCGTCTGTGAGTGTTCAGCTTTCAGATGCAGAGTCTGAGCACTACCATTCCGCTACATCTGATCTCAGTGACCACTACTCAACAGCCAAGTCGGATCTTTCTCATTTGCTTTCTGAGCCTGGATTTAGACGTACAAGCAGAACCCCGAGCTTTGATTTGTCAGAAGCTCCGTGCCCAGCGGCAGATACATCTGATCGTGTATTCGAGTGGACTAGACAAGGTCACGGTGTGAAAGATGACTCCCAGCCAGTATCCAGAGAATACTACCACACATACCATGGCAGATCTCTCACTGGATTGGGTAAGGATAAAGTACGCGTGTGTCTGTTTGCTTCGAGTATTGATCTATAGTTACCACTGACATTGTCATTATCATACACACCATCTTATTTTCCTCCATTTCTTTCCTTCATCTTACCATTTTACTATTTTGTCTTCACTTCTCCACACTTCAATGATCTCTTCACCCAAGTACTGTTACTATACGATTATATGATCTCTTAACCCAAGTACTGTTACTATAAGATTAAATGATCTCTTCACCCAAGTACTGTTACAATAAGATTATATGATCTCTTCACCCAAGTATTGTTACTCTAAGATATGATCTCTTCACCCAAGTACTGTTACTCTAAGATATGATCTCTTCACCCAAGTACTGTTACTATAGGATTATATGATTTCTTCACCCAAGTACTGTTACTATAAGATTATATGATCTCTTCACCCAAGTATTGTTACTCTAAGATATGATCTCTTCACCCAAGTACTGTTACTCTAAGATATGATCTCTTCACCCAAGTAATGTTACTATAGGATTATATGATTTCTTCACCCAAGTATTGTTACTATAAGATTATCATGTACTGTTACTCTAAGATTATATTATCTCTTCACCCAAGTACTGTTACTCTAAGATTATATGATCTCTTCACCCAAGTACTGTTACTCTAAT
The DNA here is from genome assembly GCA_036924085.1 of Ariolimax columbianus. NCBI lineage: Eukaryota > Metazoa > Mollusca > Gastropoda > Stylommatophora > Arionidae > Ariolimax > Ariolimax columbianus. The sequence goes on along the minus strand of JAVGWX010000009.1, from coordinate 68,100,187 downwards.
ATTATATGATCTCTTAACCCAAGTACTGTTACTCTAAGATTATATGATCTCTTCACCCAAGTACTGTTACTCTAAGATTATATGATCTCTTAACCCAAGTACTGTTACTCTAAGATTATATGATCTCTTCACCCAAGTACTGTTGCTCTAAGATTATATGATCTCTTCACCCAAGTACTGTTACTCTAAGATTATATGATCTCTTAACCCAAGTACTGTTACTCTAAGATTATATGATCTCTTCACCCAAGTACTGTTACTCTAAGATTATATGATCTCTTAACCCAAATACTGTTACTCTAAGATTATATGATCTCTTCACCCAAGTACTGTTACTCTAAGATTATATGATCTCTTAACCCAAGTACTGTTACTATAAGATTATATGATCTCTTCACCCAAGTACTGTTACTCTAAGATTATATGATCTCTTCACCCAAGTACTGTTACTCTAAGATTATATGATCTCTTCACCCAAGTACTGTTACTCTAAGATTATATGATCTCTTAACCCAAGTACTGTTACTCTAAGATTATATGATCTCTTCACCCAAGTACTGTTACTCTAAGATTATATGATCTCTTAACCCAAGTACTGTTACTATAAGATTATATGATCTCTTCACCCAAGTACTGTTACTATAAGATTATATGATCTCTTCACCCAAGTACTGTTACTCTAAGATTATATGATCTCTTCACCCAAGTACTGTTACTCTAAGATTATATGATCTCTTCACCCAAGTACTGTTACTCTAAGATTATATGATCTCTTAACCCAAGTACTGTTACTCTAAGATTATATGATCTCTTAACCCAAGTACTGTTACTCTAAGATTATATGATCTCTTAACCCAAGTACTGTTACTCTAAGATTATATGATCTCTTCACCCAAGTACTGTTACTCTAAGATTATATGATTTCTTAACCCAAGTACTGTTGCTATAAGATTATATGAATTTTCTGTGCCTATGGATAGAAACCTAAATACCGAAAGAGGTGCATGGTAGCAATATATTGCTTTCACTTAGGATATATCACAGCTATCACCTGTTTTTGAAGGCCAGAATTAAAGTACAATTCAATGCAAGCGAATAGGAGCGTGGCGGGTACAAAACTGATACATGGAGGCAACGGTTCAATCACTCCTTATTCATATATCACGTATGGCAGGGGTCACAAACTAACTATTTTAAATCCTTGATTTACGAGGAATTGTTCCTGGATCGTTCGTGCATAACGGAAGAGACTACTCCACTCTAAGGATTTATGTCTGTGTGATCCGCAAGGGAAGTAGTATCACGAGTCGGAGAGTCTTCTACCCTAGTCATGTTACACTTTACCATATGCTCAGTCAGTGGGGCAGTGGGCCTACCTTTCTCTGTCACACAGAGAGGCCTATCTGTCTCTGTTACACAGAGACCTCCAGAGAACCACAGAGACAAAAAAAAACAGGCAGGAAAAGGTGGATGTGCTTTGACCTGTCACCAAACCAGATTTTTGGGATTCCCTGTGTTATCTCAATACAGTTTGTGTTTGTCTGTCTCGTGAGGCCAGAATCATTCTCCCCCTATCCATTTATCTCTCCCACCCCCCCCCCCTTCATTTACGCGTAAGCGTGTAGCATTGTAGGATGTTTTGTCAGCGGTCATGTTTTGCTCCCCCCACATGGACACCTGTCATGTCTCAATCCTAATTTTGCTGTAAAGATGACCCTTGAGCAATGTCCAGTCAAGATGGCGACATGCTCTTCTCTAGCTAAATCATATTTGTCTTCGTTTCGGGGGAAAGGGGGGGGGGGCGGTGTAGTGAGGGAGAGGCGGAGAGGGTGTGTTGATCATCCCACTATCCCCTAAAGTTGGCTCTCATTATGATCTGTGCCTCATTATACGTCAGTGCCTCATTATACGTCTGTGCCTCATTATACGTCAGTGCCTCATTATACGTCAGTGCCTCATTATACGTCAGTGCCTCATTATACGTCAGTGCCTCATTATACGTCAGTGCCTCGTTATACGTCAGTGCCTCGTTATACGTCAGTGCCTCATTATACGTCAGTGCCTCATTATACGTCAGTGCCTCATTATACGTCAGTGCCGTATTATACGTCAGTGCCGTATTATACGTCAGTGCCTCATTATACGTCTGTGCCGTATTATACGTCAGTGCCTCATTATACGTCTGTGCCGTATTATACGTCAGTGCCTCATTATACGTCTGTGCCGTATTATACGTCAGTGCCTCATTATACGTCAGTGCCTCATTATACGTCAGTGCCGTATTATAAAGTGTACTGCAAGACTCGAACCCTACATCCAGCAGCTGGAAATGTTTCTATATGACCAATGGAAGGTTAGCCCAAACGCTTTCACAAGAAATAACCTTATCTGTTGTATATGCCCTGACCTAATTTATCTATGGCTTTTAAGGATGTCCTCATTTAGAAGCAGCCCTCGCTTAAACGACACTAATTCGCTTCCGGCCTTGGGTCTGTATCTTAGCCGTCTTTGTTAATTGTTGATAATCCGGAAATACTCTTGGTTCACCTTTCTCGCTGCATTTCCGCTTGACGGCGCAGATAGAGTGGCAACATATTGAGGTTACATGACATGTAACGTCTAGTTGTAAATCCGGCTTTTTGTGAGTATTTAAAACAGCCCCGCCCACACACGTATGCACGCACACACTCACTCTCTCTTTCTCTCTCTCACTCAACTCTTCACTCACTCTCTCTCTCTCTCTCTCTCACACCACACACACCCACTCCCCTATGACCCTCCCCTTCCCCATGACCCTCCCCTCCCCCATGACCCTCCCCCTTCCCGATGACCCTCCCCCATGGCTCTGCTCCCCTCTCCCCCACCCTAAACACCGCCTCTCCCCCTTGACTCTCCCCCTCCCCATGACCCTCCCCCTCCCACATGGCCCTCCCCCATGACTCTGCTGCCCCACCCTAAACACCGCCCCTCCCCATGACCCTCCCTCTCCCCTATGACTCTGTTCCCCCCTCCCTCATAACCCTCCCCCATGACCCTCCCCCTCCCCCATGACCCTCCCCCATGACCCTCCCCCTCCCCCATGACCCTCCCCCATGACCCTCCCCCTCCCCCATGACCCTCCCCCCTCCCTCATGACCCTCCCCCTCCCCATGACCCTCCCCCTCCCCCATGACCCTCCCCCTTTCCCATGACCCTCCCCCATGACCTTCCCCCTCCCCCATGACCTTCCCCCTCCCCCATGACCCGACCGTCCCCCATGACTCTGCTCCCCCTTACCCCACCCTAAACACCGTCTCTCCCCCATAACCCTCCCCCATAACTCTGCTCCCCCTTACCCCACCCTAAACACCGCCCCTCCCCATGACTCTCCCCCTCCCCCATAACTCTGCTACCCCTTACCCCACCCTTAACACCGCGCCTCCCCCTCCCCATGACCCTCCCCCTCCCCATGACCCTCCACCTCCCCCATGACCCTCCCCCTCCCCATGACTCTCCCCCTCCCCATGACCCTCCCCCTCCCCCATGACCCTCCACCTCCCCCATGACCCTCCCCCACCCCATGACCCTCCCCTCCCCCACGTCCCTTCCCCTCCCCCACGACCCCCTCCCATGACTCTGCCCTCCCCTCCCCCACCATAAACACTGCCTCTCCCCCATGACCCTCCCCCATGACTCTGCTCCCCCCTTCCCCACCCTAAACACTACCCCTCCCCATGACCCTCCAATTCCTCCATGACCCTCACCCTGCCCAAGACACTCAACCTCCCCAAGACCCTCCCCCATGACCCTTCCCTTCTCCCATGAATCTCCCCCTCCCTTCTCCCATGAATCTCCCCCTCCCCTACTTTCAACGCCGCCCTCCCCCATGACCCTCCCTCTCCCCCATGACCCTCCCTCTCCCCCATGACCCTCCCTCTCCCCCATGACCCTCCCTCTCCCCCATGACCCTCCCCCCTCCCCTACTCTTAACACCGCCCTCCCCCATGACCCTCCTCCTTCCCCTTGACTCTGCTCCCCCTCCCCCACCCTTAACACCGACCCTCCCCCTCCCCCACCTTTAACACTGCCTTCCCATATGATCCTCCTCCTCCCCCATGACTCTGCTCCCCTCCCCCACCCTTAACACCGCCTTTCCCCATGACTCTGCTCCCCCTTCCCCATCCTTAACACTGCCCCCCCCATGCCCCTTCCCCATGACTCTGCTTCCCATCCCCTACCCTTAACACCGCCCCTCCCCCATGACCCTCTCCCTCCCCTCCCCCATGACCCTCTCCCTCCCCTCCCCCATGACCCTCTCCCTCCCTATGACCCTCTCCCTCCCTATGACCCTCTCCCTCCCCATGACCCTCTCCCTCCCCATGACCCTCTCCCTCCCCATGACCCTCTCCCTCCCCATGACCCTCTCCCTCCCCATGACCCTCTCCGTCCCCCATGACCCTCTCCCTCCCCCATGACCCTCTCCCTCCCCCATGACCCTCTCCCTCCCCCATGACCCTCTCCCTCCCCTCCCCCATGACCCTCTCCCTCCCTATGACCCTCTCCCTCCCTATGACCCTCTCCCCCCCTATGACCCTCTCCCTCCCTATGACCCTCTCCCTCCCCATGACCCTCTCCGTCCCCCATGACCCTCTCTCTTCCCCATGACCCTCCCCCACCCTTAACACCGCCCCTCCCCCACCCTTAACACCGCCCCTCCCCCATGACCCTCCCCCACCCTTAACACCGCCTCTCCCCTATGACCCTCTCACTCCCCCATGACCCTCTCACTCCCCCATGACCCTCCCCCACCCTTAACACCGTTCCTCCCCCATGACCCTCCCCCACCCTTAACACCGCCCCTCCCCCATGACCCTCCCCCACCCTTAACACCGCCTTTCCCCCATGACCCTATCCCTCCCCCATGACCTCCCCCACCCTTAACGCCGCCCCTCCCCCATGACCCTCCCCCACCCTTAACACCGCCCCTCCCCCATGACCCTCCCCCACCCTTAACACCGCGCCTCCTCCATGACCCTCCCCCACCCTTAACACCGCCTCTCCCCCATGACCCTATCCCTCCCCCATGACCCTCCCCCACCCTTAACACCGCCCCTCCCCCATGACCCTCCCCCACCCTTAACACCGCCCCTCCCCCATGACCCTCCCCCACCCTTAACACCGCCCCTCCCCATGACCCTCCCCCACCCTTAACACCGCCCTTCCCCCATGACCATCCCCCACCCTTAACACCGCCCCTCCCCCATGACCCCTCCCCCATTTCCCCTTCCCCACCCTTAACACCGCCCCTCCCCCTTGCCTTTGCTTCAGTTGCTCTCTTGCCCTCACACAATACTCTCGTCTAGTTTATGGTCCAGTACTTGGTTTCCACTGGTGCAGTAACAAGTCATCAGAAAGATAGCTGACGTATTTGACGTTTGTGTTTTTAAGCCTATTGCATTGAGCTAACCTCTGACCCTATCAGTGCCTAACCTCTGACCCTATCAGTGATGTTTCGCACTCCTTTTACCTGGTGACGAGAGAGAAGCCTCAACAGGCCGTCGCGTCTATAAGGGATGGATGTGGTTATTTTAGAACGATCGTAAACTGTGTTGTGCACACAAACGTACTCTCTCTCTCTCTCTTGGCACTCACTCTTGGCTCTCTCTCTCGTGGCACTCTTGTGGATCTCTCTTATGGATATCTCCCTCCCCCATGACCATCTCCCACCCTTAACACCGCCCCTCCCCCATGACTCTCTCTCTCTTGGCGTGCTCTCTCTTGGCGTGCTCTCTCTTGGCGTGCTCTCTCTTGGCGTGCTCTCTCTTGGCGTGCTCTCTCTTGGCGTGCTCTCTCTTGGCGTGCTCTCTCTTGGCGTGCTCTCTCTTGACCTGCTCTCTCTTGACGTGCTCTCTCTTGGCGTGCTCTCTCTTGGCGTGCTCTCTCTTGGCGTGCTCTCTTGGCGTGCTCTCTCTTGGCGTGCTCTCTTGGCGTGCTCTCTTGGCGTGCTCTCTCTTGGCACTCTCTTGGCACTCTCTTGGCACTCTCTTGGCTCGCTCTTGGCTCGCTCTTGGCTCACTCTCTTGGTGCATTCTCTCTCTTGGTGCATTCTCTCTCTTGGCGCTCTCTTGGCACACTATCTTGGCACACTATCTTGGCACACTCTCTTGGCTCACTCTCTTGGCTCACTCTCTTGGCTCGCTCTCTTGGCTCGCTCTCTTGGCTGGCTCTCTTTTGGCTCACTCTCTCTCTTGGTGCATTCTCTCTTGGTGCATTCTCTCTCTTGGTGCATTCTCTCTCTTGGTGCTCTCTTGGCACACTCTCTTGGCTCTCTCTCTTGGCTCTCTCTCTTGGCTCTCTCTCTCTTGGCTCTCTCTCTCTTGGCTCTCTCTCTTGGCTCACTCTCTTGGCTCACTCTCTTGGCTCACTCTCTCTTGGCACACTCTCTTGGCTCACTCTCTTTCTTGGTGCATTCTCTCTCTTGGTGCATTCTCTTGGCTCACTCTCTTGGCTCACTCTCTTGGCTCACTATCTTCGCTCACTCTCTTGGCTCACTATCTTCGCTCACTCTCTTGGCTTACTCTCTTTGCTCACTATCTTGGCTCACTCTCTTGGCTCACTCTCTTGGCTCACTCTCTTGGCTCACTCTCTTGGCTCTCTCTTGGCTCACTCTCTTCGCTCACTCTCTTCGCTCACTCTCTTCGCTCACTCTCTTGGCGCACTCTCTTGCTCACTCTCTTGCTTACACTCTCGCTCACTCTCTGGCTCACTCTTGGCTCACTCTCTTGGCTCACTCTCTTGGCCCACTCTTCGCTCACTCTCTTGGCTCACTCTCTTGGCTCACTCTCTTGGCTCACTCTCTTGGCTCACTCTCTTGGCTCACTCTCTTGGCTCACTCTCTTGGCTCACTCTCTTCGCTCACTCTCTTGGCTCAATCTCTTGGCTCACTCTCTTGGCTCAATCTCTTGGCTCAATCTCTTGGCTCACTCTTGGCTCACTCTCTTTGCTCACTCTTGGCTCACTCTCTTGGCTCACTCTCTCGCTCAATCTCTTGTTCACTCTTGGCTCACTCTCTCGGCCTTCTCTCGGCTCTCTTTCACTCTCGGCTCTATGAAGAGTTAAAATTCAGATTTTCATAAGTAAACAGTACAGACGTGATCCGACGATTTCTTCTATACAAGTGGTAAATGACTGACAAATGAACACACACACGCATACACACACCACACCACACACGAGAGAGAGGGGGGGGGGGGTATTCGTATAAACAGAAGTAAAACCCGGAAAAGGAAGTCGTGAAATGTCATGAAAACACGTCCTTCTTCCTTCAGATGGTCAGATACACACACGTTTTCATTATGCGTATTGAAGTGTCTAGTTTAACAATAGACATCACTATCTTGTAAGCAGGGACGTCACCTAACCTCCGAATGATTCAAGTGAAGACATTTCCATATATCACGTAGACTGCACGTACATGTCTTGAAGCGTCACGTACCTTCAGAGATTTACAACCAAAAAATGTGTGATTGATGGCGATAACTGTAATGGCGACCAGAAGCAGGCAGTAGATCAGCCTGAAGGTTTTACCTGTTGGTTCTTCTTCTTTTCTTCTTCTTCGTACGCAGTCAGACAGTAACCATTATTTTTTCGAAAAAAGCGGCGGTCATCCTGAGGCTGTCGACACTGCCATAGAGCTTGTCTTGCAGTTCCACTGGTGATGGCCACATCTGCTCTCTCTGATCCTCGAATGTCGGGCAGATCTGCAGCAGGTGTTCAGCGGTCATTTTACCGGTACCGCACGGGCATTCGTCGGTTCCACCTATCTTCAATTTGTTGAATAGGTGGTACCTCAGTCTATTGTGGCCAGTGCGAAGTCTGAAGACAACGACCTGCTCTCTTCTGTTCAACTGGTAATAGGCATCGTTTTTGGTGTAACCAGTATGTTCGGTTTCCCATTTGGTCATGTATCTGGCTTTAATAAGCCGTTTTGACTCTTCGTACGTCATACTAGTATCTGTTTGTGGTAGTCTTGCACCTTCTTTTGCCAGTCTGTCTGCCTCTTCGTTGCCTTGGATGTTGCAGTGTGATGGGACCCACTGTACCACTACCCTTTTTGGTGCGGACTGCTGGCACAGTTGGCAGAGTGCTGCTCTTAAGTCATTAAGCTCAGTGTTTTTCTGGCTTTTTAGCGCTGTTACTACGGCCAGAGCATCTGTAAGCAGGACTGTATGGCTTTCATTTTCTTTATGTGTCACCATTTCTTCCACTGCCGCCCTCAGTGCCTCTGCCTCCGCTCTGAAATTGCTTGTGTACTTACCAGTAGCGAATGACAGTGTTATTTTTCTGCCATTTGGTAGGTTCAGGAATGCTCCTGCCCCTCCGTTCTGTGTAGTGTTTGTTACAGAACCGTCGGTGTATGCATGGGTCCAGTCCATGCTTGGGTAGTTTTTCGATATAAAGCTTAGGGTAGTATCTCTTTCTTTTTCAGTCTGGCAGTTTTTGTTTCCAATACCTGGTATATTTTCTACCACCTCTGGAAATATATCCTGCCTCCAGGTAGGTTTTCGTACAGTAGTGATGGGCTTTGGTGTTGTTACTTCGTTTATGGGATCTTCGTGCATCTTTGCTTTGGCTATTTCTGCAAAGTTTCTCCGCTTTAGTTTCCCATTTCCCAAATTGTTTAGTCTCTGGTGCATTGGATGGTCAGTCAGTCTTCGGAGTTTCTCTGACTGCAGCTGGGCTCTGCAGTCTCTTCTATCTGTCATGGATTGCAGTTTTGTAATCTTTTCAAGTTCTACAATTGGCGTTGACTTCATGCCTCCTGTTATAACTCTCATGGCTTGGTTTTGAAGTTTGCTAACTTTATCGAAGTTCGCCTTTGCTGCTGTTGTCCATGCCGCAATGCCATACTCGAGAACTGGTCTCATTCTTCCAGTGTACAGTTTCTTTAGTATGCTTTCGTCTGCTCCCCAGCTTGTGCCAGCAAGTTTCCTCATGATTGCCATTCTTTCTCTGGCTCTCATTCGGTTTCTCTCGATCTGACTTTTCCATGTCATGCGCCGATTAAATGTGACTCCCAGATAGTTTGGGTTGTCGTTTGGCTGCAGGAATTTGCCATTTAAACTTAATTTGGTATTTTGGGGTTTGATTGAAAGCGAGAATATTGTGCATGTGGTTTTCTCCTCGTTTATTTTGACCAGCCATGAGTTTGCCCACTCTTCCAGCGATGTTAGGGCCTGCTGCATCCGATTTCTTGCTATGGTGAGATTCTTTTCAGAGGTCCACATAGCCAGATCTTCTGCAAACATTGAGCTATGGACTCTTCTTGGTATATTCTCTGTAATGTCGTTTATATACACCAGGAAGAGTGTGGGTGACAGTACTCCCCCTTGGGGTACTCCCTGCTCGAGTGTCACCTTTTTGCTCATCTGCCACAGATGCCACATCAGTCTGGTGTTTATCATACGTTCCATGGTTCATAAACTGCTCCTGCTAGATGTAGTTAATGGAGGTGGGTTAAAAGAAGAAATGACGTTTTAAAGCGCGAGAGGCACGCTGCTGGATTCGTAACAAAGAGTGAGAGATGGGTTGAGAGGGATGATGATGATGTTGAGTGCCTTCGATGAGTGTTTACTATTTCGCGCGAGTAGGAAGACTAACGTCTGGTAAGGCAAAATTTGCTGGTCAGACATGATAGTCAGGGTAAGGCAAAATATGCTGATCAGAGTTAGGGTCAGGCGAAGTATGCTGGTCAGACATATTAGTCAGGGCCAGGCGAAATATGCTGGTCAGCATATTAGTCACGGTCAGGCAAAATATGCTGGTCAGACATGTTAGTCAGGGTCAGACGAAATATGCTGGTCAGACATATTAGTCAGGGTCAGGCGAAATATGCTGGTCAGACATATTAGTCAGGGTCACACGAAATATGCTGGTCAGACATGTTAGTCAGGGTCAGGCAAAATATACTGATCAGACATTTTAGTCAGGGTCAGGCAAAACATACTGGCCAAGACCTTCACCTCCGCTCCCTAGTAGCCCTCTCTGGAAACTGGCTGTTTTCATGGCAGCCTGGCTAACGAGATGAGGGATCGTCGTGATCCCCGTAGTAGTGAGTGACACACAGATGAAGCCAAGCATAGCACAACCGCATGGAGGACCTCGGTCCACCTTCATCAGCACGTTCGGGATGTGAGGAAAGCTACTGCAACCCGCCACTTAACGTCATTTTCAGGACGGACAAAAGAGTAACCTACTCATTGTGGGCATTCGCAAACATTTCCTCCTTCGCGCGCCCTGATTGTGGGCATTCGCAAACATTTCCTCCTTCGCGCGCCCTGAAAAGGACTTAAAGCGGCAGGTTAAAGTAGCTCTACTCACATCCAGCGTGCAGAGGAAGGTGGACCGCGGTCCTCCAGGCGATTGTGCTATGCTTAGCTTCATCTGCGTGGCGGTCACTACTACAGGGATCACGTAGATCCCATCCTCGTTAGCCAGATTTGTCATGAAACAGTCTGTTTCCATGGAGAACTGCATGGATGTGAGGTGATGTCTTGATCAGTATGTAACACCTTACCCTGGCTAACAGCTTTACACCTTACCCTGACTAACAGCTTTACACCTTACCCTGACTAACAGCTTTACACCTTACCCTGACTAACAGCTTTACACCTTACCATGACTAACAGCTTTACACCTTACCATGACTAACAGCTTTACACAGCATCGCTGAGAAGGATGTTGACGGCTTGGAGCATACCATGTTGTGTCGTGGTTTCTAACATGGTTATCGTGAACATTCGAATGTTGGTCGGTGAAGAGTCTTGTGTTGGTCCATTAAGAGTCTTGTGTTGGTCCATGAAGAGTCTTGTGTTGGTCCGTGAAGAGTCTTATGTTGGTCTGTGAAGTCTTAAGTTGGTCCATGAAGAGTCTTGTGTTGGTCCATGAAGAGTCTTGTGTTGGTCCATGAAGAGTCTTGTGTTGGTCTGTGAAGAGTCTTGTGTTGGTCTGTGAAGTCTTGTGTTGGTCTGTGAAGTCTTGTGTTGGTCTGTGAAGAGTCTTGTGTTGGTCTGTGAAGAGTCTTGTGTTGGTCTGTGAAGAGTCTTGTGTTGGTCCATGAAGAGTCTTGTGTTGGTCTGTGAAGAGTCTTGTGTTGGTCCGTGGAGTCGTGTGTGTTTTTCTGTGAAATCTTGTTTCCATGAAGTTTTGTGTTCTGTGAAATTTTGTTTCTACGAAGTTTTGTGATTCCGTTATGAGTTTTGTGTGGGTGAATGAACAGTTGTGTAGATGTCGGTGAAGAATCGTGTGTGGGTAAACGTCTTGTGTGGATACGTGAGTCTTGTCTAGTATGGGCTTACGTGAGTCTAGTATGGGCTTACGTGGGTCTAGTATGGGCTTACGCGGGTCTAGTATGGGCTTACGTGGGTCTAGTATGGGCTTATGTGGGTCTAGTATGGGCTTACGTGGGTCTAGTATGGGCTTACGCGGGTCTAGTATGGGCTTATGTGGGTCTAGTATGGGCTTATGTGGGTCTAGTATGGGCTTACGTGGGTCTAGTATGGGCTTACGCGGGTCTAGTATGGGCTTACGCATGTCTAGTATGGGCTTACGCATGTCTAGTATGGGCTTATGTGGGTCTAGTATGGGCTTATGTGGGTCTAGTATGGGCTTACGCGGGTCTAGTATGGGCTTACGCGGGTCTAGTATGGACTTACGCGAGTCTAGTATGGGCGTACGCGAGTCTAGTATGGGCTTACGTGGGTCTAGTATGGGCTTACGCAAGTCTTGTTTGGGCTTATGTGAGTCTCGTTTGGGCTTACGCGAGTCTTGTCTCTTGTTTGGGCTTACGCAAGTCTCGTTTCGGCCTACGCGAGTCTCGTTTGGGCGTATGTGAGTCTCGTTTGGGCTTACGCGAGTCTTGTCTCTTGTTTGGGCTTACGCGAGTCTTGTGTGGTTACGTGTGTTGTATGGGTACATCAAATGTCGTATTTGGGTTCCTCGAAAAGTATTGTCTGCGTTAAAAAAAAATTTGTATATTACTGGATTATACTTTTGTGCGTAAGTTATTATTTTCACCAGGTAGAACGTTGGATCATGGAGTGTGTGGGGCGCAGCAAATTCGTTGGTTCCACGGGTCTGACTCCTAAGGGTCTGTACCTGTGGAAACATTGAGAGCCGCTAGCGTAAGTTCGTTGAACAATGTGACTTCTTGGATCTCATTTTTCTTTCTGCACAAGAAATTGCACACCCTTTCTCTTCTTCGCCCTCCCTCACCCATCGCATATAGCTTCTTGATCTCGCTCACTACTATAGCTACACGCTACACACACGGAGATGGCGCGCACCCAGTTTTATATCGCTTAACCTCACCTGCGGTACTACTTTCGTGTACCTTGGCATCACTGTCCTGGTTTTCACTGCGACTTATACGTCTAAAACATACCCAGGACTGTCTGTCTGCTTTTCTGCCGACCTACATACATGTACATTAGTCTACACCAGTCTGTTGATCAGTCTATCATTAGTCGGTCTGCCTCGTATGTCTATCTGTCTGCCTCGTATGTCTATATGTCTGCCTGTGTCTATCAGTCTGTATATCTGTCAGCCTGTCCTGTGTCTGCATGTATTTATCTTATCTTTTATCTGGCTGTCTGTCTGTCCAACTGCCTGTCTGTCCAACTGCCTGTCTGTCCAACTGCCTGTCTGCCCAACTGTCTGTCTGTCCAACTGTCTGTCTGTCCAACTGTCTGTCTGCCCAACTGTCTGTCTGCCCAACTGTCTGTCTGTCCAACTGTCTGTCTGCCCAACTGTCTGTCTGTCCGTCCAACTGTCTGTCTGTCCGTCCAACTGTCCGTCCGTCCAACTGTCTGTCTGCCCAACTGTCTGTCTGCCCAACTGTCTGTCTGCCCAACTGTCTGTCTGCCCAACTGTCTGTCTGCCCAACTGTCTGTCTGCCCAACTGTCTGTCTGCCCAACTGTCTGTCTGCCCAACTGTCTGTCTGCCCAACTGTCTGTCTGTCCAACTGTCTGTCTGCCCAACTGTCTGTCTGCCCAACTGCCTGTCTGCCCAAGTGCCTGTCTGTCCAACTGTCTGTCTGTCCAACTGTCTGTCTGTCCAACTGTCTTGTCTGTCCAACTGTCTTGTCTGTCCAACTGTCTTGTCTGTCGAATGTAATGTCTAGAAAGCACATGTGGCCATCACCAGTGGCAACACTAGACAAGCTCTATGGCAGTGTCGACAGCCTCAGGATGACCACTGCTTTTTTTCGAAAAAATACAGGTTGACTTTTGACAGCGTACTAAGAAGAAGAAGAAGAAGAATGTAATGTCTTCTCTGTGTGTTTGTCTGTGTCTGTCGCATCTAATTACATCTAATGTACAGGCTCTACTGTCTGAACTGAGCAACCAGCGCAAGATTGTCATGCAGTGGATACCTTCTCGTTGTGGAATACCAGGAAACGAGAGAGCAGATCGACTGGCAAAGGAGGGTGCTGCAGACGAGCAACCAGATGTGCCAGTTACATACCAACAGAAGATAAGGATGATCAAATCAATCAGAAAGCCACCAACAGTAACACCAGACGATTACCATAACATGAACAGACAAGAGCAAACTGTTGCGCCTTAGAATAGGACACAACCGACTCCGCAGCCACATGTACACAAAAATGAAGATTGGCAACTCAGCGATGTGTACATGCGGACAGGCGCCACAGACAGCAGAGCACATACTACAAAACTGCCCCGAATATGATATACAGAGAAAATCTCACTGGCCTATAGAAACAACACTGGAAGAGAAACTTTATGGACCTGTATGTGAACTACAAAAGACAGAAGTTTAAACAAGAGACAACATTGAAGATATAGACAATATTTTAAAGCGAACGAAAGAAGAAGAAGAAGAATTGTCTTTTGTGTCTGTGTTCCTGTCTATCTTATAAGCTCTTTCTTGTGTAGTCTAATCTTCCTTGTTGTTGTTATTGGCGTATGTGTGCGTGCGTGGTTTACAATTTTGTTAAAATAGTTTCTGTATATGCACGTCATCCAGTTTCTGTATATGCACGTCATCCTGCCTATTTTGTTATGAATCGACGTTATTGCTCTCTGGCCATACTGATGACTCCCATGGCATGCTCACGGGAAAATAGTCACCCCTGCTCCATCCTCTCAGGCGCCCCTTCCGGTTGGACCCATGTCTGCTTTCAAAAATGGTAGTTTGTAGATAACCGGTTCATCGAATGCGTGTTTTGTCCACCGTTGTAACTTCTCTCGTATAAATAACCAACACTCATTGTTGACCAGTGGTGCAAACAATATAATACGATTATTATTGGATTATTCCCAACTGTTTGGACATGTCAATCAACATTATAGCGAATCATAAGCCCTACAGAAGGGATGCAGACCAGCAACCAACCCCAGATACACGAAAAGCGTTATAGTTTATTTACATGGTGTATCAAGACGAACGGTTACCACATAATGTGTGATAACATCATACGCAGAACGTGGCTGGGTCGGGGAAGAACACGTATCCGTAATATGATAAATATGGGATCAAGATGCTGAGCAGTGCATGAGCTGCAGCGGTAGCGACTCGTAGGTGACTGCTCGCGTCAGGGCCAGCGAACCAGAGCTGCCAAGACCCTTCTACACCTCCACGCGGTGATCCTGGATAACAGGCTGCAGCAGAGCAGACTGGCTAAGAAGGGATCGAAGAGGGAATGCTAACCCGATAATCAAAAAATGCTTCGTCGGGATGTGTTGGACCGAAAGGTGCAATAATCGCAGTCAAGCTGTAAACTACGACACAACTATGTGTTAGGGTTTAGTAGCGGGAGATTAAGAACGAACGAAGCCAAGTCAAGTCATATGATAAATATATTGTGAACTAATCTGGATTTAAACATAACCGATCATCGATAATACTTGTTAGAACAACTTCTCGGTGATATTTGTTAGAACAACTTCTCGGTGATATTTGTTAGAACAACTTCTCGGTGATATTTGTTAGAACAACTTCTCGGTGATATTTGTTAGAACAACTTCTCGGTGATATTTGTTAGAACAACTTCTCGGTGATATTTGTTAGAACAACTTCTCGGTGATATTTGTTTTAATGGAGAAATTGTTGCCATGAATGGTGTACTTGGAATCCTGGCATTCAATCAGGCATGTTAATGTCTGTTGCCAGGTAACCGAATGCTTCTGCTTTATGTAGAAGGTATTTTACGACTTCCTGGCTTTTACTACTAGGCCTGGGGGAAGATACACAAAATGTGGGTAGATTTTTTTACTAGAATTTGTCCTGGCAGCAGCCGTAATCCTACTCTTTTCGATTTCTAACTGCCAAGGTATTTTTAACTTGCTCGACACTGAACACGGGGGTCCGATCTTACTACCCAGAGATCAGGGGAGTTTTACCAGAAAATGCATGTCTCCACCGTGGTTCGAACCCGCGACCTCCGGCACTCCATGCGGACACCTTGCCTCGAGACCACTAAGCCCCCATGAATGGTATAGGACGGACGTATACATATGGTATCACGTATCTAAATATCACATTAAGGCGATGAGTGAGTTGACAATGCAGTTATCCAATAACTGTCAATACTATATCAAATGCAAATAAAAGCCTTTCAGATCCACGCGTAGCACAGGTATTTCAACAACTACACGCCGTGCGCATGTTCTTAGCCATCTATTACAACTCTGTCCACCTCTTACCTGTTTCATTGCTCAATATCCCGTCACCATTCGTGTTTTGGTCTGTCTCGACTTCTGATACCTTGGGCATTCCAGAACAGATGTCTTGTAATGCTGTCAGCTCGTTTCCTTACAGTGTGTGGCCTACCTAACGCCCGTGCCTTCTCCAATAATGTTCGAATGATACATGGATGGTTCTTCTCAATAGTTCCACATTAGGGATATCTGTGGTAACAAGTACAGCTACTAAAGGTCATAGTCCTACCCCTGCTGCTGCTGCTACCACCACGATACCCGTATCTTTCTTCGTTCCATCTTCCATCTTTCTTTTTTCCATCTGCCATCCTGCCATCTTCATTCCTTTACATCTTCATTCCTTTACATCTTCATTCCGTCCTGCCATCTTCATTCCGACCTGCCATCTTCATTCCGACCTCCCATCTTCATTCCGACCTCCCATCTTCATTCCGTCCTGCCATCTTTCTTCGTTTCAACTTTCTTCATTTCAACTTTCTTCATTTCAACTTTCTTCGTTTCAACAATTCTTCGTTTCAACTTTGTTACTCCTTTCTTCCTGTCTTCTACCTTCCTTCTACCTTCCTTCTACCTTCCTTATACTTTCCTTCTACTTTCTTCTTTTCTTCCCCCTTCCAATTCCTTCCTTGCCCTTCCTTCTTGCCCTTTCTTCTTACCCTTTCTTCTTACCATCCCTCCTTCTCCTCTCTTCCTCCCTTTTCTTCCTTCCTACTCCTTCGTAGTTCTTTACTTCTTCATGTCTTCATTTCTCCTTCCTTCCTCCTTCCCTCCTCCTTCCTTCTTGCTTCCTAATTCCTTATTTCTTCCATTTCCTTATATCTTTCTTCTCCTTCTCTATTTCTTTGTCTTAATTTTTCTTACTTCTTCTTCTTCTTCTTCGAACGCTGTCAGACAAATTGAATTTGTTCAAGAAAGCAGCTGTCACCCGCAGGCTGTCGACACTGCCATAGAGCTTGTTTAGTGTTGGCACTGGTGATGGCCACATTTTCTTTCTCTGGTCCTCGTATGTCGGGCAATTTTGCAGCAGATGTTCAGCGGTCATTTTCCCGGTACCACAAGTGCATTCGTCAGTGCCACCTATTGAATAGATGATACCTCAGTCTGTTGTGACCTGCTCTCTTCTGTTCAACTGGTAATAGGCATCATTTTTTGTGTAGCCGGTATGCTCTGTTTCCCATTTGGCCATGTATCTGGCTCTAATAAGCCTTTTGGACTCTTCGTAGATCACACTAGAATCTGGTTGTGGTAATCTTGCACCTTCTTTTGCCAGTTTGTCTGCCTCCTCGTTGCCTTGAATGTTAGTGGGATGGAACCCACTGTACCACTACTCTTTTTGGTGCGGACTGCTGGCATAGTTGACAGAGTACTGCTCTTAAATCATTTAAGTTCTTTATTTTTCTGGCTTTTTAGTGTTCTAACCACGGACAGGGTATCTGTAAACAGGACTATCTGGCTTTCATTGCTTTCGCCTGTCAGCATTGCTTCTACTGCAGCCTTCTGTGCCTCTGCCTCCGCTCTGAAATTGCTTGAGAATTTTCCAGTTGCCATTGACAGTGTTATTTTTCTACCGTTTGTTAGGTTCAGGAATACCCCTCCCCCTCCATTCTGTGTTGTGTTTGTTACAGAACCGTCGGTGTATGCATGGGCCCAGTCCATGCTTGGGTAGTTTTTCGCTATACACTTCAGGGTTATGTCTCTTCTTTCTTTTTCAGTCTGGCTGTTCATGATTCCAATACCTGGTATATTTTATACCACCTCTGGAATGATATGCTGCTTCCAGGTGGGTTTGCGTACAGTAGGGATGGGCTTTGGTGTTGTTATGGTGTTCATAGGGTCTTCGCACATCTTTGCTTTGGCTATTTCTGCAAAGTTTCTCCGCTTTAGTTTCCCTATTCCAAATTTATTTAGTCTCTGATGCATTGGATGGTCTGTCAGTCTTCTTAGTTTCTCTGCTTGCTGCTGGGCTCTGCTGTCTCTTCTATCGGTCATGGATTGCAGATTTGTAATCTTTTCAAGTTCTGCAATTGGCGTTGACTTCATGCCTCCTATTATAACTCTCATGGCTTGGTTTTGAAGTTTGCTAATTTTATCGAAGTTCGCCTTTGCTGCTGTTGTCCATGACGCAATGCCATACTCGAGAACTGGTCTCATTCTTCCAGTGTACAGTTTCTTTAGTATACTTTCGTCTGCTCCCCAGCTTGTGCCACCAAGTTTCCTCATGATTACCATTCTTTGTCTGGGTCTCATTCAGTTTCTCTCGATCTGACTTTTCAATGTCATGCGCCGATCAAATGTGACTCCCAAGTAGTTTGGGTTGTCGTTTGGCCGCATATATTTTCCGTTGAGACTTATTTTGGTGTTTTGTGGTTTGATTGAAAGCGAGTTGTTTTTTCTTCATTTATTTTGACCAGCCATGATTTCGCCCACTCTTCCAGCGATGTTAGGGCCTGCTGCATCCGATTGTTTGCTACGGTGAGATTTTCTTCAGAGGTCCACATAGCCAGATCGTCTGCAAACATGGAGCTGTGGACTCTTCTTGGTATATTCTCTATGGTGTTGTTTATTAACACCAGAAAAAGTGTGGGTGACAGTACTCTCCCTTGGGGTATTCCTTGCTCCAGTGTGACCTTTGTTGCTCATCTGCCCTTGTACTTGAACTCTGGCTGTTCTATTTTCGAGGTAGTGGCTGATCCATCTGTACATTTTTCCAGATACTTCACTTCTTCGTAGCTTGACTAAGTCCCTCTTTCCACACCTTGTCAAATACCTTCTCTAGATCCACCCAAACCGCTATTGTATGCTTTTTCTCTTGGTAAGCATCCCCTATTTCCTGCGCTATGAGTGATCTGGTCCTCAGTGGATCTGTGTTGTCTAAATCCTGCTTGCTGTGGAATTAATGTGTTTTGGTTCCAGGTGCCACATCAGTCTGGTGTTTATCATACGCTCAATCAGTTTACCTACACAGCTCAGTAGACTGATTGGCCTGTATCTATTTGGATCTGTTCTATCTCTTTCTTTCTTTGGTACTGGTATAAGTACATCATCTTTCCATGCCTGCGGTACAATTCCCCTTTTCCAGTTTTGGTTCAGGACTGCCAGTAACTTCCTCTTTGCTGTTTGGCCCAACCCCATCAGCATTTCATTTGTTACCCCATCTTTTCCGGACGATTTCCTTTAAGTTCTCATGGCCTCATCCATTTCATTCATGGTTAGTTTTACCATCATGTGCTCCTCTGGTGCAATCTTGATGTTGTCGTGGCTCTTTTGTTCTTCACTAATGTCTGTATGCCTGTCTGTAGGGGACATCAATGTGGTTTGCTCTGGCATAATATTCTATAAAAGTGTTTGCTACTTCTTTTCCAGTAAGCATGTTGTCACCCTGCTTGATGGTAATTTGTTTATTTGATAATATTTCGTCATTCATGGCTCTGGCCAATTTCCATAGTTTGTTCTTTTCTTAATTCAGTTTCTTCTTTCTTCCTTCCTATGTTCTTCTGCTTTCAGACTTCAAATTGAACGTGCCTAAAGAAAGCGGTAATTAGCCTAATTTTATTGATATTTACATGATTTCAGGGATTGTACTGATGATGACCATTCATCCTTTCTCTATCCTCGTATGTTGAACACCGAATTCAGCAGTCATTCTATCAGTATCCCAGACACATGCATCGATATTTCCTGTCCGTAAGTTAACTGAGCATATCACAATCTGTTGTGACCTGCGTGGAGTGTAAAGATTACCGCTTGTTTAGCTCTGTCGAACTGGTCATATGCGTCGTTGGTTGTTGACCTCCTGTTCCTGTATCTACACCTGGTAAGCCTCTTGACCTCATAAGTTAAGACATAGGTCAAACAATATGCATACAAAATGTCGTCTATTAATTGGATTTTGTCTGATCAAAATACTATGAATGGAAAATGTCGCAAATTACTTAACTGGATATTGTCATGTAGGGGCCTAGGGGACGGCTTGGCCTAGTGGTTAAGTGGCAAGGCTCACAACCAGAAGGTGCTGGGTTCGATCCCCATCACAGCACCGGCCGTTACCCCGGGGAAGCAAACCCTTAGAAAATGCAGGAGGAAGCAGACCCTTACATAAAATGCATGCTGAAGTCGGATGCACGGGCCGACAGGCGCAAAATAAAAACCACAGTGCAACGCACACCGCCTTGGGGAATAGAGAAGTACTGCGAACGCAAAAAAACACAAACAAATAGGCGAACGTAAAAAGAAAAAAAATATAGGGGCCTGATCAAAACATTGTGAATAGAAAATGTCGCTTATTACTCCTAATTGAATTTTGTCGTACAGGACGCTGAGCACAACAGTATGAATATAGAATGTCGCTTATTACTAGTCCACTGTCCTACTCAAGGAAGCAGCCATCGACCTCCTCACTGCTGGAAAGGCTCCGGGATCCGACTCAATTCCCGCCGAGATCTACAAAGCTGGGAGACCCAGAGTGCCGGGTAGAAGCTGACCGGACTCTTCTGTGAAATGTGGAACGAGCAGCGTATCCCACGAGACTTCAAAGATGCATCCATTATTCATCTTTGAAAGAGAAAGGGAAATCGACAAGTCTGTGGCAACTATACGGGGATATCTCTGCTTTGCGTTGCAGGAAAGAAACTTGAAAGGATCTTGTTAGACAAACTTTCGCATCACCTAGGACAATGGCTACATCCAGAGTTATTGTGGGATTAGAAAAGGACGAGGCAACACTGACATGATCTCTGCAGCTAGGCAAATACAGGTAACAAACAAAATGTCCACATTTTCACCGCATTTGTGGATTTAACAAAAGCTTTTGATACTGTAAGTCGTGATTGCCTAGAGAAGTTCATGGCCAAATTTGGATCTCCCAATGCATTTGTTATAATGGTTCGGCAGTTCCATGTTGGCTCGAGTTCACGATGACGGGGAATACTCTGAACCCTTCGGTGTTACAATTGATGTGAAGCATCTTAGCCTTTACTCTTTTCGGCATGATGCTACTGCCATGTTGACGGATGCATTCAAGGGCAGTGATGCCGGATTCAAAGTCCTCTATCGCCTAGAAGGTCAGTTCTTTAATCTGAGAAGGCGGCCATGGTTGGAGAGAAGGGAAAAAAATAATCATTTTACGTGATAACTTCGTGCTCCAATAGGAAGCAAGAGAATTGTTGTTTTCACTATTTTTGTTCACTGTAATAGTCTTCTTTTTGGCGTTGGTCCTGTAATGGACGTTCTGTCGTAGTTTATAGCGAGGCTGCGATATATGCGTCTTTCGGTCCAAAATATCCGGTTTTAGCACTGCATTTTGGGACCAGGTTTGATTTCAATATTCAATCCCTATTTTCTTAGCCAGAATACATGAGTGCCGCATGTTTCCAGGGCCGCCATTTGGGGACGGAATAAAGTCTTAGTCAGCTCTGGTTCGCTGACCCTGACGCAAACAGCCAGCTATAGATCCGTGACTTGTCAGCTCATTCACTGCTCTATCTTCGGTCCGGTTTCCTTTATGAGATTTAACATGGGGCTGTCAGCCTCTTCTTCGCCGTTATCACCTTGAGGTGCAGAAGCCATCAACTAACCTTCTTCAATCTGACCCCTCCTGTGCTATTTTCTCCAGTTCTTACCATCTTCTTCCTCTTTTTAATGTATCGTCTTCTTTCTCTTCTCCATGTTCTTTAGCCTCCGCCTGCCTCCTGCTACGGGGAAAAAACGACAACACGCAGGGATGGTATCAAAATTCTGATGTGAGTTATGGGAAAAGAGAATCATATGTACTGTTCTGTTAAGAATCGACGTTATTGCACTCCGGGCAACAATCTCACCGTAGTAAACAATCGGATGCAGCAGGCCCTAACATCGTTGGAGGAGTGGGCGAACTCATGGTTGGTCAAAATAAATGAGGAAAAAACATGTACGATATTCTCGCTTTCAAATAAACCACAGAACACCAAAATAAGTCTTAACGGCAAATATATACGGCCAAACGATAACCCAAACTACCTGGGAGTCACATTTGATCGGCATGACATGGAAAAGTCAGATCGAGAGAAACCGAATGAGAGCCAGACAAAGAATGGCAATCATGAGGAAACTTGCTAGCACAAGCTGGGGAGCAGATGAAAGTATACTAAAGAAACTGTATACTGGAAGAGTGATACCAGTTCTAAATTATGGCATTGCGGCATGGACAACAGCAGCAAAGGCGAACTTTGATAAAATTAGCAAACTTCAAAACCAGGCCATGAGAGTTATAATAGGAGGCATAAAGTCAACGCCAATTGTAGAACTTGAAAAGATTACAAATCTGCAATCCATGACCGACAGAAGAGACTGCAGAGCCCAGCAGCAAGCAGAGAAACTCAGAAGACTGACAGACCATCCAATGCATCAGAGACTAAATAGATTTGGAAATGGGAAACTAAAGCGGAGAAACTTTGCAGAAATAGCCAAAGCAAAGATGAGCGAAGACCCTATGAACACCATAACAACACCAAACCCCATCCCTACTGTACGCAAACCTACCTGGAAGCAGCATATCATTCCAGAGGTGGTAGAAAATATACCAGGTATTGGAAACAAGAACAGCCACACTGAAAAAGAAAGTAGAGACATAACCTTGAGGTACATAACGAAAAACTACCCAAGCATGGACTGGACCCATGCATACACCGACGGTTCTGTAACAAACACAAAACAGAACGGAGGGGCAGGGGTATTCCTGAGCCTACCAAATGGTAGAAAAATAACACTGTCAGTGGCAACTGGAAAATACTCAAGCAATTTCAGAGCGGAGGCAGAGGCACTAAGAGCTGCAGTAGAAGCAATGCTGACAGGCAAAAGAAATGAGAGCCAGATAGTCCTGTTTACAGACGCCCTGGCCGTAGTCACAGCACTAAAAAGCCAGAAAAATACTGAACTTAATGATTTAAGAACAGTACTCTGTCAACTATGCCAGCAGTCCGCACCAAAAAGAGTAGTGGTACAGTGGGTTCCACCCCACTGTAACATCCAAGGCAACGAGGAGGCAGACAGACTGGCAAAAGAAGATGCAAGACTACCACAACCAGATTCTAGTGTGACCTACGAAGAGTCCAAAAGGCTAATTAGCGCTAGATACATGACCAAATGAGAAACAGAACATACTGGCTACACAAAAAATGATGCCTATTACCAGTTGAACAGAAGAGAGCAGGTCATGGTCTTCATACTCCGCACAGGCCACAACAGACTTGGGTACCACCTATTCAATAAACTGAAGATAGGTGGCACTGACGAATGCACTTGTGGTACAGGAAAAATGACCGCTGAACATCTGCTGCAAAACTGCCCGACATACGAGGACCAGAGAAAGCAGATGTGGCCATCACCAGTGGCAACACTAGACAAGCTCTATGGCAGTGTCGACAGCCTCAGGATGACCGCTGCTTTTTTCGAAAAAATACAGGTTGACGTTTGACAGCGTACGAAGAAGAAGAAGAAGACGAAGAAGAAGCACTCCAGGCAAACCCATAGGCGCTCATTCCTTCTCGGCAAATGAAGTGTGTACATACTGATGGTTCCTGTAGCTCGCTGGTTGTACACATTCATGCTCCATCCCCTCTACTAGACCCACGTATGATTTCAAAATCCTGCAATCTGCATCCGTTTCATCAACTGCAGTGTCTTCATCCAAAAGACGGTCGTTGATCAGCTTCAAAATGTCGCCTCTATCCATTGTCCCCACTGTGGGTGTCCTTAAAACCAGGTCAGTGTGTCACCTCCATGTCAAACCCCAGCATGGCCAGTGCAGTAGATCCACATGTTCCCAGAGGCATCATTATCCATTTATGTTGTAGTCAGACCTTCTGCGTCTTCCTAAGCATAGATCGAGAGTCAGAGACGATTATGGTCCACTTGTAAGAGGTCCCAAATTGGGACCCCACAGCAGAATACACTGCCCCGATCTACAATTTTATAGTGGACCTTGCTGTAATAAACTGTAGATGAGAAATGTTTTTCTCTCCTGATTTTATCATATAATAAAACGAAATCAAATTTCTCGTTCATTTTAGTTGCTATGGCGACAAGCGTATTGAACCGGTACACAAATATAAAACATGATCTGGCGTTAAGGGCTGATCTAATGAAACTGGTGGGTTACATGAAAGGGGCCGAGGTTGGGGTATCAGAACTACTACTATAAATAGACAGCCTAAATAAATGCGTATTTGGAGGAAATGAAGGGAAGTACTAGGTAGATTCAATCATTTGGATGAAGCCTCAGGATATAAGTTTGCACATGCAGGTGAAAGAACACTTTATTATACAACTATATCTTTTCAACTTTGATACTAAATAAAAATAGCATTTTATAAATGTGTGTGTATTCTCACTCAATTTATTTACTCACACACACGCGCGCTCTCTCACACACGCGCGCACTCTCACAAACGCGCGCACTCACACGCCCGTGCTATCACACACGCGCGCGCTCGCACACACGCGCGAGCTCGCGCGCACTCGCACACACGCGCGCACTCGCACACACGCGCACTCTCATGCGCACTCTCATGCGCACTCTCACGCGCACTCTCACGCGCGCTCTCACACATACATAAATACATACACACATATACACACACATACACACACATACACACACATACACATACATACACACATTCATACACATACATACATATACTCGCACATACACATACATGTACTCGCACATACTTATACATACTTAACATACACATGTACACATCACCATCATTGGCTCTTTTCGTCTTGTCAGACGATAGTAATTGTGCTATTAGCACACAGCCCGGACAGGAATATAGAGACCATGTGTTGCCCATGCAGTATGGTCCATCTCTTGGTCTGCCTTGTTTACTCTAAGGAAAAGGTGATACCAATACATTTGGAACAAGGAAAGCCACAGAAGCTGCCGGGTCAGCAGAGCAATATTCTAGATGTTCGCCTGTCGTGGCTTCACTCCTAGACCAACCACCAACCAAGGGTAAGGGCTTGGTTTGCCCTGCCACAATACTCAGCTGAGGTTGCCTTTCCTCGCTCTAGGATAATGCATTGTATTCTCTCTTGTGTGGTCCTTCGAACACCGTCGATTGTCAGGTTTGGTAGACTGACCAAATTTAAGAGTTACAGAAAACAGGTTACACAGCCATATTTGACAAAACCCAAAACAATACGCCAGTATCTCATCTGCAAGGCTTCAGTTGGTTTGAAATCAAGAGTTTTCCTTCTCCCAGATGACTTGCCTTCCTAGGCGTTCGAGTTCCATCTGCCCGAAACTACTGATTTTAAGGCGCCAGTGACTCGCCTTCCGCCCATTCTCCTGTAAGTCAAAACAATTCTGCTGCGTGAAGGCCAGAAGATAGATGATGTTGTCAGAGGTTATATGAGAAGTACGCCATGAGCAGCGTTTAGTTGGTTTCGTGTTCATCCTCAACCCCTTCCCCGGCTATAACATTTAGAACCAACACATGTACACACACGTACACACATATACACAGACATGCACACACATATACACAGACATGCACACACACATACACACATATGCACACACATGCACACACATATACACAGACATGCACATACATATACATGTACGCACACATAGACATGCACACACATATACATAGACATGCACACATATACATAGACATTCCTGCGCACATAGACATGCACACACATATACATAGACATGCACACACATATACATAGACATGCACACATATACATAGACATTCACGCGCACATAGACATGCACACGCATATACTTAGACATACACACACATATACATAGACATGTACACGCATAGACATGCACACGCATATACATGCACACGCATATACATAGACATGCACATACATATACATAGACATACACGCGCACATAGACATGCACACGCATATACATAGACATACACGCGCACATAGACATGCACAAGCATATACATAGACATGCACATACATATACATAGACATGCACGCGCAGATAGACATGCACACACATATACATAGACATACACGCGCACATAAACATGCACACGCATATACACAGACATACATATACATAGACATGCACGTGCACATAGACATGCACGTGCACACAGACATGCACGTGCACATGCACGTGCACATAGACATGCACACACAGACATACACGCGCACATAGACATGCACACACATATACATAGACATGCACGCGCACATAGACATGCTCGCGCACATAGACATGCACGCGCACATAGACATGCACGCGCACATAGACATGCACGCGCACATAGACATGCACGCGCACATAGACATGCACGCGCACATAGACATGCACGCGCACATAGACATGCACGCGCACATAGACACGCACACACACATACATAGACATGCACGCGCACATAGACATATAGACATGCACGCGCACATAGACATGCACGCACACATAGACATGCACGCACACATACAGATACGCACACACATACAGATACGCACACACATACAGATAAGCACACACATACATATACGCACACACATACAGATACGCACACACATACAGATACGCAGACACGCACACACAGACACGCTGACACGCACACAGACACGCACACACATACACGCACATACACACACGCACATACACACACGCACACACATACAAACACGCACACACGTACAGACACGCACACACATACACACACGCACACACATACAGACACGCACACACATACAGACACGCACACGTATGTTTCCACCAGACAATTGGTGTGTATTTCTCCATACCACATACGGTATGCGTGGCAGTATGGTTTAGAACGCTAGCTTCTCCCGGCAAAGTTGCCGTGCTCACTTCTCTGTAGCTGGACGCTTGAGCCTTCATTTTCTTGTCCCATCCCTACACCAGCCGGATTATAGGCCCACCAGTACTGTTAGCCACCTCTACACCTCACGGTAGAAGAGGAGCGACTAAGTAAGTAATACTGTTAGCCTCGTTTTGAAGACCTACGGTAAATCACCGGTCCTGCTTTTGCAGTGCTGATTTCTATACGAATTTGTTTTACATGGTGAGGTCGCCAGCCACAACAGCAACCAAATCACATGCATGGACATGACGTGATTCTATTATTTCCTCCGTAAGGGCTTTTTGAAACGCTTCAGTATACACAGCTGTAAATGAGTACTAGACCTATAATAATAATGTTCGCTTAGGCGTCAAAGGTACGTTGGTCGATTGACCACTACCGTGTCCAACCGCCGAGCTATGTCCATGCGTAGCGTGTCGACCGAAATCCCTGCAGACTTCCTCAGGTGGAGCCGTATACTCCGCAGCCTTGGGATAAGGGCCGCCAGGAGTGTGTTATGCCAATAGTTGTGTCAAACTAGACTTAGGCAGGAATGGAAACTGGACACATTGTGTCAGAAACAAATGTAGACCTAGTGCAGTAAAGTCTCTGGCGGCACTTCATCCCCATTGACAGTGTGTCCGATAACACTACCTTCACACCATACTTTACTTGAGACGTGCATACAAACTACCTCTTTTCAAAACGTCTACACACTTTCAAGAAACACCCTCATGTTTTCCTGCACCTGCAGGAAATTCCATTTTCTTCAAGGAGCTTACCTTGTAGTTCTCTCTCTCTCTTTCTCTCTCTCTCCCTTGCTGTCCCCCTCTCTGTCTCTCGCCTTCTCTCTCTCTCTCTCTCTCTCTCTCTCTCTCTACCTATCTTTCTTCCCTCCAACCCCCTCCGTAACATTCACAACCCAATGCTGCTTTATTCCCCATACACTCATCCTTACCACCAGATCACCTTTTTTTTCTCTCTAAAACAACTTGCCATTCATATTCACATCCGAACTGATTGCAGAGGCCCTCATTACAACCCCATTTTTGTAGATTGAGAAATGTTCCTGGCGCAATGTTTCCACTAGTTTTACTCAATAGAAAAACTAGTTTTAAGAAGCCTCAGGAAAATTGACACAAGTCTAATGGGTTAAAATAACATGAAGCGGAAACTGTATCACTTCGGCTTAACTTTAATCACTAGCTTCAGATAGATCCATATATACACACTGTGTGTATGTGTCTGTCTGTCTGTCTGCATGTCTGTCTGCATGTGTGTCTGTCTATGTGTGTATTGTCTATGTGTGTATTGTCTATGTGTGTCTGTCTATCTGTGTCTGTCTATCTGTGTCTGCCTATATGTTTTTGTCTATACGCGTGTGTGTGTGTGTGTCTGTCTGTCTGTCTGTCTGTCTGTCTGTCTGTGTGTGTGTCTGTGTCTGTCAGTAAACAATTTCCCATATGGGTCTGATTAGTGTGGTGGTGGAGCATTCGCTTTTCATGGCAAAGGTACAGAGTTTCGCAACCGTTACGCTTAGGTCGACCCAGTTGTACATGAGTACGGGATCAAGATGCTGAACAGCACATGAGCTGCAGTGGTTAGCGACCCATAGCTGACTGCTAGCGTCAGGGCTAGCGAACCATAGCTGCCAAGACCCTTCTACACCTCCACGCGGTGATCCTGGATAACAGGCTGCAGCAGGGCAGACTGGCTAAGGAGAAGGGATCGAAGAGGGAATGCTAACCCGGTACTCAAAAAATGCTTGCTGAAGTCGGATGTGTTGGACCGAAAGGTGCAAATATCGCAGCCAAGCTGTAAACTACGACACAACGCATTCCGTTCTCTGGACTGCATTCTGCTACTTAAGCCCTTTCAGGGTTTGGTGGTGGGAGATTGAGAATGAACGAAGAAGAAGAAGTACATGAGTACCTGACTTACGGTTAGGGAAGGTAATTGCCCACCCTACCTTACGCAAATGTGGATTAGTATGATTGGAAGTCTCTAACACCTCACTTCTGCCGAAAGACACCCTTAGCCTTGCGCTCTCACTCTCTCTCTCTCTCTCTCTCTCTCTCTCTCTCTCTCTCTCTCTCTCTCTCTCACCCACACACAGTAACCGCCTTCGCACAAGAAATAACAATTTTCAGATATGATGAAATTAACAGAATTCTTGAAATGAAACAATCCACACAAACTCTCCCTCCTCCTCCACCTCCGCTCCATTAAATGTCGTGGCCTCAATTGCGCCAATAGCCCATCCCCTGACTTTAATCCTCCCATCTCTTTTCATTATCATCATGTGACCTGCCGGTTGGCGTTGGCCATCATAGGTCTCCACCTCCGCTTATCAAGTGTGTCGTTTATCAGTTCCGCAGTTGATCGTCTCCCGTGGTATATCAGTTCCGCAGTTGATCGTCTCCCGTGGTATATCAGTTCCGCAGTTGATCGTCTCCCGTGGAATATCAGTTCCGCAGTTGATCGTCTCCCGTGGTATATCAGTTCCGCCGTTGATCGTCTCCCGTGGTATATCAGTTCCGCAGTTGATCGTCTCCCGTGGTATTTTTTCAAGCTGTCCAACATTTTCGCGCTCTCCCGCCATGTCACTCATTCCTTGCGATTCTGCTTGTTGTCGCCGCGTGTTCCAGTCCGCCTCTTTTCATGACATGCCCCAAAAAGTGTCTGCAGTCTCCTGATTTTTACCATAAGCTGTCTTTGCGTCTGTGCCTCTCAAACACCGCGTCATCGTCTTCTTTGCTGTAGCCCATGGCTACCACACCCTAACTGTCCATCACGCCACCACCGGAAAATATTTTCATTCCAAGAATAATTCCATCCCACCTGAAAACTATTTCCCGTGAAAAAAAAACGGTTTTTAAATACTCAATTCGGTAGTAAATTCAAATGATCGTGTTAGTTCGAAAAGAAAGTGCAACAGGTGATTCGATTCGCTGCCATCATCCTTGTCAGATGGCAGGCATCGAAACCATGTGTCCCTTCCAAAATTGTCAGTAAACCGGTAACAGCGTTGCCCAGATTTAAGCCACTTGGTCTACTATTTTCCGATGGCTTTCTTTTAAATACAAAGTAGTTTACCTTTCCGCTGAGATCCCTCTTCTCTTAGCCAGTCTATACTAGTGCAGCCTGTTTCCAGGACCGCCTCTTGGAGGCAACATAGGGTGGTCTTGGTCAGCTCTGAATCATGGACCCTGATGTAAGCAGCTATTAGTAGGTGGGTGCTGTCAATTCATTCACTGTACTAAATCTTCAATCTCCATTTAAAAACCGGGTACCTGACCCCCCACCCCGCCACTATGCAGGATTTTAGCCATTGTGTGTGCAACCAGTGACGTCTTCTGTGGTGGTGGGGTACAGGTACATACCTAAACTATTTCTATGCTACTGGTGTAGAGTTACATACCTAAACATTTCTATGCTAGTTAGGTAGAGATACATACCTAAACATTTATATGCTAGTGTGATATACATACCTAAACACTTCTATGCTAGTTAGGTAGAGATACATAACCTAAACATGTATATGCTAGTTAGGTAGAGTTACATACCTAAACATTTCTATGCTAGTTAGGTAGAGTTACATACCTAAACATTTCTATGCTAGTTAGGTAGAGATACATACCTAAACATTTATATGCTAGTGTGATATACATACCTAAACACTTCTATGCTAGTTGGGTAGAGATACATACCGAAACAAGTCTATACTAAAAGGGTAAAGATACATACCTAAACAAGTCTATACTAAAAGGGTAGAGATACATACCTAAACATTTCTATGCTAGTGCGGTAAAGATCCCTCCTATCTAAACATTTCTATGCTAGTGCGGTAAAGATGCATACCTAAACATTTCTATGCTAGTGGGGTAAAGATCCCTACCTAAACATTTCTATGCTAGTGGGGTAAAGATGCATACCTAAACATTTCTATGCTAGTGGGGTAAAGATGCATACCTAAACATTTCTATGCTAGTGGGGTAAAGATGCATACCTAAACATTTCTATGCTAGTGGGCTAAAGATGCATACCTAAACATTTCTATGTTAGTGGGGTAAAGATGCATACCTAAACATTTCTATGCTAGTGGGCTAAAGATGCATACCTAAACATTTCTATGTTAGTGGGGTAAAGATGCATACCTAAACATTTCTATGCTAGTGGGGTAGAGGTATGTTGTTTACATGTTTCAGGGAGAGCATAGGAGCTTCTTATATGACCTATATTTATTTTATGCCGAAAGGGTTTTTGCGCCTCAGTATATGACGTTCTATATTTATTGTATACCACAAGGTTTCTGCACCTCAGTATATGACCTATATTTATTGTATACCACAAGGTTTCTGCGCCTCAGTATATCTTAGTCTGGCCTGTTGTTATTTGTTCAGCTTGTATTTCTTCTTCTTCTTCTTCTTCTGCGTACACAGTCAGACAGTAACCATTATTTTCTCGAAAAAAGCGGCGGTCATCCTGAGACTCTCGCCACTACCATAGAGCTTGTCTTGCAGTTCCACTGGCAATGGCCACATCTGCTCTCTCTGATCCTCGTATGTCGGGCAGTTCTGCAGCACATGTTCAGTGGTCATTTTACCAGTACCGCACGGGCATTCGTCGGTACACCCTATCCTCAATTTGTTGAATAGGTGGTACCTCAGTCTGTTGTGGCCAGTGCGAAGTCTGAAGACAACGACCTGCTCTCTTCGGTTCAACTGGTAATAGGCATCGTTTTTGGTGTAACCAGTATGTTCGGTTTCCCATTTGGTCATGTATCTGGCTTTGATAAGCCGTTTTGACTCTTCGTACGTCATACTGGTATCTGTTTGTGGTGCTTGTATTTGTTTAGTTTGAGTTGTAAGAAAGTGATGTTTAAACGTTAATGTATATCTGAGGTTTCTTTTAATTTCTTCTCTGGTTTCATGCTGTGAATTTTTACTTCTATTTCTAAAATTGAAGTTTATAGGACATGCTATGGTTATATTGGAAATTGTGTTCACATGTTAATAGTTATAATGAGTAATTTTAAGTTTGTAACAGATAAATGATATGTATACATGTTATTAATTGGTAAATTATGTTATGTTTGTATTTGATTAATACAGTTAATGGTATGGATATTTGTGTGTTTATATCAATAAGTGTGTTTATATGGGTTGTGTGTTTATATAGGTTATTGTTTATTTGTAATTATTATATATGTGTGTTTATGGGTAATTGTGTAGTTTATGTATGTGGTATATAGGTTACTGTGTTTATATTGGTTATTGTGCATATGTATGAGGAATTGTGTCCATATGGAGAGCTGTGTGTTCTTAGAGTAATTGTGTGTCTTTATGTGTATGATTGTATGTTTATATGTTTAGTACTGAAATACATGGCTAGTGATATGTTGCTTCCCATCGACCTGTCCTTACTTTATTTACCATCATTGTTGCCGTGATGTTAGTCTTCGTGTTGCTGTTTTCTTTGTCTTTGACAAAAGTCTTTTCATCATAATGTATGCTTAGCTTGTTACTGCACAGTGTCTGATCTGTATTTGCCATTGGTAATATTAACATGTGTTAAACTATATGGACTGTAGTATTTTTGGGTACTGTATATGAAATGGTATAGTTATGTTACTCTTCCTCAGCTTGTCAGTATACTTGTCATCAACACTGTGTACCTGCTGTCACTCTCAACTGTAAATCCATTTCTGATGATGGCTTTGGAGCTGCTGCCAGAACACCGAGCCCCTCTGATCCTCGGTCACACCTGGAGACCTCGTTGTCCATTGGAAGCATCAGCACCAGGCCTGGCTGTGCTAGAATTGTACCCAACATTAGCAGCAACACGAGATCAGAGGTAACTGCAAAAGTTTCTGGATCTGTCCCAGATTTTCAGCATATTGTCCCAAGAAGTGAAGCTGGTAGGAACTCTTCCATTGTGCATCCAAATCTCAGCCGGGAGCATGTTGGTACACCTAAAACCGCAGCCCACTATCTGTCTCGATCTGCTAGCGAAGGCTATGTCACTGCCCACTCATCATCCGTGTCTCAGCCTGATGTAGTCTCTACTTCACAGCCATCGCAAGAACAACATATCAAATCGTCACAGCGCTCACCTTCATACTCAAACAGTCGGCCTGGCACACTCCGACAGACACATATACAGGCACAAACACCCATACAATCACAGCTCAAGTCTGCCTTGCCGAACTCAGAGCAGGATAATGTTGGCGTCAATGACAATGTCACTCAGGGAAATTGCAGTAGCACAAACAGCAACACATCACAGAATCTTGGAAGCTCAGACAATAAATCCTCAAACGTACCGGAAGTAGATGTTAATCAAGAGGCCACAACTGTAAGTATCGATAGATGATCATTATTTTATTATTTTTGTGTTAGTATGAAGCTACCTTGGTTTAATGTGTAGTAGGAAAACGACAGAGGCTGTGTGGCTGGCGGTGAAGCAATCCCAATGCACCCAGTTTGAATCTCGCTCATGTCCAATTTGGCAGACATGAGCTTTTTTTAAACACCTCCACATAGAGAAAGTAACGGCAACCTACCATACTGTACATTTTGCAAAAAAACTTATATCAGCAAAATAGATTTGGCAGTTGTAAGAAGCCAAGTTCTGCAAAGGACATGCTACTTACTTTTTAGTAAAAGGATGCAAAATAAGGTACATGTACTTCATGAGGGGTCACTACAATTGACTCTGAAAATATATGGACAAAATAGGGATACGTTAGACTATAACAATAATTTTTTTTTATAAATGCAACCACTCACAGCGCATGAACTGCCGTGGTCAGCGACCCATAGCTGACTACTAGCGTCAGGGCCATCGAACCAAAGCTACCAAGACCCTTCTACACCTCCATGCGATGATCCTGGATAACAGGCTGCAGCAGGGCAGACTGGCTAAGGAGAAGGGATCGAAGAGGGAATGCTAGCACGGTACTCAAAAAATGCTTGTTGAAGTCGGATGTGTTGGACTGAAAGGTGCAAATATCGCAGTAAAGCTTTAAACTATGACACAACGCATTCCGTTCTCTGGTCTACATTCTGCTAGTTAAGCCCTTTCAGGGCTTGGTAGCGGGAGATTGAAAATGAACGAAGCCCAGCCAACTACAACCACCTGCAGGGACAAGAGGGCACAGCTACAAATTAATTAAAGAAAGGTTCAGATTAGATATTAGGAAACATTTTGTTAAATCAGAGAATAGTGAATGTTTGGAATGCAATGCCACAGGAAATAGTGGAGGTAGGGTCAATTAATACATTCAAGAATAGATTGGATGTGATTAGTTACATCACAGAAATGTAAAAGAAACTGGTTGTATACAGACTATGCAGTCTTCTAAACCATTATAAAGATGTTAAGTTAAAAGATTTCCCAAGTGGTCTGCCGGGGTCTTTGTGTATGACAAGGACAAGAATAGTACCACTGCCTTACAGAGAGCATGTCGTAACAGGCGACTGACTGTGACATGGCATAATACCGGCCATGGTTAGGTGGTTTGTTTAGAGCATCATAGATGGTGTCTAACAGGCTGCGAGTCTATGTTGCTCTAGTGTTTGAGTCTATTAAAATCGATTCGCACATCGGTAAACCACCCTCCGTAAACGCTGGTCCCAACGAAGCAAAGTATTAAGCTGCAGTGGCATCTGCTTCCTGCAGAAGTACAGGTCAACTAAGAAGTTAAGATATGTTTTGAAAATATGACTAACAACTATAAATTGTGTTGTGAGACACTGTCCTTCAGAAAGTGGAATCTTACATATATCTTGTTAACAATATAGACATATTTGGAAGTACAGAATATGCTAAGAATTCAGAAGGCAATAGGAGCTTTCATTGCATTAGGGCTCTTATGGAAATCAAAAACTACTACCACAAATTAAAAATAGTCAACTCCAGCGCAAAGTTCATTTATGTTTCTGAAAGATGGAAGGCATTTAAGAAACATGAACATCCTTTCGTAAATTGTCTGTGCAGAAAACTAGGGTGGAAATGGTACTTCTTTCTTCTTCTTCTTCGTACGCAGTCAGACAGTAACCATTATTTTTTCGAAAAAAGCGGCGGTCATCCTGAGGCTGTCGCCGCTGCCATAGAGCTTGTCTTGCAGTGCCACTGGTGATGGCCACATCTGCTCTCTCTGATCCTCGTATGTCGGGTACGATATCACAATTGTTGGAAAGAATGGGGCAGATACAAGTGGAGCATGACGTACGAAGGAGGCACTGCCGCTGGATAGGCCACTCATTACCGGAACCAGTTAACATTACAAGACAGTCTCTATTCCACAGTCAAGAGGAATACCGGATGACAGGAACTCATGGACAAGGAAGCTGGATGCCAATTGCAGGGTAACAGGCAAGACTTGGACAGAACTGGCTCAGATGGCGTTTGATAGGAAGACTTGGCATATATTTGTTAAAGGTTATGCTCCGCAGGGAGTGGTAAGGTTGATTGATTGATTGATTGATTGATTGTGGAGTAACCAGTCTCATGCCCACTGTCCACATCACATGTGGAGATAAACCATGTGATTGTGGAACATATCAATCCACAATCACACCATCGATACTGAAACAATAACGTAACATGCAATAATACTAATGCATTAGCATTACAAGACAACCCATGTTTTGGACACCTAGGTTTAACTGGATTTCCAGATTTTCTTGATTGTAAAGCGGTAATTTTAAAATTCAAATTTCAGGATAAATAAAGAACAAAGGAACATAAATAATTAGCTGTATTTTTTGTTGTTTTTGTAGCAGCGTGATAAATTTTGAAATCATTAATAAAAACTTTCGTTTTTGTAGAAAAATACTCTCAATAATTATATATAATTTTTTTTTTAACCTTGGTCACATCTACAGTGAGCACTCATCTCATACCTACTTGTGTAAATTGAATATGTTTTATCACTTGACATCATTGTAATTTTTTGTCTACTTGAGCTCTGCTTAGAGGTCAGTTGTTTTAACCTTCACCACTTTTCCTTTCTCTTCCTTTCTGGGTTCCAATCCTTCACACGCTCAATGAAGTTCTTGTATTTCTGAAAGTTAATTAAAGCAAGACCTGTGTAATTGAAACCTTGGTTGCCTGTGCAGTGAGTCCCATCATAATTCTTCTATGTCTGTCATTTCTGTATATGTGATCCTGATCAGACATTCAAAGGAAATTATTGTGCAGAAGAGTTATGCATGGTTGAGACAAAATTACCTGCAATTCCACATTCTAAATAGTCAGTCTACAAGAGAAACTGTGGCTAGGAAATGATCTCATTGAAAATGTAAAGCAGCACATTTTCCTGAGCCAAGAATCTACAATGCCCCCACAATAAGTTAGAATATTTCATGAAGGGGCACAACTTCAGTCGCATCAAACATGTACTTGAGCAGGTGAGAAATGTCAAAGAGCTTACACTTAACATCATGGTTATTCCAGGCATAGTATATGGCTGCAGGTATGGAACCTACACAAGGCAGATGCAGTGAAACTTTGAGTTATTCAAAGGGCAATGTTTTGAAAAGCATTGACAGTCTTTCTAAGGGACCAAATTCACATCAAAATCAGCTGAGAGAAGACAAACATAAGCAGTACATCAGACCCCATTCACCAACCCAAAAGAAACCAATAAACTACCATATTTCATCTGAGAACTGGGCACTGCAGACTACTAGAACATCTATACTGACTAAAGATCTCACACAGCGACGAATGCCCATATGGAACAGGGGGCCAGAATCCTGAACACATTCTGCAGAAATGCCCACTCTATAGGGAAATCAGATACCATACCTGGCCAGAGGGTGCGGAGCTGAGACAAAAGTTGTGTGGCAGCCACTCCAACCTGGTGAAGACTACAGACTTCATCATGGCGACTTGCCTGCAGATATTGCGTGACCAGAAGATCCTAAACACAAAGAAGAAAGAACAAGGCCAAAAAAATCAAGCAACATTCAAAAATACATATGCAGGGAGTACCCCAAGGGGGAGTATTGTCACCCACACTCTTCCTGGTATATATAAACGATATTACAGAGAATATACCAAGAAGAGTCCATAGCTCAATGTTTGCAGACGATCTGGCTATGTGGACCTCTGAAAAGAATCTCACCATAGCAAGAAATCGGATGCAGACGGCCCTAACATCGTTGGAAGAGTGGGCGAACTCATGGCTGGTCAAAATAAACGAGGAGAAAACCACATGCACAATATTCTCGCTTTCATTAAAACCCCAAAGTACCAAATTAAGTCTAAATGGCAAAATCCTGCAGCCAAACGACAACCCAACCTATCTGGGAGTCACATTTGATCGGCGCATGACATGGAAAAGTCAGATTGAGAGAAACCGAATGAAAGCCAGAGAAAGAATGGCAATCATGAGGAAACTTGCTGGCACAAGCTGGGGAGCAGACGAAGGCATACTAAAGAAACTGTACACTGGAAGAGTGAGACCAGTTCTCGAGTATGGCATTGCGGCATGGACAACAGCAGCGAAGGCGAACTTCGATAAAGTTAACAAACTTCAAAACCAAGCCATGAGAATTATAACAGGTGGCATGAAGTCAACGCCAATTGTAGAACTTGAAAAGATTACAAAACTGCAATCCATGACCGATAGAAGAGACTGCAGAGCCCAGCTGCAGTCAGAGAAACTCCGAAGACTGACGGACCACCCAATGTACCAGAGACTAAACAATTTGGGAAATGGGAAACTAAAGCGGAGAAACTTTGTAGAAATAGCCAAAGCAAAGATGCACGAAGATCCCATAAACGCACTAACAACACCAAAACCCATCACTACTGTACGAAAACCTACCTGGAGGCAGGATATATTTCCAGAGGTGGTAGAAAATATACCAGGTATTGCAAACAAAAACTGCCAGACTGAAAAAGAAAGGAGAGACACTACCCTAAGCTTCATAACGAAAAGCTACCCAAGCATGGACTGGACCCATGCATACACCGACGGTTCTGTAACAAACACTACACAGAACGGAGGGGCAGGAGCATTCCTGAACCTACCAAATGGCAGAAAAATAACACTGTCATTCGCTACTGGTAAGTACACAAGCAATTTCAGAGCAGAGGCAGAGGCACTGAGGGCGGCAGTGGAAGAAATGGTGACACACAGTGAAAATGAGAGCCATATAGTCCTGCTGACAGATGCTCTCGCCGTAGTCACAGCGCTAAAAAGCCAGAAAAACACTGAGCTTAATGACTTAAGAGCAGCACTCTGCAAACTGTGCCAGCAGTCCGCACCAAAAAGGGTAGTGGTACAGTGGGTCCCGTCACACTGCAACATCCAAGGCAACGAGGAGGCAGATAGACTGGCAAAAGAAGGTGCAAGACTACCACAAACAGATACCAGTATGACGTACGAAGAGTCAAAACGGCTTATCAAAGCCAGATACATGACCAAATGGGAAACCGAACATACTGGTTACACCAAAAACGATGCCTATTACCAGTTGAACCGAAGAGAGCAGGTAGTTGTCTTCAGACTTCGCACTGGCCACAACAGACTGAGGTACCACCTATTCAACAAATTGAAGATAGGGTGTACCGACGAATGCCCGTGCGGTACTGGTAAAATGACCACTGAACATCTGCTGCAGAACTGCCCGACATACGAGGATCAGAGAGAGCAGATGTGGCCATTACCAGTGGAACTGCAAGACAAGCTCTATGGCAGTGGCGAGAGCCTCAGGATGACCGCCGCTTTTCTCGAAAAAATAATGGTTACTGTCTGACTGTGTACGCAGAAGAAGAAGAAGAAAAATACATATACTGGATATTTAGTACACATGCCTGGCAATAGCTGGACTTGGCATTCTGTTGTCCCTGTTTACTCAGTCACCCAACAATGAAACAGATGAACTGAGTAAAGTCTTTGGTCCACCATGTTATTCGAGGACAAAAGACTGAAATAACTAACAACTTCTGGCTACAGGACATCAGGCACATTCAAAATGAAGATTGTGAGAGATGACAGATATCCGTGTGGGGAACTTAGCATTACAGCAGATCATATCCTAGAAAGCTGCACGTTCACGAATGGAGAATGAATAATACTGGCCTCACTCACATCGAGATGGGATCAAGATGAGCTTCAGCGTTCAGTGACACAAAGCTGACTGCTAGCGTCAGGGCCAGCAAACCAGAGTAGCAAAGACCCTTCACCTTCCCCCTTCACCTTCCAAGTCCAGGCGGTGATCCTGCATAACAGGCTGCATCAGAGCAGACTGGCTAAGGAGAAGGGATCGAAGAGGAAAGAGTAACTCAGTTCTCAAAAATGCATGCTGAAGTCAGATGTCGGACTGAAGAGTGCAAATATCGCAATCAAGTGTCAACAACGACACGAGTGTTCCCAGGACAACATCCTGCAACTTGCAAAGCCCTTTTCAGGAAGCGGGAGATTGAGAATGAATGACAAAGAAGGACAGACATCGAGGCAAAAGCTGTACAGAGATCAAAAGTGTCTTACAAACAATGGTGTGCTTTGTAAGAGAAACCAGCACCGTGACCTGAGGATGGACAGAGAAGAATAATGCCAGAATTGCAGATTACAGAAAGTCAGTGGGAACTGTAGTAATGAGCAGGGAAGATGTAACACAGATACCAGTAAGGGAATAGGAATAGTCAAAGCTATTTTCAACAATTTATGACAAATTGACATTCAAATAAATAACTCACAAATAAAGAATTAGTAACCAAGTGTTATACTTGCCATTAAAGTTTGACGCAGAAATATGGACAATAAATTAGAGATTTAAGACCTTGGAAAATATAAGGATGAAAAGAAAATGCATGAACTAAGTCAAAGTTAGTTCAAATACTTTGGCCATGTAAAAATACATAACAACTTGCTGAAAGTCATATTGGAAGGAAAGGTTGAGGGCAGATGTGTAAAATGACAATATTGTAAGTAAGATATTATTAAGGTAGGAGTAGCGAAAAGAGTTTCTGCTCACTTTACTCAGACACAGATGATATACTATGTGTAAGGTTGATTAATTATGTTAGTTTATTGTGAAAGCTGCACTTTGCAAGGAAAGCCGTATTTGTCAGGAATGTAACATTTTTTCTGCTAGGCAGCAGGTTTTCACAAATAATTTTCTTAAAAATTTTAGTTTTTAGAAAAAATGATCTATGACTATTTAACAGAAACTGACTTAAAGACAATTGCACGTACATTTTATTTTACCAAATACAATGGTTTAATTATGAAAAGACAGCTAAGGATATTTAACGAAAGTATAAAACAAAATAAATACTTTTTTACTTAATATCCTTGCTACATTTACATAAACAAGTTGTGGTGGTCGGTAAATACTTTGTAATTTGGGTTTTATGTATACAGTTGTTCTGTAAATTGGAACGTGGCTTCTAAATTATGCTGAAATATATTTACAAATAATACAAATTACACTTTCTGTCTTAAAGATCGAGATTTAACATTCCTTGATTATCAGCTCCATATTGACCTTTCTCATGTTTGTTCAACAAAATTTATAGAAAATTATTTATTCACTCCTGTGTTTCCTGCATCATATCATATGGAGATATTGCTAGGGAGTTTTCTTTCAAACCCAACAGGCCATCCGCACTCAGCGAGATCCCCAATAAGTATTGGGACGCCTCTTACTCTAGGAAACCTCTTACTCTAGAGAGGGGTAAGCACATTCACCTCCATCTGGACACTTAAGTAACTCTAACCTCTATGCTCCGTAACACAAGCTGCCCATTGCTAATATGTTCAGGGATCTTCCTATAAGCATCACACACAGTACAAGCTGTTGCAGATGCTGTCCCAACTTCTAATAATAGATCATGGAAATAAACCAACGGCAGTTGGATTAGTTTTTCAACTGACAGATTCTGTGCAAACATATGGCGGTACAATTCGATTTTGCTTACATTAAGTTTATGTGATCTTCCTGAAAAGGATGTAACATTGTGTTGTAGTTTTACAGCGATGCTGTGATATCTGTATCTTTCAGCTCAATACATCCGTTTTCAGCTGGCTTTTTGTTTTGGTACCGGGTTTGATCTGTGATTCCTATTCTCTTAGTCAGACTACATTAATTAATGCAACCTGTTTCCAGGGCCGCCATTTGGAGGTGGTATAGGGGCTTAGTCAGCTCTGCTTCGCTGACCCTGAAGCAGGCAGTCAGATATGAGTCACTGGCTGCTGTCATATTATTCACTGTGCTGCATCTTCAGCCCTTTATTTGATCTGAAACATTGCAAATTTTCAGATCCGAGGTCATTTTAAAATGTGTCAAATGTGCCCAATCTCTGTATTCTGATTGTTTGCATAAAAATGTCTTTGCTTATTTTCATTCCTAATTTCTGAACACCTCAAAGTTACAATTCCTAACATACTTCTTAGTTGTGTTGCTACTTATTTGTCATTTTGTTTCATATATGGTTGTTAGTTAATTGTTTACATTTCTTTACTCTGCTCTTCATTTTGATTGTTGTGTCAGGGAGTTCGTCTCTTATATGAACTGCAGTAAAAGGGATACTCTAGTACCTGGACAAAAACACATTTTGACAGACATGAACAAACAACCGCGCTGTTGAAAACTCATGTTTAGACACTTTTATGTTGCTTTTGATTTGTCGGACATGGGTCTGGCTACCTTCATCCTGTAAAAGCTATAAGATGTTTAGACAGCAAAAAATGACAAAACATCTACAGTCTATTTTAGAAGAGGAGCAACTGGGTCAAGTCACATTAAAATGAAATTTATCGAATTGCCTCTAAACCTACCCACCAAATGAACCTATAACATCAGACATCATGGCTCCAGAGCAAGATGAACAACCAAGTAATAGAATAATGGTGTTAAAGAAATGTCACAGAGGCATTAACTAACTTATGTAGATGGCACATAAAAGATCATTGTACCTGCTTGAATGGATCAGTTGAGGGGATGTCTGTTACCATTATGCCGTTTTAAAATATATTTCTTTTTCTACATTTACCCTGAAAAGATGTTATGTTATTTTGTGTTTTATTTTACAGCGAGGATGCAATATCCACACCTTTCGATCAAACACATCTAGGGGGGACGGCGTGGCCTAGTGGTTAAGTGGCACGGCCCACAACCAGAAGGTGCTGGGTTCGATCCCTATCACAGCACCGGCCGTTACCCCGGGGAAGCAAACCCTTAGAAAATGTAGGAGGAAGCAGACCCTTACATAAAAATGCATGCTGAAGTCGGATGCACTGGGCCGACAGGCGCAAAATAAAACCCACAGTGCAACGCACACCGCCTTGGGAATAAGAGAAATAAGGCGAACGCAAAAAAAAAAAAAAAACACATCTAGTTTCAGAACTGCATTTTTTTGGGCCGGGTTCTCCTTCCTTCTTCGCTCCCTATTCTGTCGGCCAGACTGCATTAGAACAGTCTGTTTTGAGAACTGCCATTTGTAGGTGGAATAGGGTGTTGGTCAACACTGGTTCACTGGCTCTCATGTAAGGTGCCAACTATGAGTTTCTGGCTGCTGTCAGCTCATTCAGTGCTGCAACTTTGGTCACATATTATTTGTATTGCAGAACAGTTGTACAAGTGTTTTCAGAAATCCATTTATTTTTATATTTGATTCAGGAAAAGGATGAAACAGACAGTGGCTACAGATCTGGGACGATACCAGGCGACAAACTACCCAGAGTTCCCAGTCAGGCCACTCTTGATCACCAAGAGCTTAGTCGAAAAATTGCCAAGTATAATCATTTTGTACCTGCAGCCAGTCTGGGAGTGGTGAGTTTGAAAATTGCATTATTATTTGCTGTTTATATGTTATTCAGACATGCCAATATTATTGTACCATATCGATTGGCATAGTCATTCATGGACCTCCATATCTCTCTTGTATCTAGTACTTGTTAATTAATTTTTCTATTGGATTGCTTCTATGCAATTTCTTTATATACATTTTTTTTTGTCCCCAGCAATTTTATCTTTTCACTATTTTTATGTCCAAAGAAAGATGATTGCACTGATATGATATGCGTTTGTATATACTACATAATAGAGTTATAGATTAAGTATTTCTGTTAGAAGAGAGCAGGTCATGGTCTTCAGACTTCACACAGGCCACAACAGACTGAGGTACCACCTATTCAATAAACTGAAGATAGGTGGCACTGACGAATGCACCTGTGGTACAGGGAAAATGACCGCTGAACATCTGCTGCAAAACTGCACAACATACAAGGACCAGAGAAAGCACATGTGGCCATCACCAGTGGCAACACTAGACAAGCTCTATGGCAGTGTCGACAGCCTCAGGATGACAGCTGCTTTCTTCGAACAAATACAAGTTGACGTCTGACAGCGTAAGAAGAAGTATTTCTGTTAGATAGAAAATGAAATGTCTACAAAAGTTAAAATTGTGAAATTTCTACAAAAATTAAAATAGCAATTTTTTGGTGACATTTTTTGTGTGA
Organism: Ariolimax columbianus; assembly: GCA_036924085.1. Lineage (NCBI taxonomy): Eukaryota > Metazoa > Mollusca > Gastropoda > Stylommatophora > Arionidae > Ariolimax > Ariolimax columbianus. Next base: position 68,057,143 of record JAVGWX010000009.1, on the reverse strand, counting down.
AGGTTGAGTAACAGAAGTAAGGGATAGAGGGAACAGAAAGTTGGAAGGGGAAATATAATGTACCTTGTAGTTTACATTTTCTTTTTCTTACTCGGCGTTCGGCCTGAAAATGACATTGTGTTGTAGTTTACGATGTCTGCGCCTTTTGGTCTGACTCATCCGATTCCAGCTGGCTTTTCCTGGTACCAGGTTTGCCTTCCAACTGTGATATTTATTATCGTAGCCGGAGTAGATTAGCTAGTACAGCCTGTGTCCAGGGCCGCCACATGGAGGCGGGTAGGGTCTTGGTCAGCTCTGATTTGCTGACCCTGAAGTAGTCAGTCAGATAATAGTCGCTGGCTGCTGCATTTATTTCCCCTAGTTTACATTTAGTGCAGATTTTAGCTCTATTCACCTTTACACAGTCTTCAATGACACAACAATGGGGGAAATTTCTCACTAAGGGCAGGCTTAGATGCGTCGGATGCCTTACACTTTTTTTTTAAGACAGTAGTCATGTGTCCTGATATATATATATATACCCAAAACACTGTCTATGGTTGAAAGGAAAATGTCACATCAAGAAGCGACACAACCTTAACAAAGAACACATAAAGCTGTCCAGACCACCTTAACAAATACCACAAAGCTGTCCAGACCACCTTACCAAAGACCATAAAGCTGTCCAGACCACCTTACCAAAGACCACAAAGCTGTCCAGACCACCAAAACAAAGACCACAAAGCTGTCCAGACTACCAAAACAAAGACCACAAAGCTGTTCAGACCACCTTACCAAAGACCACAAAGCTGTCCAGACCACCAAAACAAAGAGCACAAAGCTGTCCAGACCACAATAACAAAGAGCACAAAGCTGTCCAGACCACCATAACAAAGACCACAAAGCTGTCCAGACCACCAAAACAAAGACCACAAAGCTGTCCAGACCACCAAAACAAAGAGCACAAAGCTGTCCAGACCACAATAACAAAGAGCACAAAGCTGTCCAGACCACCATAACAAAGACCACAAAGCTGTCCAGACCACCTTACCAAATACCACAAAGCTGTCTAGACCACCTTACCAAATACCACAAAGCTGTCTAGACCACCTTAGCAAAGAACACATAAGACTATTCAAACCACATTTACAAAGAACACAAAAGACTGTCCAGACCACCTTAAAGAAAATGAAAGCTGTCCAGACCACCTTAACAAAGAACATGAAAGCTGTCCAGACCACCTTAACAAAGAACATGAAAGCTGTCCAGACCACCTTAACAAAGAAAACATAAGACTATTCAAACCACATTTACAAAGAACACAGACTGTCCAGACCACCTTAACAAAGAACAAGCAAAGCTGTCCAGATCACCTTAACAAAGAACATGAAAGGCTGTCCAGACCTCCTTAACAAAGAACAATACATAAAGCTGTGCAGACCACCTTATTTAACAAAGAACACACAAAGCTGTCCAGACCACCTAAACAAAGAACACATAAGGCTATTCAGACCGCTTTTTACAAAGAACACAATCCTATTCAGACCACTTTTACAAAGAGCACATAATGCTATTCAGGCTACTTTAACAAAGAACACATAGGTTTCCAGACCACTTATAATGCTTTGACTGGAGAAATAGACAAACGTCAATCTAAGTTAATTTTTTTTTTACTATGCAAAGCTGCTGTTGTCATGAGATAGTATAGAGGCCAGCATGTGACTCTTTTATTCATGTACTTGTTGCGTATGCAAGTTTCTGTGTATCTTCTCCATTGATGTGTTATATTTATGCTCTTTAATTTGTCTTCTTCAGACTGGGAAAGAATCATTCCAAGGTTTTGTGAAAGTTACAATGAACCTGATCCGACCAATCACAATGGAGCTGGGGGCAAGGCCTCCCTCAATATACGAGCTCTTGACAAGAGAACATATTGTTGAGGAAAACACACAGCAAGTAGCCTTTTACATGCCCAGAGATACTCACAAGTCACTGCACATTACCAGGTATGTGTCATTAGTTGGAGCAGTAAATATTTTGTCTAGACAAATATTTATAGACATTCATCTACTTTGTACATTTTCAGATGTCGGCAAATATTTATGGACATTCATCTACTTCGTACATTTTCAGATGTTAGTAAATATTTATAGACATTCATCTGCTTCATACACTTTCAGATCTAACTTGAAAATATTTCAGGAGAGCAAGCGGTGGTCAATCTTCAGTTATTGGTATCTTTCTCAGGAGTTGTACCGTGATGACCATATCTTTCACAATGCAGTACTACTGCTCTATTTGATATGATTTTAAATGTCAACTTGAAAATACCTAAACAAAGCATTGGTCATCAATCTGAGAATATTTGTATTTCCATTGATCTTGTTCAAGAATAGTTCTGTGATGGCCATATCTGAAGAAAGTTGTGCTGGGGGCTGGCAGCCTTATGTAAAAGCAATACTAATAGCTGTCCATCGTTGTCGATGAGGACCGCCGACATCATCCTTGTCACAGATTTCCCTGTTGGGTGTGGGTGCGCATGTGGCTGAACAGGCCAATGCGAGCACGAAAACATCTGCTACATATCGGGCACACAAGGTTTGTAGAAGGGGATGGTGTTCCCGCTGCTCGGGATTTCCGCGTCTCGCGTCTGTTCTGGACTTTCACAACACGGTCATCTTCACTAGCAGCTACAGCCGATTTGACTGCGCTTCTCCAGTCAGATCTGTTTTTCGCAAGACATTCCCAGGTGTCGATGTCTATCTGGCAACTTTTTAGTGAGTCCTTCAGACCGTCTTTAAAACGTTTCTTTGGGCCCCCTCTCGCGCCATCCCTCTCTCAGCTCGCCGTAGAGAAGCTTCTTTGGGAGCCGCTCGTCTGACATACGGACGAGGTGTCCGGCCCATCCTAGTCGTGCTTTTTCTAGCAGTGCATGGATGCTGGGCATGTTAGCCCTTGAGAGAACCTCGATGTCAGTGACACGATCTTGCCATCGGATGTGGAATATTCGCCTCAGGCAACCTGTGTGGAAGTGGTTCAACCTCCTTGCATGTCCAGAGTATACAGTCCAGCTTTCGCAAGCGTATAGTAGGGTTGGAATGATGGTTGCACGGTAGACTTTGAGTTTGGTCTTGACGCTGATGCCACGACGTGCCCAGACCATCGAGCGCATTCTACCAAAGGCTAAAAGCAATACTGCCATTATAATTATCCACTGTAAAAACTTAAATACAGGGTTCATGTAAAGGGACAAGCTACAGTCACAACCAATGCTTCAAAATGGAGTGAAAAGGTGAACCATTGCAAATGTTTGGAAACAGGCTTCCTTTTAAAGGGGCCAGCTCCAGTGGTGACCTGTGCTTCATTTCTTTTTCTGCGTTCGTTCTCAATTTCTATCTACCAAGCTCTGAATAGGGCTTTGCAAGTAACAGGATGTAGTCCTGAGAACAGAATGTGTTATGTCACTAGTTTACAACTAGACTCCGATATTTGCACCTTTCGGTTCGACACATCCGTCTTCGGCAGGCTTCATATCTGATTTTTTTAAAGATTAATGGATGAGTAGGTAGCTTCTGTAGCAGTTTGTTTACATGATGAGGATTGCCAGTTCCAAATTAGCCAATTTACTTCATCCATAGTACAGTACAGTGATCCTATTCTTTACTCCCCAATAAAGTGCCTATGGAGAATTATAAAAGTCTACTTCTTCTTCGTTTGTTCTCAAACTTGCGCTAACAAGCTCTGAAAAGGACTTTGCAAGTAGCAAGATGTAGTCCGGAGAACGGAATACGTTGTCAAAGTTTACATATTGACTGCAATATTTGCATCATTCAGTCCGACACATTCGACTTCCAGGATCACCGCTTGGAGGCATAGAAAAGTCTTGACAGCTCTGGTTCACTAGCCCTTAGTTGCTAACTGCTGCAGCTCAAATGCTTCTCAGTATCTTGATCCCAAAAACCTATCTGAATAAAAATTTGGCATTATGAAAATATGATCCGAGTTACACAGGACCGTGTATGCTGGCGAGATGTGGTAAATGGCCTATGCATAGAGAGAAGCGATTGGCTTTGATTGATTGATTGATTGATTGATTGATTGAGAAAATGAAGTGTTTATATCATTGTATAGCAATCTTAAAATATGACTACTTTTCCTAGATCAACTCAGATCACACACATGCTGTCTCCACATTAAAGGTTAGCTTTATAAGTGCTCTTAACATTTTCTCTTTTTCCATTGTAGTACTCAGGATGTTCTATTTCCTGCCCACATTTTGATGTCCATCCATTTTTTATTGATGTTGTCATTTGCCTTCAACCTTTCTTTAAATACACAATCAGCACCCCCTCCCTCCCCTCTATATTTAGCACAGCCTACTTTAATCAAGCGTGCTTCTTCTATGTTCATCCTGAAAAAGGTGTTTGTAACGTTGTCATTGTTTGCAGCAAGGCTGCAATATCTGTGCACTTTGGCCCGACACATCCGATTTCAGCACAGCATTTTTGGGGTTGGGTTGGCCTTCCCTCTTTGACCCCTAATCTCTTAGCTAGACTGTATGGTTGCAGTCTGTTTCCAAGGCCACCCACTTGTAGGAGTGAAGTAGGGTCTTAGTCATTTATGGGTCACTGGCCCTGATGCAAGAAACCAGCTTTGAGTCACTGGCTGCTGTCAGCTCTTTTACTGTTGCAGCAGTGCCAAAGACAGATGTGTTGGACCAAAAGGTGCAAATATTACAGCCAAGCTGTAAACAGCGACACAATGCATTCCGTTCACAGGACCACATCCGGCTACTTGCAAAGCCTTTTTCAGGGCTTGGTAGCGGAGATTTGAGAACGAACGCAGAAGAAGAATTGTTGCATCTTTGACTCAGAGTGCTTAATCAAGCCCTGGTCATGGCATGCTCTAAATCTACACATCTGTAAATGGCTACTTGATTTACAGCTAAGAAAGGCAAGGCAAGGTAATGAGGAACAGAATTGGTCACGCCCACCTTTTTTACAGTAAATCCTCCAAAATGGTATACCACAGAAGTGTCTGTTATGGAACATTTTATCTTTCTTATTCAAATTTTATACCCAAAATTGCTATGATTTTCTTTGTTAATAAATTCAGATTTTAACTCCCAAAAAATTGTTGAACATATTTTTTTCAAATCTTGCATTCATGCATATGCTTTCATATTCTTTTTTTTTTCTCTCATCCTCAACCCCTTTCAATCACAGACCTGGCCCTTTTGGCTATATAAATGCATGTTTACCATCTTTGATGTGCGGTAGCTAGCATGGGATTAACCCTGACAAGGTCTGAAATATTTTTTACCAGTCACCGAATAGTCATTTCGAACTATTCAAAAATGTGAATGTCGTGCTCTTCTTTCTGGCTAACATTGACATTGTCTGTCTACAACAGGAAATCCTGTACTTCCAAATGGGGTCACATGACATGTGGAGCAAAAAATTTATCAGACTTAAATACACCATTATAGTCCATTCAATGACAAATATATTATATATATTAAACCTGAGATTCTCAAACCCAAATCAATAATCGTTGCTGGAAAACGTCTTCTTTAAAAGGCTAAGGAATTAAAACAGACTGCTCTGTCAGTTACCATGCAATGTGGCAGCAATTTTTTTTCATTTTACCCCCAGTAGAAAAGTTTGGTCTTGCCGGGTTCCAACGCATGTCTCCTGGTTGGGAATGAGGGTGGTACCTTAAGTTAGATATTCATACATCACATGGGATGAAGGCCACTCACTGTACAGTCGTGTGAAGTCTTTTCTCTTGCTGTGTCCGCTGAAATGGGTGACTTGCACGGTGATTTGGATTAAAGTGAGTAAGAAACTGCCTTTTTGTCAACCTCACTTTCTCGTCCAGAGCTACCTTTGGCCAGTGGCAGGACACTATCAAGACGACTGGAGATAACACAGGATGCAAATTTTTCCTTAGGGTTTACTCAGCAAGCCTTTTCTGTGAACAGGTATCCCGCAAGGCAATGGAGATAGGTTGACATCTATCGTTGTGTGTCTTGCTTTTTCCATAACCGCAAGACGTCGTAGAGACATCACTCAGTGTGTGAGTGATGTTTTGGGCATCTTAGCTGGATGATGCGTTCTAGTCCATTATAGTCACGTGTCTACTTTCTAGAGCCACACCAAAACCGACACTGTCTGCAGTTAGGACGAAGGGCGCCAATCTCGTGAAGTTCAGCTATGTGCACTAGACTGTAAAAATAAGATACAGGTTTAACCGCAGTACTAATTCCCATAGTCGATGTCCATGCCAGGATTATCGGAGGGAAGAAAACACCAAAAATGAACGGATCAACTAGTCCAAATGGAAAACGACACGTGAACACAAGTGTAAGTTGTCGATTGGTGTGAATTCCAGGCAAATCCGTTACCTAGCGGCATCCATAATGAACTAAAATATCATAGCAATGTTAGACCTGCAGCTGGTACGGAGCCATCTTTGCTGTTCTCTGCTTCCAAGTACTTTAACACCAGCTCATGTTTTTTGTTATTGTTTTTTCAATAAATGTATGTGACAGTTTAATCATTCCACTGTCTGAATCTATGGACATGCTCCAGTTGACCCAACTGTAAATGAGTATCTTGCTTACTGTTAGGAAAGAAAAGACAATGTGGAAGGTAGCCGGGCTGTTAACTCTTTTTTTTCCTCTCCTTTTCTCCATTGTCTAGTGACACCACAACCAAAGAAGTAGTGACCTCACTGTTAAAGAAGTTTCACATCTTGGACCACCCTCGAAAGTTTGCCATGTATGAGCAGGAGTTTAGCGATCGTAACAAGCTGGGTAGGTAAGCCTGTATTTGTGATGTAGTTAGCAACATAAAAAGTATGGCTCAGGTGGAACAAACACAACTAATCCTAAGTTAGTTTATCAGGGTAAAAAAAACACATGGTTGTAAGGACTTCATCAGGGTAAAAGGACACATAACAAATCATGAACAAGGATGTATATAGTACAGATCTGGCAATAACATACAAAGTATAGATCTGGCAGTAACATAGACTTAACAAAGTATAGATCTGACAGTAACATAGACTGACAAAGTATAGATTTGGCAGTCACATAGACTTGACTAAGTATAGATCTGGCAGTAACTTAAGACTTGACAAAGTATAGGTCTGGCAATAACAGACTTGACAAAGTATAGGTCTGGCAATAACAGACTTGACAAAGTATAGATCTAGCAGTAACATAGACTTGACAGAAGTATAGATCTGGCAGTAACACAGGCTTGATTAAGTATAGATCTGGCAGTAACTTAGATTTGACAAAGTACAGATCTGGCAGCAGCCAATCACAATATAAAGTTTGTGATGTACTGGCTTAATCGATTTTCTCCCATGGGATCTAGATGTTTGCCAGAAAAGCGCCAGACCATTCTATCTGCTGTCTTCCTCTTGACCTGGTTCTAGTGATTTCCTTTGTCTCTTATAGACTGTCTTATATTGTTTTTCAAAGCTAAATTTTGTTCTTTCTGAGGGGACTTTATCCTTGGTTATTTGCTTCCTATATATACTGTAGTAGTCTATCGTCTTTCATTCTGTAGACATGACTAAATCACTATAATCGTCCTGGGGTCTCGATACTTGGTTCTTTGCTTCCTATATGTCGATCCTCGATCTGACCAAACCACCATATTTTATATTTCTCCACTCCATTCTGCAATGGCTGAATTTAGCTCTCCAACTGTTCCTCATTTCTGGTTCATCTTTTTGAATTCCAACTACGTGACTTTAACTGCCATCATGTTGCATCTTGGGCTTAATTTGTGATGGATCTTAGAGAATTGGTCCAGTATAACTGGTACTTGTGGCATTCTTTGAAACTCCTGTAACATAATTTGTTTAGGTTGTTTTGCCCTAATATAACTCAAACCCCAGAATCTTCAGGATGGGAGTGTACATTTTATCTGACCTTGCCCCTGGGGACCTGTTTAACTTGGTTGGACTTTCCAGGAGCACAAGACTCATCTCAATATGGATTACATGATTATCAAAGCATGCAAACCTCCCACCAATTCAAAGTAGTGTACACACCGATAGGTAACCACTAAATTAGTTGTTCCCACCTGCTGAAGACAGATGTGTTGGACCGAAAGGTCTGCCTGATCTACCTCCAATGTGTGCCTGATCTATCCCCAGTGTGTGCCTGATCTAGCCCCAGTGTGTGCCTGATCTAGCCCCAGTGTGTGCCTGATCTAGCCCCAGTGTGTGCCTGATCTAGCCCCAGTGTGTGCCTGATCTAGCCCCAGTGTGTGCCTGATTTATCTCCAGTGTATGTCTGATCTATCCCCAATGTGTGTCTGATCTATCCCCAATGTGTGTCTGATCTATCCCCAATGTGTGCCTGATCTATCTCCAATGTGTGTCTGATCTACAGCCACCTCCGTAGCTGACTCATTGCTATGGCAAACTGCACCAAATCACTTTATATATTCTTGTAGTGGTCATTTTAAGTACCTGCATAACATAAAAAGGACTGCTTTCAAGGAAAAATCAAATCAGCAGTACACCAATGAAAGTCAAGATAGATTCTGAGAATGATTTATCTGTGTGTTCTAGTAGGTTTTATTGTCACCATATCACATATGTAGTTGTGAAACTGAGCCTATGGCATACCAGCTGGCAGCAGATCAGGAGATTGAGAGAAGTGGTTGGTGATGGATATTGGAAACTTTGCGTAAAAGGAAGAATGACATTGCAAGACAGCCGCTGTTCTGGAACACAAAAGACAAGAGACATAGAGGCCATTTAAAACACACTTGGTGAGAAAACCATGAGGGAAGCAGAACAGATGTTGGAGATGACAGCAAAAGACAGACACACTGGATGTGTGTTAGTTAAAAATCTATGCTCCACACGAGGTGTATTGGTTAATTTGATTGTAGTTTTTTTTTTAGCATCATACACTCAAATTCTATATTAAGTTTTGATGTGCTTTCCTTGAAACCATTCAGTTAGACTTCGGAGATTGACGGACAAAGATTTCCCACTTAGGGCCATTGTCAGCTGGGACCCTGAGAGGATCACAAACTACAGGATGGTGTTGCAGGAGAATGAGACTGGAGAAATAGTGGTTAGTTGCATTTTTCTTTTGTTGCATTGTTTTAGGCATATTTTTTACTAATAGTTACTTAGGTGGCTTCATCTTTATTCGTTCTCAATCTCCCGCTACCAAGCCCTGAACGGGGCTTTGTAAGTAGCAGGATGTAGTCCGGAGAAAGCATTGTGTTTTTTTGCTAGGTTACAGCTCGACTGCGATATTTGCTCCTTTCGGTCCGACGCAATCGTCTCATGCAAGACTTCAGGTGGCTGTCTAGGACCTCATTAATCAGTCTCCAGAATTGGTTCGGAAGGTACTGCCCTGGTTATGCTGGAGTTTAGAGCCAAAGGGTGGACATCCTGGCTTTGAAAAAACCAGTGATACGGATAAACATATTGAAATCAAAGAATGATGCTGATATAGAAATTGATTTCAGTGAATAATACGGATATAGATATTAAAATCAAACAATGACTATCAACTGGATTATGAATCTGCCATTTACGAATCTTCATTCCATAGATTGGAGTATAACATCAAAAGTGGGTCATGCAAGGAGCACACCTCCCATCAAGGGTGGAGCAGGAGTGTGAACAATCGAGCTACAAGAACTATTGGTATCCACACCATTCACCATTTGTTGATTCATAGACTGAGCACCTGTGCAGTGATCTTGATTCAATACATAACATCCTTATAGATCCCCTAGGTGCATGGCGTAGTGCTAGGCTGCGACCATCACCATCTACAACTTCTCTCTCATTTTAAGGCTCTTCTGTTTGAGCTACAGCTGTCACTCTACACTGCTTCACTTGTTTTTGGGCTGTTCTGTTTGAGCTACAGCTGTCACTACACTGCTTCACTTGTTTTGGGGCTGTTCTGTTTGAGCTACAGCTGTCACTCTACACTGCTTCACTTGTTTTTGGGCTGTTCTGTTTGAGCTACAGCTGTCACTACACTGCTTCACTTGTTTTTGGGCTGTTCTGTTTGAGCTACAGCTGTCACTACACTGCTTCACTTGTTTTGGGGCTGTTCTGTTTGAGCTACAGCTGTCACTCTACACTGCTTCACTTGTTTTTGGGCTGTTCTGTTTGAGCTACAGCTGTCACTCTACACTGCTTCACTTGTTTTTGGGCTGTTCTGTTTGAGCTACAGCTGTCACTACACTGCTTCACTTGTTTTGGTGCTGTTCTGTTTGAGCTACAGCTGTCACTCTACACTGCTTCACTTGTTTTTGGGCTGTTCTGTTTGAGCTACAGCTGTCACTCTACACTGCTTCACTTATGTTTGGGTTGTTCTGTTTGAGCTACAGCTGTCACTCTACACTGCTTCACTTGTTTTTGGGCTGTTCTGTTTGAGCTACACATGTCACTCTACACAGCTTCACTTGTTTTTGGGCCATTTTGATTAGCTCCACCCATTAGACTTTAGCTACCTTGGATACTTCATCCAGTTCTTTGCCAGGCACTCCTTGCCATATGTTCTTTGCCATATGTTCTTTGCCAGATGTTCTTCAGCTTTCCACTATTCTAGGAGTGGACATTGAACACCATTTGAAAGAACACTGTTTGGCCGATATTAGAAACTGGAAACTATTAGAGCATCTGTATGTGCATGGGACTTAGCCATTACTTGATGTAAAACAAATTGCTACAGAAACCAGGAGCAAAATGGAGGAGGAAGTAATTGCTGTCCATTGTCATCTATGAGGATCGCAGACATTGTCCTTGTCGCATTATATTCCGTAGTGTGGGGCTGATCAAGCCAATGGGAACACAAAAAGGTTTTTTATGACAGACTCCCAAGATCAGCAGATGGTGTCAATGATCCCGGTTCTTCTGTATGCTGTGAGCTGCTCAGACACTGGTCTTCGCTGGCAGCTACATCTGCTCTGACTGCGCCACTTCTGTCAGTTTGGTTTTGCTGAAGGCCTTCCCATGTGGTGACATCTATCTGGCAGCATCTCAGTGAATTTCTGACTGTTCTTGAATAGTTTCTTTGGGTGTCCTATTTGCCAGCTGTACGGGAGTCTTTTTTTCTTTTTCATCAGGCATGCGCTGTATTTGTCCGACCCATCCCAGTCGTGCGTTTTGTCATAATGCATAGATGCTGGGCATGTTAGCCTTCTAGAGAACCTCAATATCTGTGACACAATCGCATTGAACAATAACAGTTATGGTTTTTTTAAAATAAAATATGTTCAAAGTGTAATGGGTTAAGCAGGCGTGCGAGTTCACAAGTATCTGGGCAGTATTTTTTCGGTGAATGGTAGGCTTGATGGAGACTAGATTAAAGAAAACGTGTGCTTTGATTTATCACCATTACTACTTAATCATTTGAACATTAGTTTCGTGGCAAAGTAACAGCTGATAAACAATATAGTTATACTGACTCTGTGCCACCAGTGCCAAACCTGGATTTTTTTAAACAAAGACACGTGATAATAGAATTTTTGCGTGTGAAATGAAGTGTTTGAGAAAGATCATTTTCGCCACAAAGAAACACAAATTGTGAAAAGACAGAAAAATGGTTGGAACTAACTCTTGTGCTGACTACATTTCAAGACTGAAAATAAAATGGTTCAGTCATCTAGGGGATGGTGTGGGCTAGTGGTTAAGGGACATGGCTCAAACCCAAAGGTGCTGGGTTCTCTCCCCAATTACAGCACCGGCCAGTACCCTGGGGAAGCAGACCCTCGGAAAATGCAGGAGGAAGCAGACCCTTATATAAAATGCATACCGAAGTCGGATTCACTCCCGACAGGAGCTAAATGAAAAGATAGTGCAACGCAAACCGCAAACGCCCCCAAATGTTTTTTTTTAAATTAATGAAAATCTACTCTAGTCAACTTCCATTAATGGCTTCGGACACAAGAATCCATTGATGGCTTCGGACACAAGAATATTGGGTTGCATGATATGAGGGAGGTCATGCAGCAGATGGATAGATGACATAAGAATGATCATGCATCTAACACAAGCACAACAACTGATGCAGCTCACTTAGCCCTTGATAGATTATTTCAGCTTCTGACAACGCTCAACGGCACAAGTGGAGGGAAAACTAACAAACTAATCAGAAGGGTTAGTGATATGCCTTTAGACTATTTCATTGTTTTCTGTTACTGAACCTTATGCCTAAATAAATTGTCTTATTTTTTAGTGGGACGTCTTTAGTCTGCCAGAGCTTGGTAACTTCCTCAGAGTCTTGGACCGCGAAGAGAAGGAAACAATACTAGAGCTGAAGCACAAATATGCCTACATGAAGCAGTACATGGAGAGACGGATGACCGAGCTACGCAACGAACGGAACAAACAATCATGAGACAGTATCTGCGAGGTCGAGATCACAATGATACAAGCGCTGTGGAAGATCAGTTTAGTTGAGCAGTCAAAGTTATAAAGGATAAGATAAAGTTGTATAATTTACCTTCAGATATAGTTCATGATTTTAGTTTTCAGATTGTAAAATGTTTATTACATATCATATAGTTGAAAGGCACAATAGACTTAGCTTTCTCATGAGAAGTTTTATACACATGTATCAAACATTAACAATTCTCATATTTACTGTTATTTCTCAAATTGATGTGTCATTATCTATCATTCACAGTTCAGGATTTTAAGTTAAGGATTTTGCAAAATATTAAGAGATGTATCAAATCATAATGATCTGGTAAAACATTTAGGAATGTATCAAATCATGATTTAACAAAACCTTTAAGGATGTATCAAATCAATGATTTAACAAAACATTTAGGGTTGTATCAAATCATGATTTAACACCGCCAAAGATGGATCTGTCGGACCAAAATATGCAAATATCGCAGTCAAGCTGCAGGGCTTGGTAGCAGGAGATTGAGAAGGAACGCAGAAGAAGATTTAACAAATCATTTAGGGATGTATCAAATGATTTAACAAAACATTTGTGGATGTATCAAATCATGATTTAACAAAACATTTGTGGATGTATCAAATCATGATTTAACAAAACATTTGTGGATGTATCAAATCATTATTTAATGAAACATTTAAGGATGTATCAAATCATGATTTAACAAAACATTTAGGGTTGTATCAAATCATGATTTAACAAAACATAAATTAATTTTTAAAATGGGTGAATAGTCAGCACATTCGTCAGCGTAAGACATGGATGTATACTCTCTACGACAACTTTTCAATATATTCCTAGAAAGAATTATGAGTGATCCCCTTGAAGATCCAGTTGGCGCCGTAAAGATAGGGGATAGAACAATTATCAACTTATGCTTTGCAGATGACATTGATGGGCTGGTGAGAACGGAGACAGAACTTTGAGAATTGGTCTGAAGACCAGATGTAACAGCACATGGTTATGGCATGGAGATAACGCAGAAAAGACAAAGTTGATGACCAACAACACTGAAGGAATCAACACTGTGATTAAACCAAATGGACAGGATCTAGAAATAGAGAACCGTTTCAAATATCTGGGCTCAACAACCAGTGATGAGGGATCAATACCAGAGGTCCTGACCAGAATAGCTCAAACAACAGTGGCGCTTGCACGATTGAAACATAAATGGAAAGATTGACACTCCCTCGCCATAAAGGTCAGACTAATGCGCTCACTGGTTCTTTCAATATTCCTCTACGCCTGCGAAACATGGAATATTACAGCAGACCTCCCTGCCTAAGACAGATGTCAGATATAAAGGTCCAAATATCGCAGTCAAGCTGACAACTAACGACACAACGCATTCTGTTCTCTGGACTAATCCTGCTACTTGCAAAGCCCTGTTCAGGGCTTGGTAGCGGCAAATTGAGAACGAACACAAAAGAAGAAAAAAAACAGCAGACCTCCAGAGAAGAATCCAGGCCATAGATGTACGTTTTTGAAGACTCCTAAATATCACCTACAAAGACTACCACAAATGAAGTACAATGTAGAATCGAGAATACAATTAGACTGTACAGCGACCTCCTCATAACGATCAAAAGGTGAAAGCCGACTTGGTATGGCCATGTCTCAAGGTCCAATGGGCTTGCAAATACCATGCTACAGGGGAAGCGAATGTGAGGACGTAAGAAAAAACGTTAAGACAGCATGCATGAATGGACTAACCTACGACTCGAGGAGGCACGAAAAACGATCACAGACAGAAGGATGGCGCAGGATTGTGGACGTGTCAGCAGGGGTGCCTCAATGAACTCAAGAGGTCATGGGATGGACTGAGCTGAAATAAATTTAGGTATGTATCAAATCATGAGGATTTAAAACATAAATTAATTTAAGGATGTATCAAATCATAATGATTTAACAAAACAAATTAAAGGATTTATCAAATCATGATTTAATATAACAGCAATTTAAGGACTTCTTCTTCGTTCGTTCTCAATCTCCCGCTACCAAACCCTGAAAGGGCTTAAGTAGCAGAATGTAGTCCAGAGAACGGAATGCGTTGTGTCGTAGTTTACAGCTTGGCTGCGATATTTGCACCATTCGGTCCAACACATCCGACTTCAGCAAGCATTTTTTGAGTACCGGGTTAGCATTCCCTCTTCGATCCCTTCTCCTTAATCAGTCTGCCCTGCTGCAGCCTGTTATCCAGGATCACCGCGTGGAGATGTAGAAGGGTCTTGGCAGCTATAGTTCGCTTGCCCTGACGCTATCAGTCAGTTATGGGTCGCTGACCACTGCAGCTCATGCGCTGCTCAGCGTCTTGATCCCCAATTTAAGGACGAGTCAAGAGTACATCCATTGCCTGATTGAATTAAACTAATCACATCAAATGTTACCAACTGCCTGCTGGTGTTGCCAATTGCTGGTTATCATTGCCAAATAATAGAACATTTATTCACACTGTAAAGTCTCTAACAGTTTCCTTATTGGAATTGTTTTCTTCAAAATAGACTAAATTATAGTAGACTTTAACTATTAGACTCAAAAGTTTACTGAAAATTTGTCACTAGGAATGTGGCCAAATTTGCTCATCATAAAAAGACTCAGTAATGTTTATGGATAGACCACTACTGTCAAATCTACTTTAATATATACATTTAAAAAATCTTATCTGTGTCCATTGATAATAAATGAAATCTTCATGACATCTCATAATTATTTTCTAACTAAATTAGTATTTTTCCCATATTTTTTCTTGATGTTAAATATGCTCCATATTAGATAAGCTGGCATGCTACAAATTTCATGTCATCTCACATAAATATAGCATAAGAACTCTACCTAAACTGTCAAAATTATGATAGAAATATCAATACATCAAAAACAGAGGCAATGAATAAAGGTAGAAAGCACACCACTCTTGATATTCATGTGAATGAAACAAAAATAAAACAGGTACAGGAATTTAGGTATTTAGGGACTGTTTTTACTGAGGATGACAGAGAGCTAGAGACGAGAGTGCAGAGGGCAAACGCTGTCTCCGCTACTAAGACACTGCAAGATTTCTCTCCAAGCAAAAAGCAGATGATAAATAGTATATTCATCCCAACCCCATGCTACCAGTGCCAGATATGGGCATTGAATAAGGCCCAGGAATGAAATTTAGCCACCTGCAAAATGCGGTGCCTATGAAAGGTCACAACATCAGAAAAGACAGAATCACAAAAATGAGTTCGAGAGAAGGTTGGAACAATTCCCTGCCTACAGTACATCGAGCAAAAGAATGAATTAGTTCAGCCACATTGTAAGAATGCAACCTTCTACAGAACATCAGGAAGAAGGGTGAGAGGTAGACCAAGGAAAAGGTAAAGAGACAGCATAAACGAGACCTGCCATAAAATGGAGAAAAATGTTACTCTGGCCGCGAGAGGTGTAAAAGACACATACCACGAGCGAGGCAAAAGATAAATACATACCACGACAGAGGCGAAAGACAAATACATACCACGGCACTGGGTTGCAACCCGGTAGAAAATGAGATGACAAAAGACGAAGATAGAAAGAATGATAGTCATATATTCCCTTGTGAGTTTATTACTTTAATAGCTAGAGAACCCTGACTTAATTCTTCCATTAGTGAAGATTAGGGATCTAAGGTCATGTGATTGTCAGAAGAGAATCTGGATACCTGCTCATGTCTTTTACTAATTGTATATATGTAAGAATATCTTGGGACTGTACAGCCAATTTTAGAATAAATTCACATTTAACGAGAACAAAATTACAATTTCGAAGTATGAGACAGGAGCAGATGCCAAATGTTGTTCAATTTCTGACAAAAAAAGTGTGCACTATTTGGAGATCGGTCTTGATAAAGTTAACATTAACAGTGGAGTGTGGAATATGTATCCTTCTAAGTCCACTAAAATGTCCCAGTTAGTTCAGAAAAAAAGACCATGTTAATTTCTTCTGGTTTTAAAATATTTTAACGTACTGAAACCCCACATAACTTCACTTGAACATCTTTATACTGGTTTAGAAGACTCTGTAGAGTCTGTATACAACCATTTTCATTTACATTTTCTTGCTCCAAAGGCTATGTGCATCCAATCTATTCTTAAATGCATTAATTCTCCCTGCCTCCACTACTTCCTGTGGCAATGCATTCCAAGCATTCACCAGTGTCTGACTAAACACCTTATATTTATCTTCATTAAACTCCATTTGCCAGCTCAGACTATTCTAAAATTTTATCTAAATCTGACCTCAATATATCTGACTTTGGTTTAGATGAAACACTGCTGCATAGTTTTGTCATCAGCAAATTTTGCAATCATGGATCCGATATCAATATCCTAATCTTATATGTATATATATTTATATATAATCAAGAACAAAATTGGACACAAAACCAAGTCTTGTGGCACTCCACTTTTTAGTTCACACCAATCAGAGTGCTCCTTATTTATGCTCACTCTCTTACCTTCTTTCCGTTAACCAATTTTGATTCCATTTGGCAACTTCCCCACCTATTACATGTGATTTTAACTTTCTAAATAATCTTTGATGAGGCCTTTGCAAAATCTAGATAAATAACATCCACTAGCTCCCCTCTATCATTTTGGTAACCTCCTCCATGAATTCTTATAGATTTGTTAAGCATGATCTCCCTCTAGTAAACTCATGCTGACTATTTCTGATTAGATTAAACTTGTCTAAATGCTTTACAATGTTTTCTTTGATTATTGACTAACAATTTACAGACTATACTCGTTAAACGCACCGGTCTATAATTTGCTGGATCTGATTTATGCCATTTTTGAATATTTCTTTCAAATTAACCATCTTTAGAAATGGTTCTTAAACGAGAATAGTTTAGAAACTCCTTTAGTGGATTTTAAAATTCATTCTTGCATTCCCCACAACACCTCAGCAGACCCCAGCTTAGGGATCACTGAAGTGAAAATGAATTTATGATAAATTTATAAAGATTACGTACATCAATAATGCTCAAAGTTTTATGTTTGGTGAGTTGATATTTTTGTCTGTATCTCCTAGGAACGAGCAAAATGGAAGGTTGATAATTTGTCGAGTATTTCATTAATTATTTTATAATAGGTTTATTTAAAATTAAAATACCAAAATTGAAAATAAAGTGGAAAAAAAATGTGTAGGTATAATTTATTTTATTTGATATTAGTTGCTTGTCAGATACGCAGAACAGCATCAGCCTCGAAATTAGCAGCACCAGCTTAACACATTTTTTGGTTTTCATTGAGAATTGATAAGTTTGTATTATGTCATATGCATATACCTTTATATTTTTCTGTCTATTCTATTTTATAACACAAAGAGTGTGATTTGGTTGTTTTTATTTTGATTGTCAGAAGTGGTCAGTCGAGGTTTTTGTGTATGCCAAGGACAAGAATAGCACCACTGCCTCACAGATGTCGTAAGCGGGGACTGGTTAGGTGGTTTGTTTGGAGCAGCATAGATGGCAGCTATTAGGCTGCGGGTCTACTTTGCTCTAGTGATGGACTCTCACATCAGTTAATCACCCTCCGTAAACACTTGTCCCAACACAGCAGAGTATTAGAAGTATTAAGCTTCTTGAGCCTAGCCCGCTAAGCAGGAAACCCTTCTCCTGGCTACTTTGCTCATACCAGAGCTGGGACCTGCACGGGGGCATCTGCCTCTGTAGAAGTACAGGTCAACTAGAAATTGTCAGGACATTGGCTACTAGTTGCCCAAACTTGACTGAGTAGGGCATGTACTATAAGTTAGCCAAACCTGGACTAAATTTGTCAGAAGAGGATGCACTATAACTTGGCTAAACTTAGCTGAATTTGTCAGAAAGGCGTTGGCCAAACATCTGAATTTCTGTTATTTTACATTCTCAGATACAGAATGATATTTAAGTTACCTGTATATGGAGGAAGTAAAATCTGTTTTTTAAATTATAGTGTATCTTATTTCTCTGTGTCCTTAACAATTTATGCACTTTGTTGCTGAAATTCTATTTGTTTCCCCTCAAGCCATCTATGCCCCTGGTAATCTATCTATCTATCTCTCTCCAGTTTTGTTTTCCAGTAATCCATACATGTACTGACTGTTTTTCTTGGTGGTTACTTTGTCTGTCTCGCATGTCCATCAATTTATATACATCCTTATTTCCTTCCTGTTTGGCCAAGCCTTTTTAGACTATTTTAGCAAATTATTATAGAAGAGTAACTGTTATTAGTTGCAGAATGGTTTCACTGTAAAACTGATTGGATTCATAACCATGCTCCAGTCTATTCAACTGTCAATGGTTACAGAACTTTATAGTTGATAAAAACGAATAGGTTAATGGCTCAGAGATACGCTAAGACAAAAGGAAAAAAAAAAACTCGCGTTACAGCCACAAGCTCATCAGGGACAAACTTAAACAACTAATAAAACAGCAAAAACCGAGACATGATACATGCCAATGATAAAGAAGTCAGTAAACTGGTAATGGCTGTCAACTCAAACTGTATTGTATTGTTTGTTAATTATATATTGTATTTTTTTCATTTTATTTTCGTCCCGGCGAGTTAACCGAGCCATTACCTACTTAGTTATTAGCGACTATTGACATTTAGTTTCGCTTTGGTTTATTTATTTTTACAGAAGAGTTAGAGACGACAGGGAAGTGAGGATGATCACGGGTCGCCCCATACCACCACACCAAACGAGACCTCGCACACTTCATTGCCAACAATCTTGACCTGAATTATTCTAGTACATTCACCATTCCTATCTCTGGCACTCTCGACCATTCCTGTCTCTGTCGACCATTCCTGTCCCTATTGACCATTCCTGTCCCAATCGACTATTCCTGTCTCTGTCCCTATCGACCAGTCCTGTCTCTGTCCCTGTCGACCATTCCTGTCGATCATTCCTGTCTCTGTCCCAATCGACCATTCCTGTCTCTGTCCCTGTCGACCATTCCTGTCTCTGTCCCTATCGACCATTCCTGTCTCTGTCCCTGTCGACCATTCCTGTCTCTGTCCCTGTCGACCATTCCTGTCGATCATTCCTGTCTCTGTCCCTATCGACCATTTCTGTCTCTGTCCCAATCGACCATTCCTGTCTCTGTCCCTGTCGACCATTCCTGTCTCTGTCTCTGTCGACCATTCCTGTCTCTGTCCCAATCGATCATTCCTGTCTCT
The DNA here is from genome assembly GCA_036924085.1 of Ariolimax columbianus. Taxonomy (NCBI): domain Eukaryota; kingdom Metazoa; phylum Mollusca; class Gastropoda; order Stylommatophora; family Arionidae; genus Ariolimax; species Ariolimax columbianus. The sequence goes on along the minus strand of JAVGWX010000009.1, from coordinate 68,037,511 downwards.
GTCCCAATCGATCATTCCTGTCTCTGTCCCTGTCGACCATTCCTGTCTCTGTCGACCATTCCTGTCTCTGTCCCAATCGACCATTCCTGTCTCTGTCTCTGTCGACCATTCCTGTCTCTGTCCCAATCGACCATTCCTGTCTCTGTCCCTGTCGACCATTCCTGTCAATCATTCCTGTCTCTGTCCCAATCGACCATTCCTGTCTCTGTCCCTATCGACCATTCCTGTCGATCATTCCTGTCTCTGTCCCTGTCGATCATTCCTGTCTCTGTCCCAATCGACCATTCCTGTCTCTGTCCCTGTCGACCATTCCTGTCGATCATTCCTGTCTCTGTCCCAATCGACCATTCCTGTCTCTGTCCCTATCGACCATTCCTGTCGATCATTCCTGTCTCTGTCCCTGTCGATCATTCCTGTCTCTGTCCCAATCGACCATTGCTGTCTCTGTCCCTATCGACCATTCCTGTCTCTGTCCCTGTCGACCATTCCTGTCGATCATTCCTGTCTCTGTCCCTATCGACCATCTCTGTCACTCTTGACAAGTTAGTAAACTCTATGTACTCTGTCCCTGAAACATTCATGCTCTATTTAATGTTACAGGAAAAAGTAATCTTACGAACAACAAATCAGTAGTGGATCATGACTTTTTCCTAGAACTTTCCTTCATCCATTCCTTATATATTGCAGATTATACTTTGTTTACCATATCCATGACAACACAGTTGTTTGAAAGGGACCATTATATGTTCGACATCTGATACTTGTAACGAACTACTATTGTTTGAATGGGTTGTGGTCTGTGATAATGATTTATCAATTGTCTTGAATTCTTGTTTTCTGTTCACTGCCTTAACCTAGATTAGCCATTTATTTGCTAGTCACCAAAGAACAGCTGTTATACACATTGAATGATGCTGTTTCTACTATCTAGAGCTTGGTCAAATCTGGACAGTTTGCATGTCAGGAAAAATACTTTGGTATTGGAAGCAAATGTAGGTCATCCTAAATGGAGAATTATTCAAATATTGCACAAAACACACACACAATTTTAAAAGGGAGTATGTGGAAACCTGACACTGAAAGGCGAAAGTAAGAAACAAGCGCAAATAAGAAGTGGACAACTTCAAGGCAGTGAGCTGTAAGCAAAGAATGTTTGTTCCTGACAATGATCACAAGACAAGTATTTATTTGCACTTTTGTACCATATATAACGAACAACAGAAGAGAACATGAAGTAATGGGTAATTCGAAATTCAAACACGAGATCTCCAGATGATAAGGTCAAGAAGTAATTGAGTCTATAAATTTGTCTATATCGAACTTGGCCTACACTCCAAAGTTTTGAATGATGAAAAACTTGCCAAGTTTACATCTTTTTGGAGTGTCTCGCTCGTCCAGCACATTAAGTCATTTCTCTTGTGATATCTGGAGATTCAGTGTTTGAATTTCAATCTACCCATTACTTGTCTGTTGTTCGTTATACGTGTTACCTGAGTACAGATATATACTTTTCTCATGATTGTTGTCATAAACAAATATTCTTAGAATTTTAGAAGCACTTTTATGTCATTATCAATGAGGAATTATAGAAATTTTGTGTCTGCCATGAAAAGTAATAAATATTGGATGTTCCATGGTGAATTGCATAAATTATTTCTATTCTGCACAAAATAATAATAAATATTGGACAAAATTGTGACTCATCGTGAACATTACAATTTAATCTTGGCACACACACCAATTGTGAAATATTGGAATGAAATTATGACCCAATGGGAATTATTAAAGTTTGTCTCATCGCACACAAAAATTGTTGCAATACTTGAAGAATAATGACTCATGATGACATAAATTTTGTTTCAGCTTTAAAAAATGGTAAGATTTTGAAATAACTGCCACAAAAGCTCTGGTTTGCTGACCCAGATGCAAGCAGCCAGCTATGTCACCAGCTGCTGTCAGATCATTCACCAGCTGCTGTCAGATCGTTCACTGTGCTGCCTCTGATGCATCACATGCTGTATTTTAAAAAATTCTTACTACTTTGTGCAACACAGCTATGATTTTTATGTGCAAATCATTTATTATGCCAGATTGGTTGTAAGTTATAGCGCAAAACTACAGAAGTCTGATTGTGTTTTGTTTTTTTTAACCGGATCAAAGGGCAAGAGCCCACAGGCTGTTGGATCAATTACTAACCAACTAACCATGTTTTGAAATATTTGTGTTTGAGATTAGTGCAGATGACATCCTGATATACAGGAATGGCTCAGATAGGTATGAGATGATCAGAGACATCCAGAAGACCTTTCAGGAAATCTCAGTTGTGTAGAGATTCAAACTCCCAGATCAATCCTGGCAAGCCTGTGTGATGTTGTGCTTTTTGAACAACTCTATAGTGATGGCTGACCTTTCAGACATTACCTTTGAGGGATGTGTCAATGATAGGTGCAACAGGTCGAAACATCTCAGAGAAACATTTGGCCACAGCCTGTATCGTAAGTACCGCGCCAGCCAAATCATACAGAGGTGCAAGCACGGCCAAATCATACGGAGGTGCAAGCACGGCCAAATCATACGGAGGTGCAAGCACGGCCAAATCATACGGAGGTGCAAGCACGGCCAAACCATACGGAGGGGCAAGCACGGCCAAACCATACGGAGGGGCAAGCACGGCCAAACCATACGGAGGGGCAAGCACGGCCAAACCATACGAGGTGCAAGCAAGGACTTGGAACTCCTAAGATTGGCAGCTGCAAACATAAAACAGCGGCTGACTGCTTTTCATTTGACATCAGTTGGTTTTGTTTTTCTTAGTTGTTATGGACTAGGCATCCTTACACTATGAAGCCCAATGTGAAAGGGTGTAACGCATCCAGAATGAAGGAATGTCTGATTATTTTTTGTCTTAGAAATACCCTGATTTTGAAGATGTACATGCTGCGACTTCTGTTTCTGACATCCAACATGAATTGGCACAAGTTGAAGCTTATATGCATATTTTTTCAGACAAAGAAGCACTCACTCTACAAAAACACCTCAGATATCAAGGGAACAAGAAAGAAGTCAGCGGGTGGGACAATCTTAGAGAATAATTGGACAGGTGACTATAGTTGAGGTGGTGGTCAAGGGAGTAGGTGTCCACACTGGTGATAGAACAACAGATTAGTCATAATAACCTTAGACGGGGAATGCAGTTAGTGGTGCAATGGAACAGCAGAGCTTGAAGTTAACCAGTTGATAAATGTTAACACTGAGGACACCGTTTCCAACTTTCTGTCATATATACTGATGGATCAGTGCTATGCAATGAAAAATCAAGTTGGAGCTTCTCTGCTAGGGGGAAGCCAGGTTGTCCAGGACAGAACAAAAACCTCCAGTTTGAAAATGGAAAGGAGGCACTCAGCTCCTATCTGAGACCTCTTTAACAAGAACAGTTATTGTTAGACTCAAAATTCTTTCTTCGAAAGGTACAGAAGGTTTGACTAAGACATGAGTGGATAGCAGCTATAGAGGCCTCCAGAAGATGGTGTGGATCTACTGTTCTGTTCATGCAGGGGTTCAAGATGAAAGTGCTTACATTGTGGCTAACATTTTGAAGTCTTCCCTGCAACAGATGAAGCAATTCATAGACTGCAGAACTTTGAAATCAAATGAGGGTTTAGCAGAGGGGAGTACACGATAGGATAGAGCAGTAGTGTGTACAATTGAGCTATAGGAAGCATCAGTAGCCACAACCTTCACCAGTTGCTGAGAAAGACAGCATCTATGCTAGGAGTGCAGTGAAGTCTATTTTTAGGAACAGAACAGGCAAGGTGAAATGTTTGACCATGCAACTTGATTCACCTGACATCAGATTCATACCTTTCTGCAGTCAGCAGGGAAAAAAACTTGATTGAGATGGAAAGCACCCATAATTAGGCTGGGGAAACTCTGAACTATTACTAATGTTCATCTTGCAAGATGTTTGAAATGTGGTGCTACCATATAATAGAAACAATGAGTTGAATAGAAAGAAGACCCAATGACAATGTCCTCATGGACAAATATTGAAAATGATACAGAAACAAAGATTGAGTTGGCTGGGACACAATACATAACATGAAAGTCTTCTACAGAATATACTAGAGGACAAGATTCAGCAGAAAAGAGGAATGGTGGGGACTCGCCTTTACATCTCGGGCATGCAGAGACATTAAAGCACGAACCTATGCTGAAATGAAGAGAGCTGCAGAGGATAGGGTCAAATGTGGAGACATGCTCAGGTAACCTTACAACCAGTCTCAGGACTGATCAACCAGACGACCTTGCAAGATTTTAACTTGCATGTACCCTCCCTATTATTGAAAGATGTGAACTTGTACATATTGATTTGAATTTCTACCAGCATTAGAATAGACCTGTTAATTTTTGTGTATGTATTTTACCATGCTTGTACAAAAAAATCAGCTATGCAGAAGGTAGTCATTTATATTCTGTTAGATTGTGCAAATATTTTTCTGTCAAATTATTTGAAGCATTTCAGATTTGATGTTGTTAATCATTTGAATGACTACGCTTAAACATGTCATATTTCACGGTCTGGTTCACATGGCTGAACTTCATGAGATTGGCACCCTTCACCCTAGCTGAAGACAGTGTCAGCTTTGCTATATAGAATTTAGATACATATAATGAACTGCCACCTGGAGAGAGTTTGGGCTCCGTGAGGTGTGTAGCGCCCAAGACACACCGTTATTGAATGATGGGAGCTGGTACTACAAACTGCAATAACGATGCCTCAGCGACCTTCTAGGTTATGGGACTGATGATGATGAATCATTTGATTTGCTGTCAGTGTGTATTTGGTTTGGTCAAACTGAGTAAGAAAGCTGACCTTCCATTTATTAGATCCTGGAACATAGATTTAATGTCTGTAAAAATGAGATTTAAATATGCAAAAGTGTTTGATTATATGAAGGTTCAACAAGGGTAAAAATATCAAAATGCAGGTGATGGAACTTGCAGACCAAAAAATGTTTCATGTAAGGGTCATTACTTAAGGCAATAAACAAACAAAAGTAGCACACATTATAGAACAAAAACTGCTTTTTCCTATTACACATACAGCATATATGGAGAGAAAATAGAAAGTCAGTCATTCAAATGTTGAAATCTTTGCTAGAGTATATCACTGACATTTTAAGAACTGAGTAGTAGTTTAAGGTAAGAGCAGAAACAGACAAGGAATGTGTACCTGTACGGAAGGTAGGCTGTTTCTGTAAGAACACAAAAACTATATTTTTAACATCTGTGTTTGCCAGCCTTCATTGGTCTCCAGTTCTACTGCAGTCTTATTTTTGTCTGGTTTTTGCAGTGGCTCTATTCTTGTCAGCCAGGATCCATACAGGGATTGTAATGTAGTAATTTCCAATATTGACTGACTTACTCACTCCTTTTCTGCCATGGGGTGTAAGTCAATCTTCTATCTTGTGATGTGGTTTGCCTTTTTTTTTTTCTCTCTTCTTCTTGGGGTTCCTTACAGATTTTTCAGAATGGGGTAGCCAACCCCATGTGTAAACTTTAGTTGCCTCTTACAACATGCAGGGCAGGTTACAGTGTTACTATTATTTGCACTTTTGGGCTGCAGTAACACCAGCAGACGCTTTCCCAATATTAATAGTTGAAATTGATGTAAACAACTTGAGCTGTAATAATTTCAATGGTCTTATAGTGATGATTTGATTCAATCTTGACTCGTATAAGTAATCTCTGTGACTGTAATCTGATGGTCAGTAGATAATTTCCATATATATTTCTACAAAATAATAATGTTTGCTTAGGTCTCTGAAGTCCGTTGCATCGGTAGGCCACATCCATGACCCACTGCTGCGGTGTGGTTCCAGGCCTCGTTCAAAGCGGAGGTGGAGGTTGCTATCTGCTGGTGCCATACTTTGTGGGGATGGCTTCTTCTGCTCCTCCAGCCGGTCGGGGGAAAGACGTTTGGAGCTGAGGAATGACTTGTGTAGTATCTTGTGGGCCGGGGTTTTCTGGTCCAGCCATACAACACGACTGAACAAAGAAACTCTGTGGCATCAAGTGTTTCTGAAATTGGGATGGGACCTGTTTTAGCAGAGATCTCTGCGTTGCAGGTGTAGCCATGCCATCGAATGTACAGTGCAACTACAAACTGGGACAGGAAGTATGGATGGCATGCACCATTCATTTGCCTTATGAAAACAAAGCGCAAGTGAATGTAATGGACTTCTTGTGAAACAAATATTGGCAAAGCTGAGAAAAGTATAAAGTATTATTTAATGAGATGATTTTTCTAAATGAAATCTACCTATGATTTGCTATGGTTGATTCATTTCAATGTTAGCTTCATTTCATGTTATTTAATTATTTGTGTTTATTTGTGTTTATATATATATATATATATATTTATATATATATAATCTGTGTGTGTGTGTGTGTATATACACTACTGTATATTGTTCTATCAGTCTTCCTTGTTGTTCCATATCTTTAAAGATGTGGCCTGCATTTGAAAGTGATTTCATTCTATGTATGAGAGCTGCATCTTAAATGGCATATTGTTTTATGGCAAGAGTTCTCAGACAAATAGCTGTTTTGTATAAAACAGAGCATGGAACTTAGTACAGTCGTCGTAGCTATTTTTCTGTAATTTAAAAAAAAAATGTGACTAAAAACAATATTGTAAATTAAATGTAACTTCACTTTTTAAAAAAGGCAAAAATTTTATTTTGGGTACTTTCCTTATCTCTCTATTCCCTGTGGCAGTGTGCTTTATACTCTGACTTCAGCATGCATTTTATGTAAGGGTCTGCTTCCTCCTGCATTTTCTAAGGGTTTGCATCCCAAAAGTAACAGCTGGTGCTGTGATGGGGGGCAAGCCCAGCACCTTCGAATTGTGAGCCGTGTCACTTAATCACGAACTCACGCCATCCCCAAACTACAATTAAATGGTGTATGTCAATGTAGTAAATAAGCATACATGATAAACTCCTTATTTGAAAGACCAACCATTCTGAACACAGAATTACTAAGTTAACATACACATTAAAAATCTGGCAAAGATGGCGCCGTAACTGGCTGCGAAACTACATTTCTCTACTGTTTTGGATCATTATGGATGCCGCCAGACCACGGATTTGCCTGGAATTCACTAGTCGACGACTTACACTTGTGTTCACGGATACGTGGAGTTGTTTTCCGTCTGGACTTGTTATTTCGTTTTTTTTGGTGTGATTTCTTCCATCCGTTTATCCTGGTCTGGACGCCGGCTGAATGGCGCTACGCTTAAACTAGTTATACCTGTGTCGTATCTCACGGGTTAGTTCTGCCGGTTCACCTTCACGAATTTGGCGTGTGGGAATTTTAGATGCTACTATGATGAACTGAATACAGCTGGGGAGAGATGCCAGACTCACTCACACGCTGAGTGTTGTCCATACGACCTCTTGTGGTTATCGAAAAGGCACGACAAACTGCGTTAGATGCCTTCCCACCTTTCTACCCTGCGGGTTACATGTTTACGGAAAGGCTTCGGTGGTAACCCTGAGGCAAAATCTGCATCCTATGCTATCTCCAGTCGTCTCGATGAATGTCTTGCCACTGGCAAAAGGTAGCTTAGGCTCTGTGAGTGAGATTGACAAAAGGCTCAGTTTCTTCCTCACTTTAATCCAAATCACCCATTTCAGCGGATACAGCAAGAGATACGACTGTCCACACGGCTGAACAAAGAGAGTGGTCTTCATCACTTGTGATGGACAAACACAAAAACATACACATATTTTTATATTGTGTTTTTATTTAACCAAGAATCAACTAAAGAAGTAGAAATGTGAGGAGGCTTTCAAATGAAAACCGTACTTATATATTTTTTTTTTTAGTAAACTTATTCTAAAAAAGTAAACCACACCTATACCATTTGTTGATGTAGTCACCATTGTGTTCCATACAAGTCTCCCAACATCTATAAAGTTTAATGGATTCCTGTAAAAAAAAAAAAGATTCCTTGATCGCGCGTGTACCACCTGCTAGACCGCGTTCATCGGACCTGAAAGTCTTTCCTTCCAGTGCCTGTTTTAGTCGTCCAAAGATGTGGAAATCACTTGGGGCTAGGCCTAGTGAGTACAGCGGATGTGGTAAACTGAAAGTGGAGGTCCTCAGTGGTTGCACCCAATGCACGGGCAGTATGGGGTAGATCATTGTCGTGTTAGAAAATGACACCTTTACTCGGAAGTCCATTTTTGCATTTGATTGCGGGATGATGATTCATGAGACTATCTGTATATGTGACACTGGTGTCAGTGCTCCCCATGAGCATGTCGTGCTCTAAAATAACACTTCGTTCATACCTTCCCTGCAGCTTGCTGTGTGTGAAACTTCTTCGGTTTTGGTGATCAGAGATGGCGCCATTCTTTGCTCGCTCTCATTTCAGGCTCACAATTCTTGCTAGGAAACCATCACCTTCTGCCTCAAAAGTCCATGACAGACATGAACACGTTATTTCAATTCTGGAGTAGGCTGCTGTGACACTCACCTTGCAGACACTTTGTGGATGATGTGATGTGCAGAACTTTGATGTCCAGATGTACAGCAATTTCAGTCAGTCAATCAACGATTTTCCTTTACAAGGTGGACAATGGATGCAATTGACTCTGTGGTCTGTCATACACTTATTCGAGTGAAAGGCATACATCGCCGTGCTGAACCTTTGACAATGAATTATTATAGGTTTCACCCCTTAACTGACGAACAGAATCCTGCTCCTCTTTGGTGCATGTCAATGGCAGGGCGGCCATCTAACTGCAATTATGACGTCATGTTCGTCTGCACCGTGATGGCACGTGCAGAACACGCTTGACATCCTTAGCAACCAAGTTACAATACAAAGGCATGGTTTTTCTAATTTCTATCCCACTTTAAGGGTTATCATTTGAAGCCCACTTGTACATTTGTGAACATAAGAATCAGTAAACAGCTTGTATACTGGCACTTGAAATGTGCACAATGCAGTACTGTTACAGGAAAACATTATTTTCCTGCTTTCAAAAGTTCAATAGTTGACCAAAGCACTTTATCTGTTCACAAAAATATTTTGTTCACTTTGTTCATTGAAACACTGTTCATTGAAACACTTTGTTCATTGAAACAATTTGAGATGACCTTCTCTACCAAAATTACTAGAAGTCAAATCAGCTGTCCTTTCCATACAAGTTTTTTTCTGTTGCTGTTTTCTATAGATGCGTCATCCTCACTATTAGCAAATTATTTGTATGAAGGTTTATTTTTGTGTATCTTAAAATGATCATTTAGTGACTCAACTTTTCTGCCAAAGTTTTCTCTAGATTGTCATTTAGTGACTCAACTTTTCTGTCAGATACATTTTCCTCTAGATAATCATTTAGTGACTCAACTTTTCTGCCAAAGTTTTCTCTAGATTGTCATTTAGTGACTGAACTTTTCTGTCAGTTTTCTCTCTTCTCTTTGACTGGGAAGAAAATGATGGCACATGACTGGAAAACTTTGTGAATATTTCTTGAGTACCTACGCTCCACAGGAAGTTGGAAGTAATTTGATTTGATTACTTCCCCCCTTGAGATAGTCATGCTATCTTGAATGGGTTATACTGAGTTAGTGATGGTAAGATCTGATCTAAACTCTATGTAGATTTCCAATGAAGAATGGTGAATGTACACTGATAAATTAAGACTATACATCTGTGTAAGATACCTCCTGTTATATCATAGCATAAATGCTGGTGCCTTTGTGACAATCGTTGTGTCATTGTTTCTTATCTGTGTCATTTAGCAATCATACATCATGTGATATCAGTAATAATAATATTTGAACTCAGTTTTGTGCACATTGTCTGGATATTTTGTTATTGTTCTTCAGTTAGCAAACTACTGCTAGTTCATGGCCCATAGCAAACTACTGCTAGTTCATGGCCCATAGCAAACTACTGCTAGTTTATGGCCCATAGCAAACTACTGCTAGTTCATGGCCCATAGCAAACTACTGCTAGTTCATGGCCCATAGCAAACTACTGCTAGTTCATGGCCCATAGCAAACTACTGCTAGTTTATGGCCCATAGCAAACTACTGCAAGTTCATGGCCCATAGCAAACTACTGCTAGTTCATGGATCATAGCAAACTACTGCTAGTTCATGGATCATAGCAAACTACTGCTAGTTCATGGATCATAGCAAACTACTGCTAGTTCATGGATCATAGCAAACTACTGCTAGTTCATGGATCATAGCAAACTACTGCTAGTTCATGGATCATAGCAAACAGCTGCTAGTTCATGACATATAGCAAACAGCTGCTAGTTTGTGACCCATTTGTTACTGTTCTTCAGTGAGCAAACAGCTGCTAGTTCGTGACCCATTTGTTACTGTTCTTCAGTTAGCAAACAGCTGCTAGTTCGTGACCCATTTGTTACTGTTCTTCAGTTAGCAAACAGCTGCTAGTTCGTGACCCATTTGTTACTGTTCTTCAGTTAGCAAACAGCTGCTAGTTCGTGACCCATTTGTTACTGTTCTTCAGTTAGCAAACAGCTGCTAGTTCGTGACCCATTTGTTACTGTTCTTCAGTTAGCAAACAGCTGCTAGTTTGTTACTCCTCGACTTTTTCTCTGCATACTTTGTGTCTGGATGTTGTCCTGAGAATGGATTGCATTGTCGTAGTTTACAGCTTGACTGCGATATTACCACCTTTTGATCCATTACAACTGACTTCAGCAGGCATTTTTGGGTACCGGGCTAGCCTTCCCTTTTCGATCCCTTCTACTTCGTCAGTCGTCTGCTCTGTTGCAGCCTGTTATCCTTTTATTTTTAACAAAAATAACTGTTTGTGACCTATTTACTGACTTGCCCTTGTAAGTTAGCAAGTTTCTATATGGAAAAGTATATAGAGAAAAGCACCTATGTTATATTTAACATAATCAGACATCATTGCACTCCAGGCAAACCCTTAGGTGATCAACCATCTTTAAGTAGACGGTGAAGTCTGAATGCTCAATGTTCTTGTAGCTCTCTGGTTATATAGATATCTGATCTCACACACACCCATCTGATCTCACACACACCCATCTGATCTCACACACACCCATCTGATCTCACACACACACCCATCTGATCTCACACACACACCCATCTGATCTCACACACACACCCATCTGATCTCACACACACACACCCATCTGATCAACCACACACACACCCATCTGATCAACCACACACACCCATCTGATCAAGAACACACCCATCTAATCTCACACACGCCCATCTGATCTCACACACGCCCATCTGATCTCACACACGCCCATCTGATCTCACACACGCCCATCTGATCTCACACACACACCCATCTGATCTCACACACACACCCATCTGATCTCACACACACACACCCATCTGATCAACCACACACGCCCATCTGATCTCACACACGCCCATCTGATCTCACACACGCCCATCTGATCTCACACACGCCCATCTAATCTCAAACACGCCCATCTGATCTCTCACACACGCCCATCTGATCTCACACACACACGCCCATCTGATCTCACACACACACGCCCATCTGATCTCACACACACACACGCCCATCTGATCTCACACACACACACGCCCATCTGATCTCACACACACACACGCCCATCTGATCTCACACACGCCCATCTGATCTCACACACACACCCATCTGATCTCTCACGCACACACACACCCATCTGATCAAGCACGCACACACACACCCATCTGATCAAGCACGCACACACACACCCGTCCATCTGATAAAGCACACACACACACCCATCCGTCTGATAAAGCACACACACACACCCATACCCATCTGATCTCCCACACACACACACACACCCATCTGATCTCACACACAACACACACCCATCTGATCTCACACACACCCGTCTGATCTCACACACACACACACACACACCCGTCTGATCTCACACACACACACACACACCCGTCTGATCTCCCACACACACACATACCCATCTGATCTCTCACACAATACACACCCATCTGATCTCACACACACACACACACACCCCCATCTGATCAAGCACACACACACACCCATCTGATCTCACACACACACATACCCATCTGATCTCTCTCACACACACACACCCATCTGATCTCTCTCTCTCACACACACACACACACCCATCTGATCAAGCACACACACACACCCACCCATATCTGATCAAGCACACATACACACACAGACGCCCCCATCTGATCAAGCACACACACACACCCATCTGATCAAGCACACACACACACCCACCCATCTGATCAAGGCCCCCAAAGCTCCATTATGCCCAGCTAAACCTATATTTGAAGCCAATCTCCTGCAGTTACAGGATAACTGATTCACCTGTTGAAGTGTCATTACCTAACAAGTGCTCATTGAGTCCTTTCCGCATGTCCTCTTTTGTTTTTACCAAACATTAACAATAATAATAATAGATAATAGTAATATTAACAATGAATGAACATTAGTTACAAGATTACGAAATTTTCACATCACAATACACAAATGTGATTAAAATTGGTTTTGCAATATGTCACCACCATTTGAAGTGTCAAGAGTTGTTCTTTATATTGTTCTTTGCCAATGTCCACAATGAGTAGATTTACTGTTTTAGCGCCCTGAAAAGGATGTTAAGTGCCGGGTTGCAGTAGCTTTCCTTACATCATGATGAAGATGGAACGGGGTCCTCCAGGTGATTGTTCTATGCTTGGCTTCATCTGCGTGTCACTCACTACTAAGGGGATCACGTTGATCTCTCACCTCGTTAGCCAGGCTCCCATGAAAACAGCCAGTTTCCAGGAAGGGCTACTAGGAAGCCGAGGTGAGGATTTTGACCAGTATGTTTTGCCTGGCCCTGACTAACATGTCTGGTCAATATATTTTGCTTGACCAGACATTAGTCTTTGCTTGCATCTCTTTGCAAAGGCCCTGGGTTTGATTGCTGCTATTGACACACTCCAGTTGACATAGCTGTAAGTTTGGTACCTGACTTACTGTTACAGAAGGGAAAGCAGGTAGAAAGTTAACAGGTCCCACTTACACACTCATAAAAAAAAAACTGACTTGATACAATAAAGTCTCACACTTCATCCCCGACAGTAGACTCAACTACCTTAAGTGTAAACATAATAAATTCTCCAGAAAAATTAACTATTTTCTTTCATCGTAATCATTCCAGACAGTTAACAAAGAGCAATAAATGTTTACAAGCCAATCTGGCATCAGCTCACAGGTACAGCAAGCATTAATGTAGGAAAGATTCAGTGACTCATTCCTTTAAACAAGAGAGAACATTTAATTACCAGTTTGACTGCTTTTTCTAATCACATGCATCACATTAGTGGCAGTGAAAGGTTTCTCAATTCATAAAAGCAAACGTGGATTTCAAAAACTTCATGCCCGCTTCCCATCTGTGTTTTCTATACTGTAAGGTCATTTACTTCATGCCCACTCTCCATCTGTGTTTTCTATACTGTAAGGTCATTTACTTCATGCCCGCTCTCCATCTGTGTTTTCTATACTGTAAGGTCATTTACTTCATGCCCGCTCTCCATCTGTGTTTTCTATACTGTAAGGTCATTTACTTCATGCCCACTCTCCATCTGTGTTTTCTATACTGTAAGGTCATTTACTTCATGCCCACTCTCCATCTGTGTTTTCTATACTGTAAGGTCATTTACTTCATGCCCACTCTCCATCTGTGTTTTCTATACTGTAAGGTCATTTACTTCATGCCCACTCTCCATCTGTGTTTTCTATACTGTAAGGTCAATTACTTCATGCCCACTCTCCATCTGTGTTTTCTATACTGTAAGGTCAATTACTTCATGCCCGCTCTCCATCTGTGTTTTCTATACTGTTAGGTCATTTACTTCATGCCCACTCTCCATCTGTATTTTCTATACTGTAAGATCATTTACTTCATGCCCGCTCCCAAACTGTGTTTTCTATACTGTAAGGTCATTTACTTCATGCCCACTCTCCATCTGTGTTTTCTATACTGTAAGGTCATTTACTTCATGCCCACTCTCCATCTGTGTTTTCTATACTGTAAGGTCATTTACTTCATGCCCACTCTCCATCTGTGTTTTCTATACTGTAAGGTCATTTACTTCATGCCCACTCTCCATCTGTGTTTTCTATACTGTAAGGTCAATTACTTCATGCCCGCTCTCCATCTGTGTTTTCTATACTGTTAGGTCATTTACTTCATGCCCACTCTCCATCTGTATTTTCTATACTGTAAGATCATTTACTTCATGCCCGCTCCCAAACTGTGTTTTCTATACTGTAAGGTCATTTACTTCATGCCAGCTCCCCATCTGTGTTTTCTATACTGTAAGATCATTTGTCTGCAGTATTTTTTGTTGGTATTGTTTCCCATATTTGTTTAGGCTGTTAATCATTTTTGTGTGTGGACTTTATTTGTTTTGTTGTTGCTATGATATGATGTGAAGTATTGTTAGCTCAAGTTTTTGTCATTGTTTTATTTTCCTCATTGTTGCTATGATTTGAGGTGAAGTATGTGTACCTCTTCCATTTTGATATTGTATTTGGGTGTAGCAAAAGCACCTTTTCAGGTAAAAAAAAATTGTGCTCTTATTTGTATTTTAGTATATATATTTTGTACTTGAATTGCTGGAGAATTGTGAATTGTTGTCTTTGCTGTGACTTTTATATCATTTTAATTATACAAAAACAATCATCTGCCTTAATTGTTTATAGATGTTTACAAATGTTCTTTCTTGAACATGTCAACCAGTATAAACTTTATGTTCAAATGAGACATTTCCTGTACCAACATGTTCAAGTGAGACATTTCCTGTACCAACATGTTCAAGTGAGACATTTCCTGTACCAACATGTTCAAGTGAGACATTTCCTGTACCAACATGTTCAAGTGAGACATTTCCTGTACCAACATGTTCAAGTGAGACATTTCCTGTACCAACATGTTCAAGTTAGACATTTCCTGTACCAACATGTTCAAGTTAGATATTTCCTGTACCAACATGTTCAAGTTAGACATTTCCTGTACCAACATGTAACTGGGGCTGGTACTTTATCTCATATGGTGTCATCTATAAAAAGATATCCACGAAATTATAGCATTTGTTTAGCCATCCCCTCCATGGCCATCTGTCCTTTTCTGATTGACTCTACCTGGCTCATGGACATCTACTCAATATGAACTTGATTGACTCCACCTGGCTTGTGGACATCTACTCCATATGAACTTGATTGACTCCACCTGGTTTGTGGACATCTACTCCATATGAACTTGACTCCACCTGGCTTGTGGACATCTACTCCATTTGAACTTGATTGACTCCACCTGGCTTGTGGACATCTACTCCATATGAACTTGACCACACCTGGCTTGTGGACACTAGTTACTAAATATTGTACATTACAAGCCTTATCTCACTGTTAAATACAATTGAAATAATTTTAACTTAATGTTTTGCAGTCAGTAAAACACTAAAGCTATGGAAACATTTAAATATCCAAGAATTATGCATATACTGTGGGTTTCCTAAGTTTTGGACACTCCCTTAACTGGCACTATCATTACTTTTAATATTAAAACAGTCAACCAAAAATGAAAGTTTTGACAAAGGCAAAATAATGATGTGACAAAACTTTAAAAGCAACTATAGATATTTGATCATGGAATCATAATTGTATCAATAATAATCTTTGGTTGTTTATTCAAGCTTTTGTTAGATCATGCTGTTTATCTATGTGGACATCATTTCAACTGAAATACCCCCCTGCTACTATGTCTACATTTGTTCACTTTCTACATACCCAACTCTCTCTCCTCCTCTCTTTACACTACGCTGCTGCCTCCTGTGGACGTTTTTAATGTCATTTTCATATGCTTATACTCTAGCAAATATAATTGCATGTTTATTTAAGACTTATATGGGATTGTTTATATGGGGTCTATTATGTTCATGTTTGTGCTAGGATATTTATTCATGTTCTGTTGTACAGAACCAAAAGTCACTATACTCCCAACAGACCTAGAGGTGATCAGTCTCTTTTAGGAAATGGCGAAGGGCATGCATGAATGCTAATGGTTTCTTGTAACTCACTTGTTGCTCAAACTCATGCAAGTTTTGGATTGTCAATTCATCCAACTGCAGTACTATCACCAAACTTGTAGCCATCAATTAGCCGTCAAAGCCAGAAGTTAGCTTTGTCATTATCATGAACCCCAACGTGATTAGGACACAATACCTCTGAATGTTTGAGGCCTCTGTCAACTAAAACTGCATATCTATCCCTTCTGTATCTTATAAAAGCAAGGATTAAGGCCATCCCTTCTGTACCTTACAAAGCAAGTCGGGTTTAAGACCATCCATTCTGTACCTTAAAAAGCAAGTCAGGTTTAAGACCATCCATTCTGTACCTTAAAAAGCAAGTCAGGTTTAAGACCATCCATTCTGTACCTTAAAAAGCAAGTCAGGTTTAAGACCATCCATTCTGTACCTTAAAAAGCAAGTCACGATTAAGACCATCCCTTCTGTACCTTTCAAAGCAAGTCAGGATTAAGATCATCTCTTCTGTACATTACGAAACACGGGTTTAAGAGCTATCTTCATTCTCATACTGGAGGTGAAACTTTTTTAAAAGTGAGACAGGCTGTGAATTTTTCCTGATAGATCATCTCTCTAGTCTCATGCACAATTTTTTTGTTTTTGTTTAATTTTGTTTGAACTTTGTGAATGAATTCACGTAATTTTCACTACAATTATCACATTTATTTGTAGAGTGCACATATTTGACATGGTGATCTGTTTTTTGGTTATTCTTTAGCTCTTTGAGTTTATTTAACACATAGATTATTCAGCAGATGAATATAATGTTTGCATGGCACTTTAGCAAATATTCATTCAGAAGATTAGTGCTTCCATGCAAAATATAAGTTTCAGTTATTAAAGATATATGCAATCTCAAGGTTTTGAACTTATTTTTGCTCAGAAACTCCATGGTTACCTTTGAAAAAAATCTACATCACTGTTGAAAGTATTTACACCCTGTAGTCTATATAATCTTGCACATTTTTGGGATTATTATAATCTTTTTATTTCAATTAAAAGCCAAGTGATGTTTGGGTACTTCTTCTTCTTCTGCGTACACAGTCAGACAGCAACCATTATTTTTTCGAAAAAAGCGGCGGTCGTCCTGAGACTCTCGCCACTACCATAGAGCTTGTCTTGCAGTTCCACTGGCAATGGCCACATCTGCTCTCTCTGATCCCCGTATGTCGGGCAGTTCTGCAGCAGATGTTCAGTTGTCATTTTACCAGTACCGCACGGGCATTCGTCGGTACACCCTATCTTCAATTTGTTGAATAGGTGGTACCTCAGTCTATTGTGGCCAGTGCGAAGTCTGAAGACAACGACCTGCTCTCTTCGGTTCAACTGGTAATAGGCATCGTTTTTGGTGTAACCAGTATGTTCGGTTTCCCATTTGGTAATGTACCTGGCTTTGATAAGCCGTTTTGACTCTTCGTACGTCATACTGGTATCTGTTTGTGGTAGCCTTGCACCTTCTTTTGCCAGTCTGTCTGCCTCCTCGTTGCCTTGGATGTTGCAGTGTGACGGAACCCACTGTACCACTACCCTTTTTGGTGCGGACAGCTGGCACAGTTTGCAGAGTGCTGCTCTTAAGTCATTAAGCTCAGTGTTTTTCTGGCTTTTTAGCGCTGTGACTACGGCGAGAGCATCTGTCAGCAAGACTATGTGGCTCTCATTTTCACTGTGTGTTGCCATTTCTTCCACTGCCGCCCTCAGTGCCTCTGCCTCCGCTCTGAAATTGCTTGTGTACTTACCAGTAGCGAATGACAGTGTTATTTTTCTGCCATTTGGTAGGTTCAGGAATGCTCCTGCCCCTCCGTTCTGTGTAGTGTTTGTTACAGAACCGTCGGTGTATGCATGGGTCCAGTCCATGCTTGGGTAGCTTTTCGTTATGAAGCTTAGGGTAGTGTCTCTCCTTTCTTTTTCGGTCTGGCAGTTTTTGTTTGCAATACCTGGTATATTTTCTACCACCTCTGGAAATATATCCTGCCTCCAAGTAGGTTTTCGTACAGTAGTGATGGGTTTTGGTGTTGTTAGTGTGTTTATGGGATCTTCGTGCATCTTTGCTTTGGCTATTTCTGCAAAGTTTCTCCGCTTTAGTTTCCCAGTTCCCAAATTGTTTAGCCTCTGGTACATTGGATGGTCCGTCAGTCTTCGGAGTTTCTCTGACTGCAGCTGGGCTCTGCAGTCTCTTCTGTCGGTCATGGATTGCAGTTTTGTAATCTTTTCAAGTTCTACAATTGGCGTTGACTTCATGCCACCTGTTATGATTCTCATAGCTTGGTTTTGAAGTTTGTTAACTTTATCGAAGTTCGCCTTCGCTGCTGTTGTCCATGCCGCGATGCCATACTCGAGAACTGGTCTCACTCTTCCAGTGTACAGTTTCTTTAGTATGCCTTCGTCTGCTCCCCAGCTTGTGCCAGCAAGTTTCCTCATGATCGCCATTCTTTCTCTGGCTTTCATTCGGTTTCTCTCAATCTGACTTTTCCATGTCATGCGCCGATCAAATGTGACTCCCAGATAGGTTGGGTTGTCGTTTGGCTGCAGGATTTTGCCATTTAGGCTTAATTTGGTACTTTGGGGTTTTAATGAGAGCGAGAATATTGTGCACGTGGTTTTCTCCTCGTTTATTTTGACCAGCCATGAGTTCGCCCACTCTTCCAGCGATGTTAGGGCCGTTTGCATCCGATTTCTTCCTATGGTGAGATTCTTTTCAGAAGTCCACATAGCCAGATCGTCTGCAAACATTGAGCTATGGACTCTTCTTGGTATATTCTCTGTAATATCGTTTATATATACCAGGAAGAGTGTGGGGGACAGTACTCCCCCTTGGGGTACTCCCTGCTCGAGTGTCACCTTTTTGCTCATCTGCCCTTGTACTTGGACTCTGGCCGTTCTTTGTTTGAGGTAGTGGTTGATCCACTTGTACATCTTCCCACAAACATCACTTCTTCTTAGCTTGACTCTAAGTCCGTCCTTCCAGACTTTGTCAAATGCCTTTTCCAGATCCACCCAAACAGCTACTGTGTGTTTCTGTGCCTGGTAGGCATCTTCTATCTCCTGGGCTATGAGGATGACCTGGTCCTCAGTGGATCTGTGCTGTCTAAAGCCGGCTTGCTGTGGAATTAGTATTCGTTTTTCTTCCAGATGCCACATCAGTCTGGTGTTTATCATCCGTTCCATCAGCTTGCCGACACAGCTCAGTAGGCTTATGGGCCTGTATCCATTCGGATCTGTTTTGTCCTTTCCTGTTTTTGGTACTGGTACCAGTATTGCATCCTTCCATGCCTGGGGTACAATACCCCTTTTCCAGCTTTGGTTCAGGACTGATAGTAGTTTTTTCTTCGCTGTTTGGCCCAGCCCCATCAGCATTTCGTTTGTTATCCCGTCTTTTCCGGGAGATTTCCTTTTCTTTAGTGTTCTCATAGCCTCTTCCATTTCGCGCATGGTTAGTTTGGCCATCATGTGCTCTTCAGGAGCCGTATTTACGTTTTCGTGTCCTTTTAGCTCTTCGCTAATATCTGTATGCTTATCTGCAGGGACCTCGATGTGGTTTGCTCTGGCATAGTGATCGACAAAGGCGTTTGCGGCTTTCTTACCTGTGATCAAGTTCTCGCCCTGCTTGATAGTAATTTGTTTATTTGACGGGGTTTCGTCGTTCATGGCTCTGACTAGCTTCCATAGCTTGTTCCCTTCTTTGTCCAGGTTTAAACTTTCTGTTTTATTTTTCCAACTTTCTCTTGCTGTTTGCTTGAGAGTGTGTTTGTACTTCGCCGTGGCGGCTTTGAGGGCGATGTTTGCCTCCATGGATTTTTCACGTTCTGCTACGTTCCTAGCATTTGTTACTGTATCTTCCACTTTCTGCAACTCATCATTCCAGTAGGGCTTATAGTTTTTATGTTTGGGTACAAGATTGTCAGATTGCACCCAGTTATAATGCTCTGTGAATTATACAGAGGATCTACATTATGTTTAAAATCATCTCAGAAATAGAAAAGAAAGCAGTGATTTGATGGAAATGCTGGCAAACTTGACCTGCTGTTATTGGTTTACTTCTTAGTTGACCTGTACTTATACAGGGGCAGATGCCCATGTGCAGGTCACAGCTCTGGTATGAGCTGGATTCAGCCGGGAAAGGGTATCCTGCTTAGGGGGCTAGGCTCGAGCAGCTTTTAATACTCTGCTGCATTGGGACAAGCGCTTACAGAGGGTGGTTAACCAATGTGCAAGTCCATCTTAACAGACTCAAACACTAGAGCAAAGTAAACCCACAATATGTAGGTGCCATCTAAGCTGCTCTAAACAAACCACCTAACCATGGCCGGTGTTATGCCATGACACACAGTCACTTCTTACGACATTCTCTCTGTGAGACAGTGGTGCTATTCTTGTCTTTGTCATCCACAATGACCTCGACAGACCACTCTGGAATATGGTTTACTAGTGTGCTCAAATCTTGTAATGTTTCTCCCCCAAACACCTACACAAATGAGATTAAGTAAACACTACTGTGCTGTAAAAAAGATCCTTCACGTCATATGGCATAGGAAATATGGTGTTAAAGTCCATATTATTTTGTAACCCACTGCACTTAGTGGATGATGTGATCGTCACTCCGGCTGCCTTTACTTCTTGAACTGAACCGGTACTCATTTAAGGCTAGGTCGACCAGTGCTGTGCTATTATTTAGATATTAATAATGTGAACATTGCTCACCGGATTCATTTCTTGACATGTTGCCCTTTAGTTTTTGACAAGATTTCATATTTAACTTGTTTCTTATTGCTCTATCCCATTTGTTGTCTTATTGTTTTCAACTGTAGATAAAGTTGAAGATTCATGTTATTTCAATTGTTTCAAGAAACAGAATTAATGCAACTAAAAAAAAAAATACAAAATATGAAATGTGAACATTTGGTTTTTTCATTTTTTGAAATATAAAACTAGACTTGCAGAACAAATGCGTGCATGGTGTATGTGCTGGTTCTCGCAAATATTGAAATATACGAGTAGTAGTCACAACCAGTGATATTTGTAAACAGATTATGTTATACAAAGGTTATGTTTGTACTCGCACTCGTATTGATATTTTTGTAGTACAGCAGAACTAACAGATGAAGGTTGTCTCTATGCAACCAGCTGTATCATTGAACTAGCTACCAACCAGCTGTATCATTGAGCTATCTATCCAACCAGCTGTATCATTGTTCTATCTATCCAACCAGCTCTATCTATCCAACCAGCTGTATCATTGTTCTATCTATCCAACCAGCTGTATCATTGATCTATCTATCCAACCAGCTGTATCATTGATCTATCTATCCAACCAGCTGTATCATTGTTCTATCTATCCAACCAGCTCTATCTATCCAACCAGCTGTATCATTGATCTATCTATCCAACCAGCTGTATCATTGATCTATCTATCCAACCAGCTGTATCATTAATCTATCTATTCAACCAGCTGTATCATTGATCTATCTATCCAACCAGCTGTATCATTGATCTATCTATCCAACCAGCTGTATCATTGATCTATCTATCCAACCAGCTGTATCATTGATCTATCTATCCAACCAGCTGTATCATTGATCTATCTATCCAACCAGCTGTATCATTGATCTATCTATCCAACCAGCTGTATCATTGATCTATCTATCCAACCAGCTGTATCATTGATCTATCTATCCAACCAGCTGTATCATTGATCTATCTATCCAACCAGCTGTATCATTGATCTATCTATCCAACCAGCTGTATCATTGATCTATCTATCCAACCAGCTGTATCATTGATCTATCTATCCAACCAGCTGTATCATTGAGCTATCTATCCAACCAGCTGTATTGTTGCATCATTCCAATCAAATGAAGACTTGCAACTGCTACACACATAAACTGCTACACACATAACTAATACAGATGAAATATTTGTGACAAGGCACATGCAAGCAGACAAAGACCCAACAGTGGCGACATAAAGTTGTGAGACATGGACATTAATTAAATCAATTACAAAAAAGGTCAGCTTATGAAATGAAGTGTAACAGAAGAATCTGGAACATATCTTGGACAGAAAAAAAAGACATTTTGTAATCGCTGAATATTACAGAAAATTGGATTATACACATTGCAAGAAAAAAGCTTGAGATATTTTGGTCAATTGAAGAGACATACTTTTCTGGAAATAGTGATAATGGAGGGCGTGGTTTTTGGTGGGAGGAAAAGAGGTCGACCATGAAAAAGATGGCATCAGGACATTACGGACAATCTGGGGATGTCTGTGTGTCGCAAGGTAGCTGTATCATCCTTTTTTTTTTTGCAACTCCCGCTACCAAGCCCTGAAAAGGGCTTTGCAAGTAGCAGGATGTTGTCAGAACTAAATGCATTGTGTTGCAGTTTACAGCTTGATTGTGATATTTGTACAGCTGTGTCACTGAGGTATGTGTGTCATTTGTGATGTTTTGTGTGGGGTGTTTGTGGCATGTTTTTGTGATATGTGCGGTTTATGGTGTTTCATGTGATGTTTGTGGTGTTTTAGGTGATGTGTTTGCTCATATTCTGTAAACTTTATGAATCTTTTTCACCTTCCTCGTGTCCTGCTTTCCTGTGATTTAAACAGTCCGTAATGCAGCAGCATCAGTTACCATTTCATTTGCCAGAGTGACTCTTTGAAAAGGGCTGACTGTATGACAGAGACAAGAATAGGACCACTACCACAGAGAGGTGACTAACAGTGCCATCTAACTCTCTACAGTAGAAGACTATTTTCTCATGGTTTTGCACACCCCACAATTCACACAGGCCAAAAGCCTGCTAATTGTGGAATAGCCACCTGGGTTTGAAAGAAAACTCTAGAAACAATATATAATATAGTACTGGAATAAGTCATTAACTTGTTTACACGTGGATCAAAAGAAGAAACTAACATATAGTTTGCCATGTTCCAAACATCAGTTAGCTGATTCCAGTGCTGATTTTTAAGAACATGCACCCATGTTTTCCAGAAACAAAGTGATTCCTCAAAATAATGTACATTCCCGAGACTACAAATTTATAACTCAACAACACATTCCTTCCACATGTGCATTATGTTCTACAAAATTGGTCAGGATTCATCCATCCCATATTATAGAGCATTTTCACAAAGTTGTAGATAGAATTGTCCCCGTTGCAGAATTCTGGACCTGGTCTCTCAGTTCTCCTTAAAACATAACGCTGCAACAATTGCTCTGCACCCATTCATACTTTGGACTGTCTCTTATCTTTTCCCATGAGACTTCAGTTGCTCTGACATCCTTTTCTATCATTCATGTTCCTCACTTTTTCCCTTTAACATCTTTATACTGGTTTAGCAGAGTCTGTATACAACCAGTTTCTTTTACATTCACTTGACCTAAAAATAACTATGCGTAGCCAATCTATTCTTGAATGCATTAATTGACCCTACCTCCACTATTTCCTGTGGCAATGCATTCCAAGCATTCACCATTTTTGTCCTTAATTCCCCAGCTGTATTGGTTATTTCAGCATTTGCATCTGGCTATCTGATATGAAGTATGTGATAAGTCTTCAGTCCAGCTGTGTTACTTCTTTGTTTCACTTTTGTCCTGCTTGTGCCTTTCAGCATCAGGTTATGAAGGTTTCTTGCCTGGACCCCAGTATGTGGTTCATACATGGGGAGCTTCACTTCTTCTGTTATGTCTACTAGCCATCTTTTGCATGAGAGGCCCTTCCCTCTGTATCCATTGATTCTGTATAGCTTGGGTTTCTCGCGGATACCACCTTGTATTTGGTATTTTCCATGGCCGAACCATATGGTTTGCCGTCTCTTGATGTCTAGCTCTGGTGTTTGCCTACTTTCTTGTTACTCCAAGCATTCATCACATGCATTTATATCTGTTGTTTTCATGTTTGTTAGTTACAATATTTCTTTTTTCTTTGTTACACTGTTTCTTTTATCTTTGTTTGTGAATGTCCAAATCTGGCACTGATAGCACAATGTGGGTAGGAATATCATGTTGTGTGCATCACTTGAATACTTGTATTCAATCAAGCAGGTCAGTAACTGATGCAAT
The DNA here is from genome assembly GCA_036924085.1 of Ariolimax columbianus. NCBI lineage: Eukaryota > Metazoa > Mollusca > Gastropoda > Stylommatophora > Arionidae > Ariolimax > Ariolimax columbianus. Next base: position 68,013,267 of record JAVGWX010000009.1, on the reverse strand, counting down.
GTGTGCAAAAGGTATCCTCTTGTTCTGCAAATCCATCCGTGGCCCGTTAGGTGCCGTTTCATGGTTTGCCTTTCAGACTTTCATTTGGCTATTAGTAGTAAGTTTGTGGGCGGTTTTCTTCCTGCAGTTTACTAAGCTTGAGGAAGGTGCAACTTTGGGGTTTCTAATCTAAGCTTTTCCTGTTGACATTTAGCCTACCCAGCAGTACAGGGTCTCCACTCTACCCATATCATAGTATGAGGTCTTGCTACTGGGTGCTTTCCATCATCGCCTCCGTGAGGTATGTCAACATCAATGTGTTACTTTGTTTCGGGCCACATTTCCTGGAGCTGATTTTGCATTAGTGGCAGAAATCAATTTTCCTTAAGTAAATTTTTGTGTGGCATGACCCAATAAATGTGTTTAGAGTAAGGTTCCCGGTTCCCCACTGTGTTCTATGTCACGTTTCTAGGACTTTACAAAACAGATAATGAATTTTAAAAAAAAATATTTTGGTAAAGACTACGTTTTAAACATGGTTGTTATTATCCAAACACAAGGAATCAGACTTCTTCACTTCATATTGATAACTCAATGTCCAAAAAAGAAAAGATCTCTGGAGTTGTGGCCCAAGGACGTCAGAAGGAATTTAATATCAAATCAATTCCTTTGATTAAACACTAAATACCTCTCTCATACATGCTGACGTACAAAGAATGCATCAAAATTGTGAGTCATAAATAAATATATTTATTATTTCTCGAGAACAAGTGTAGGGTGAAGAATATAAATGAATATGAAGAAGAAATAAAAGTGCTCATAGCAATTACTCAGTGAGACTATATAAGATGATGAAAAATAAAAGCAAATGACTTCTTTCTGTTACATGTGCAGCATCTTTCATACAAGAATCATTATTTTGTTTCTGTTTATAAGATGAACTAATGTACATAATAAACGTGAAAGAAATGAGTCAATGAAACACACCACAGATAAGCCTTGTAAATACTCGACCAAAGTATTTCTGCTTTTCACCGTTGAGGGGGGCGAAAAAAGTGTTTTTCTTTTTAAATTTAGAAATGGACACCAGGAATCTGTCACCTTCTTCTGATAACAGACATGGATTATATAAGTGCATAATTTTACAGTCAAAATTGTTTAACCATGAATTTTAAAATCAGTCTCATGTTAACATACACAACGTACACCCCATGTCTTGCACACTTTATAGAATTAAGCAAAATGGTAGAGAAACCAACTACTTTGATACAGGCTTCCTGTGTTGATTACACTACGTTTCATATCGAGCAGTCTAGATTGATTCTCTACTACTGTCTAGTTAGCCACACTTTGAATTTCTACAAATAGTTTTAGTTGGTTGCCCATTGATGTGGCATCAGACAGTATTGTCTTGATGTAACTTGCGCTGTATTTGGATTATAGTGAGGCAGAAACTGTGCTGGTCATCGACCTCTCTGGTCCTGAGCTACCTTGGGTCAGTGGCAAGACGACTGGAGGGAACTCAGGATGGAGACACTCTGGTCCCACCTCCCGTGAGACCAGGAGTCGCTTGAAATTTGCAAGATTTGATGATTCCATTGCCAACCGTTCATCGCTATGATAAGCTAGGTCTTACCTCTCGACCACCTATATACTTTTATTACCAAGTTGAACTTTATAGATTCAGATTATGCAATAATGTTTTTATATTGTACTTTTTTACAAAGTGATTTACAGAAACACTTTAGGATTCAGCTTAGTTAGCTCACAAATAATTTCACCAAGTCACGCTTGCATAATTTTTATCCGAAAGATAACAATACTTATTAAAAAGAATGTCGAAGCCAAATATGTTTTTCATATATAGTGTTCACGGGAAAATGTAATGCTTTGTTGATCATGTGCACTCCTATTTAATAAGGCAAATAGACCATACTAATGTAGTTTAACTTATGAGGAAGTTTACTTCAAATAAATGCAGAAAGGGAAATGTGTGCACCAGATCTGCACACCATCTTCTTCAAAACTGTCACTTCATGTCTCAAATAACCTGGCAGCTGTATTAGCACCTTAGAAGTTTCTATGAGTGACAGAGATGAGAATAGTACCAGTGTCACACAGATGAGAATAGTAGCACTGTGTCACAGACGAGAATAGTACCAGTGTCACACAGATGAGAACAGTAGCACTGTGACACAGTGTCACAGACGAGAATAGTACCAGTGTCACACAGATGAGAATAGTAGCACTGTGTCACAGACGAGAATAGTACCAGTGTCACACAGATGAGAATAGTAGCACTGTGTCACAGACGAGAATAGTACCAGTGTCACACAGATGAGAATAGTAGCACTGTGTCATAGACGAGAATAGTACCAGTGTCACACAGATGAGAATAGTAGCACTGTGTCACAGACGAGAATAGTACCAGTGTCACACAGATGAGAATAGTAGCACCGTGACACAGATGAGAATAGTACCAGTGTCACACAGATGAAAATAGTAGCACTGTGACACAGAATCACGGACAAGAATAGTACCAGTGTCACACAGATGAGAATAGTAGCACTGTGACAGTGTCACGGACAAGAATAGTACCAGTGTCACACAGATGAGAATAGTAGCACTGTGACACAGTGTCACGGACAAGAATGGACAAGAATAGTACCAGTGTCACACAGACGAGAACAGTAGCAGTGTCACAGACGAGAATAGTACCACTGCCACACAGTGTGAGCTGTAATCCCTCTAAAATACAGGACTTTCTAACTCAGAAGTGTACGTCTGGCTGTTCACAATCCTGAAGATTGATTAAGCCATCAGGGTTTGAAAGAAAACCGGGGCCAAAGATCCAACACGGTGAATGAGCTGACAACAGCCAGTGACCCATAGCTGGTTGCTTGCATCGGGGTCAGCAAACTAGAACTGAATGAGATTCATCTCCAAGCTACATCCCTGGAAATGGGCTGCACTAGTGTAGAACTCGTACTAGCAGAGCTGAAATCAGTCAGGGTCAAAAGGTGTAGATGTCGCTATAAACTGACACAATATTCATTTGAGGACAAATGCCAAAAGAAAAAAGAAGACTTAAATAAAAGTGAGTGTTTAAAAAAAATAATTTAATAGTAGGAGGAGTAAGAAGAACAAAATACCAATTTACCTGTTCACACAAATGTATCCAACATGCTCTATAGGAATGTTGTATCCAACATGTTCTATAGGAATGTTAAGCATTGTGGAGTGTGCACATGTATTGACTTTCAGAGTCATTACATCTGTCCAGCTGATTCTTGGATCTCCTGACAACATATTTTCACTTCCTTTTAATGATGTCCTACGGGTCAAACAAGAGCACTGCACTTAACTGAAAACACCAAGCTAGCTACCCACCCAACCATTCAGATGGGACAAATATTAATTACCACACACAGCAACCCTTTCTAGCTAAAACACCCACAGCTCATTTCAATAAGCAAAATTATATCAATAAACAAAATATGGCCAAATGTGACAGGCATAAAGTTTACTAAATTAGAAATAGACTAGATTAGTATCTAAAACAGGGGTCTCAAACCAATGGCAAGCTTAATCCAATACCAAGGATTAACATTCACTATTGTACTGAAATATGTATATATATATATATACTGTGATGTCATTAATAGTTGTTTAATTCACACACTACAAGGTGAACAAGGGAAAAGGTGGACTGGATTGGAATGTGGTTTGGTAAATTTACCATTTGTTTTATCACTACACTAAATCTAGGTGCTGGAAGCAGATCATGTGTCAAACTGTCATGGCACAGATTTTCCCAATTGGGCAGTTTGAAAACAATAGTAAAGGGACTTGTTAATTTTGTTTCCTTTTAAATTTCTGAAAGCTTATATTATTTATAGCTTCACAATGCTCTTTATTTTCATTACAGATCTATTTTCTGTGATGTCACTGGACCTGAAACTTTTATTTGTCAATCTTTTCTATTTGGTGTTATTTTTGGTTTGGTTTTTTTTCCTTTCTCTTTCGCCGTATTTCTCTATTCTCTAAGGCAGTGTGAGTTGCACTATGTTTTTTACAATTATTTTTATTTTGCGCCTTTCGGCCCAGCGCATCCAACTTTGTCATGCATTAAGGGTCTGTTTCCTCCTGGATTTTCTAAGGGTTTGCTTCCCCGGGATAACGGCCGGTGCTGTGTTGGGGATCGAACCCAGCACCTTCGGATTGTGAGCTGTGTCACTTAACCACTAGCACACGCCATCCCCAAATGTTCTATTTGAGTATAGTGAGGGTTATTTATCATTGAAAAGGGACCGGGTTTGTTGTGGAAAGGAGATGGTCACTTCATGAACAATTGAAGACCTCGTACAAAGAAGTCTAGAAAACTTCAGCCTCATAAACAACATTTCATATGGTGGCAACAGTCACATTTTCTAAAAATCCTGATTTACTAAAATCTCAAATATATTTAAGTGCCCATTCTGTTGTGCTTTTGTTTTACACATATTTCTATTTGGTCTTTTAAATTGTGCATATGTGTTACCAAGGCTCCTTTGAGCAGCAGAGAACTGTAACCTGCCGGGCATGCTGTAAGATGCTAACTAGTGAAATGTTTGGCACAGGACCAGTTATCCCATCCTGTAGAATCTATGAGCCACAATATGATCTCTACTATCACATGGCAGGAGGGAAGTGAGAGATGATCTATAATGATCAATAATTTTGTCTAAGATCCAATAATTTTGTCTAATATCACAATTTTGTGAATTATGTTGCTGGTCACATGTGTATGGCTGTTTGGAACGCAGTGTATGTCTACATGGGCTGCAGGTCACAGGGTATGACTACATTAGCTGTGAGTACCAGTTATGGCTTTGTCTGTCTGTGGGCAACAAGGTAGGGCTACATAGGCAACATATGGATATAGCTATACGACTGCAAGTCCCGTGGGATGGCTATATGGCTGCAAGTCCCAGGGTACGGCCACATGGATCGTGAGTTTGAGACCCCCGACATTCAAAGGTACGAGAAACCAACAACACAACAAAAAAAAAATAAATAAATACAAATAATTCAATGTAGTTTCAGTGAACCCACACATCACAAAATGTAACTTTAGTGTACCCACACACAAAATGTCACTCTGTCAATTCCTGACACTTGCCATCTTCAAGCACAAAGCTTGCACAAATCACAATATTATGAAGCATGCATGTGAATAGCTGCCCTTTCCCAAATTACAAACTGGGATTTGTACAATGACAGACCTAATAAACTACTGCTCAAATTTATGTACACATTATCAAACCAGATGGCACTTTGAAAATCCAGCCTGTTTAAAGATTTTAAACAAATATCTCTGCATTTCAATGCTGTCAGATAATATTGAACAAATATTGAGTATTACGCCTGAACTTTTTTAAGAAAGCAACGCATATTCTTCATTTTTTGGAGGGAGTGGCATAATTGTTAAACCTTTGTCTCTCATTCAATAAACATACGAGAATGTAACCAAATTGGCAACCCTCCAGTTATGTCTCCTTACAAGAGCTTTATTTAAGTCTGGTCTAAAACAGTATAAGTCTGTACCAAAGCACTTGATTAAGTCTGGACCAAAGCATGTGATGTAAGTCTGGACCGAAGCACTTTGTGCAAGACTTGGCTAAAGCTCTTGTAAGTCTGGACCGAAGTACTTTATGTATGACTTGACTAAAGGCTCTTGTAAGTCTGTACCAAAGCACTTGATGTAAGATTGGACCGAAGCACTTTATGCAAGACTTGACAAAGTATTTTATGCAAGACTTGACCACAGTACTATGTGTGCTTTTGCAATCTGACTTGTAGCGAAGATGGCAACCAGTCACCACCACCTTCCAGAAACTGAGAGCTCAATACAATCAAGTCTACAACACTTCAGCCCCTACGATACGATTTTTGATATGGGACTACCTTTTATATATGTCTCAAAGAAACAGACAGTCTAGAAACATGAGATATGATGTTACAACTGGACCAAACAAACCATAATCATTCAACTGGATTATGGTTGCTTACATACATGATTTTGAAGTACAATCACCATACAATGCATTTACGTGTTTATGCATAATAATAATAATAATAATAAATAAACAGCTGGTAAAGGCCACATAAATTTATCAAACAAAGAAAAACAATCATGATTTATATTCAATGGTAAATCAAAAAAATACAAAAAACTCATATTCAATGGTAAAATTTATCATCAAGATGAATGTATGGGTGTGGCTGATAGACAGACAAATGATGGAAACGGAGATGGAAAATTGTGCCAACCCGTCAGTTCTAGAAATCAAACAATTGGTAAATGAATGTGGGCTAATTATCAAAAAGTGTAAGAATTTATCTGACTTGTAGTCACAAGATGGAAGGTTGCCTTACATGAGAGCGAATTATGGTTGAAATTTGGCCAGAGCACAGAATCCAAGTTAAACAGGCATTCAGAATTGGACTTGTGTTCTGTATCTGCTATCCAAAACATTGGTCAATGTCATTCCATGAGTAGAATTTTGATATGTAGACCAAGTTCTACACTGAATTATGCTGGCCATTTGATAACATACAGAGTTCTTTCTCACAAGTCTATATACATACATACATACATACACATATATATATATATATATATATATATATATATATATATATATATATATATATATATATATATATATATATATATATATATATATATATATATATATAGAAGCTATACATACACAGTTCTTAACTGCCGAAGATGGATGCGTCAGACCGAAAGGTGCAAATATCGCATAGTCTAGCTGTAAACTAGCGGCACAATGCATTCTGTTTTCCAGACTACATCCAGCTACTTGCAAAAGTCCTGTTCATGGCTTGGTAGCGGGAGATTGAGTACGAACAAAGAAGAAGAAGAAGACACCCTTATCAAACGTAGGCAATGAACAAACAATTACAGAAGAGAATTAATGCTCGAAATGTGGATTTATAGAAGAATGGGGCATGTCGCCTCGAAAGTAAAGAAAAACAAATAAAGAAGTCTCAGTGAAATTAAGGGTGAAAAATTGTTGAACAATATCAGACTTCGACGACAGCTAAGATATTTTGGTCGCATAAAAAGACTTAACACATTGCTGAAAACAATACTGGAAGGGACGATAGAAGCAAACGTGCCAGACAAAAATTGTTGAACAATATCAGACTTCGACGACAGCTAAGATATTTTGGTCGCATAAAAAGACTTAACACATTGCTGAAAACAATACTGGAAGGGACGATAGAAGCAAACGTGCCAGAGGTAGACAATGCTTTAAGTGGGAGGATAATATCCAGAGATGGACAGGGGAAAGCCTGGCAGATTGTACCGTCAAGGCAAGAGACTGAGATGTTGGACATCTATTACAGTTGACCTTCACTGTAGAACTGATCATTATTATTCCTCATGACCTTACCTACACATCTGTTTCTACACACAAAAATAAAATAATTAATATTTGTATATGCGTGTTAAAATAAGGGGTGAGGAAGAACCAAAATATGACATTTGACAAACTTTACCAGTAAATTCAGTGTTACAGCAGATCGTTTCTACTACAGATATGACTATGACTACCAAAAACTATGCCAAAATGTATATACAGTAACTTCTACACGTTCCACAGACAATAATTCTTGGTAAAAATGTGTATGAATGTATAAACAGCATTCTACTCTCTCAACTTAGCAATATGATATAATAAAGATGTTGAATATTAGTATACAGGTGAATAGAAGCAATGTAATAAAGTGTTTATTATAATGTACGAAGCAGACCAGCTAAAATGGTGATACATAAGATATATAGTATTTAGATGTTGCCATGTATCTATCTACCTGCAACTTGAACAATCAAGCCACATGTACATCAATATGTTTACATATTTTGCAAATGTACAAAATCAATCAAAGAAAATAAATAAGTTATTTCTGTACAAAAATGTATAATATACAGCAGATAAAGTACTTTTGGAAATGTTTTTAATCTGCCTTATTAAAAGCAGATAATTTTCAACTGATTTTTTTTTAAACACCATTTCACACAGATGTGAAATGTAGACCATGAATATACATGAGAAAAGTAGATCAAATGAGGCCAAACATGTAGTTCTACTGAAGAATGTGCAGAGTTTATGACCAGGTTAAAATGCAATGAGTACAAAAATTAAGCAGACATAATAAATGTTGTCAAAGAAAGGAAAAAGGAAATAAAAATGGCCATAGTGTCTTTAGAGGAGATCAGATTAGAACACTTGTGACAAGTGGTTAGGAAGCAAAAATGTATAGAATCAGAAATAGAAAAGGTGGCGTACAGACTGACCACATGACAGAGGTGATAGAATCAAAGTAAACGCAATCCTATAGTAGTAACTACAGTCAGGGATAAGTGTTAGAGACATTTTTAATAGATCTCAGCATTTTATGATGTGATTAGCCAATTCCTTTCTTCACTGATTTTCCTTGCCAAACAGTAAGTCAGGTACCAATTTACAGCTGAGCCAACTTCGGCGTGTAAATAACAATGATTAAACCCAATACCTTTGTCAGAATAAGAAGCAGATAATATCACAGACCAGCAGTTGTGATGAGACATGATCTCCCATGCTAGTCAGGATGCTATTTTTTTTTTATTCATTCGCCTTATTTCCCTTTTCCCCCAGGCGGTGTGCATTGCACTGTTTTAATGTTGCGCCTGTCGGCCCAGTGCATCCTACTTTGGCATGTATTTTATGTAAGGGTCTGCTTCCTTCTGTATTTTCTAAGGGTTTGCTTCCCCAGGGTAGCTAACGGCCGGTGCTATGATTGGGAAGCAAACCCAGCACCTTCGGATTGTGAGCCATGCCACTTAACCACCAGCCCACGCCGTCCCCTTAGAATGCTATTTAATAATGATGACAATTATAACAAAACATCACTTTCAGAACTCAAAACAATGTACATCCTAAAAGAGCGATAGCGAGTGAGTAACTGTTGCAGTTCTGTTTCCAAACAAAAATAGCAGAAGAGGAATAACAAGTTAGTTCTGCAAGAAGGAAAAAGGATACAGAAGAGTTGCCAATCTTCCTAAACTAAACAAAGACTGTCTCACAGCTAAAATCAAACTTCTCAAAGGGATCAAGACGCTGAGCAGTGCATGAGCTGCAGCTGTCAACGACCCATAGCTGACTGCTAGGGTCAGATGTGCCAAGACCCTTCTACATCTCCCTGCGGTGATCCTGAATAACAGGCTGCAACAGAGCAGACTGGCTAAGTAGAAGGGATTGAAGATGGAAGGGTAACCCGGTACTCCAAAATGCCTGCTGAAGGCGGATCGAAAGGTGCAAATGTCAGTCAAGCTGTTAACTGCGACACAACGAATTCCGTTCTCCAGACTACATCCTGCTGCTTGCAAACTTCTTTTCAAGGCTCGGTTTGCGGGAAATTGAAAACAAACAAAGCAGAAACTTATCACAAATTAACTACAATGCTGCTAAAGCCAGAAAGAGTTGATCAGAGAAAAATGTTTAAATATGAGAGGGCTTCAAATAAAAACCGTAAAATTTCAATAGAAATTTAAAACTGTGCCTTGGTTGTGTAATTTGGGAAAACCATTGCTAAGGGCTTCAAGAGTATGCTGCAGAATCACGGTGCACATGTTCCACATAACGTCATAGTAGACATTTAAAGATGGCCACCTCACTAGTGACATGCACCAAAGAGGAGCAGTGCTCTGGTATCAGTTTTGTGAGCGGTGAAACCTATCTAAATCTTTTCGGCGAATGAATGTTCAGTATGACGATGCATATCTGTCACTTCAGCTAGTGTACAAGTGGAGTTAGAAGTTCCAAAATGGTGTGAGTTCTGTGACAGACTGTTCTCGACCAGATCAGGCACACCAAGTAGTAACACCAGAGTCAGCTGCATTTTCAGTTGAATGGTGATAAAAAATCGGCCCGTGTCTGTGAATAAAATAGCCATACTCCTGGAATTCAAACCAAGATTCAGCACACTGATGTGCTCAATTTGCACAAAAGTATAAGCAAGGCGAGTGACATGACAGATGACCGCAGAATTGAAACAACGTCATGCTCACGCAACCAATAGACTTTTTTCTTCTAGAAGAATCCAGACACTTTACTAGAGAACATGTATCGAACAAAATGGGGAATTACATAGAAGAATAACACAGGTATCTATAGCTTTTTCTGAATAAATTTTGAAGAAACTAAAATGAAGGTTTTCATTTTAGGTACTCTTATATAACGAGTTGAGAATGTTGTGTAATTCCTGACCTTGGTAGTTCGCTGTCCAGACAAAATTCAAAAATTCAAGTTAAAAATCTATCCAAATTATTTGTACCTTCGCCCCAGGCCCAGTAAGCCGCAGGAAGTTTAAAATATCTACTACGTATAGCCTTCGGCTACATGGCAGCAGACATCAACAGCATGCCTGTTTTAATACCAGGATTCCAAGTTTTCCACTCTTGTATTACGAGTTGAGAAAGTTATGTAATTACTGACTGGGTCGGGCAAGTCTTGAATGGATGCCTGCCAGAATAACATAGTGGTTAGAGCACAGAGCACTTGCTTCTCATAGCAAAGCTACCCGATTCAATCTCTAGTGTTGACATGCTTTCATCTAAGCTGTCAATGGGTATCTGAATTATAGTTAGAGAAGGCAAGGTAGTGAGGAAGAGAACTGGCCGTCACATCTAAACACAAGCTGAGACCTACTACAATGAAGTCTCCAACACTTCATCCTAGACAGCAGTGTCTGCTAACCTTCAGCTTTGACAACAAACAAAGAGAGCACAAAGATATGACATACATTTCTATGGCTGCAGTGCAGACATAATCTGCACTGTTGAAACATCAACAACATACATTTACTAACAATGACAGCCTCTATGTGATATCTGCAACATAAAACGCCATGTTTTCAAGAACAACGAACTATATCATTTCCATTCCTCTGGAAGCTGACAACACCGAATCATACAACCACAAGCTATGATCTGATAACCATCATCATGTCCTTTGTAGAACGTCACTCCCATCACAGTCTGTCTGAAAGAAACTCGTTCCCTTGCTAAAACTCCAGCCTCCGCCAGTCATACTCAGGCATTCTTGTATATCTTGGATATTTGGTGCCATCGTCTTCTTAGTCTACCCCTTCCTCTTTTGCCTGGCACCATACCTTCCATCACCGTTCTCTCGAGACCGTTGTGTCTGTTGATGTGACCAAAGTATTTGCATTTTCTGGTCATAATGGAATTGATAAACCAGTTCTCCTCTATTTATCTGATAACCATCCACTTAAAACAGCAAATTTCTCAAGAAAGCATTTCAAACCATTTAAACAATATTAGCTTATTTTTCTAGTCTAGTTTTGGCATCATCAACATCAACATTGTAAACAAACACAACAGCAAAATTGTGGTGGTATCGAAGATGAATAAAGTGACCTACCAAAGTAATGCACTCAGATGCAGATAATACAAGTTCTCTGACCAACAAAACCTAGGAACTTTCTTATTCTCATCATATCATCATCAAAGGCGCCTCCGTCTCTGTAGACCATACGCTTGGCACCCTGTGAGTAGCCTCTCCAAGACACAAGCCTGAGCGCTGAACATGGCGACCCTGGGCTGCCAAAATTGCAGGATCTCCCTCTCTGCCTCATTGGTGTAATCCAAGAATGCAAAGCACGACAATTTGGCACCAACTCAGCTGTAGAAGCTGCCAGAATGAGTTTGCAATTTTGAAACCATCCACCTTTTTCTGCCTGGGTTTACTCCCATAGCCCTACCCTCTCCCGAGGTTTCCACAAGGCAGTGGAGTCATTGCTCGCAGATGCTAGTTACTTGAGACATTCTATGATACTCTCATCACCCGAGGACTAGTCAGCAGTCCCTGGCACTTGTGGGTTTAAAATCTGATTCTACAGTATCAATAAATAATATGCAAAGAAAGATGAAAGTCTTAATGATATAACATAAGCTCTGCAAAATGTATATACAAGCTTACATGTAATGTGAAGCCAACAAATAAGTCAAATTATGACAATCAGGCCAATCTACAACTATGCTTTTAATACAGGCTGTCTGAAAAGTATCTTTACAACTTTTTGTCTAGCATAAAATGTCAACCAGGATGTGTAAAAGTCTGGGGCTGTCCAATTTTTACAGAGAAACTCATTCACATTTAGGTTTCATCATCATTATTATTAGTAAAACCATCACTCCAATTGGTGGAACATTGGTCCAACACAACAGTAGGATTTATCCTATGCAGCTTACATGGAATCCTGGATACATTTGTTTGTAGTCTGGATTTTCTAGAAATGGTTTTTAAGCAAGTGAGGTGGCCAGCCTGATCACAATTTTCTGTAGATGCCTGTCTCAGCCCTTCAGGGTGGAAAGAGTAATCCTACTCGTGTACCACTGAAAATTTGAGGCAAGTCCATTGAAAGATAAGCAGACAGCACAAGAGGAAACAGAGATATTGATCATCTTCTGTGCAAACAAATCTCACAATTCTTGCTGACTCTCAACCGCAAGCATTAACCGTTCGACAATGAGGCATTTATGACGAGACAGTTGGATACGGTACGGCAACCTTTAACAGTCCCATTCAACATTGATCGGCAGTGCACAAAACATCTGCTTCATCAGATCGGCAGAAATCTAGCACATGTTTTGTTCTGTTATTTAGTTACACCGTTTCAAGTTTTGAAATAACCTAAAACATGGCTGAACATCCAGGGCATGCTCAGCTTTCGTTTAATGAAAAGTTTCTTCCATTGCATGGATACTTATATATTTTCTGTGAATTTCTAAAGTTGTGGCATTCTATGCGATGGAATTGGGGGTTCAAGAGCCAAGAAATGACTTCTTTATTTCGGTCAATGATCATGTTTCTGTATTGCACATGACTATTCAATACGTCCAATTCAGACTGACTTTGAAATAGATGACAGTGAATCTAGTAATGCTTTAGAGGGCACTTAGAACAACTTCAGCAGGTGGTGAGTAAAACTAATTGAACACTTCACTCTAATATATATAATGTTATTATGAATACTTCATAGTTTAAATATATGTCTTAAGATCGTAACTTTAGCTCAATTTGTTTAATATTAATTTATTTTATTTTCCAAAGATATTTGACATACTGAGTTGCGACACCTGCCTTGGATAGTGAGACGACACATATCTGTTCAATTCGGCCGGACTGGAAAGGGTTAAGAGAGTCATAGTTACTACCGCCATTTACCCGCACTTCGTTGAATTTGCAAATGCAGGAGAAAGCAGACCCTTACATAAAATGCATGCCGAAGTCGGATGCACTACATCCGAACATAGTGCAATGCACAGCGCCTTGGGGAAGAGAGGATAAGGTGAACACACATACACACACAAAAATTACAAGAGAATACTGTTACAAGACAATCCTGTTTGAATAAACAACCACTCAACACTGCACCTTCTCCTGTGGATTGAATCAACCACTCAACACATTGTACTTTCTCCTATGGATTCACTACAACTGAGACGAGGAATGAAGATCTTTACCAAAATAAAGATGAGGAAAACTTGCCAAAACATGATATTCAGACAAATTTGATGAGTTTCTCATAAAATAGGATAAACTCCAGTATTTCTACTGATTAACTTATTACGTTGGACAAAGGTAGCAAAAATAATTTGTGGCCACCCTGTACTTTAACAAACACTTTATATATTCAGACAAGTACTGTCCTGAAACCGGGAACATCACAGCCACACAGAAGCCGAGGGCAAAACATTTTATTTCTGGTTTTCCCAGAAACTGCCCATTTCAGTCTTGAATAATTTTACAGCACAGCATCAGAAAGCAAAGTTTTACAACAATCTGCCACCAATTAAAATTATTGCAACATCTTTTCATAATTATAATGGTTGACAATACTTCTGTTACAACAATACAGATATGTATTATTAGTTCTTGGTGATTGATAACTCAAAATCCCCATATGAAAACAATTTAAAGACATATATGGACATCAGGAACAGACCTAGTTTTTTTGTATTTACATTTCAACCAAAGAAATAAGCTTTCTTTTACAAAATATGTGAAATAGGGCTTTTGTTGTGGATAGTGCTGCCCTTGGTGCACATTTAATTAGCAGTTGAAGCAGTCATAAACAGGACTGCAGGCACTAATGAACAGGTTATGTTTTGGTATCAAATGGTTTTCAAACTGCAAGCGTTGTCAGAATCAAGTGAATTATGTGCTCTGTGACATGAGGAATCATAGAACCCTACAATTGTCAGCCCTCATATTCTCTAGGGACTCCATTTTGTCATGTCCGCATTTTGCCACTTGTTCTTTCATTTATCAGATTGACTTAACTTCTTTATACTGGTTTAGAAGACTGCTGTTTTTTAAATATTCACTTGATCTAAAAATACCTATGCGCTTCTAATCTATTCTTGAATGCATTAATTAACCCTGCCTCCACTATTTCCTGTGGCAATGCATTCCAAGCATTTACCACTCTTTGACTACAAAAATATTTCCTGGTATCTAATCTGGACCATTCTTTAATTCATTTGTGGTTGTGCCTTCTTGTTCTTGTATACGGCTGTATTTTGAAAAACTTGTTATAGTCTAATTTATTCTTTCCGTTGATTATCTTATAAACTTGCTTTAATCCCCTCGAATTCTTCTCTTTTCTAGACACCGTTGGCCAGTTTTTCTGAGTCTTTCCTCATAACTATAATTCTGAAATCCCACTATCAGTTACGTCACTTCTCTTTCATATACTTTGACATCTCTCAAAATCAGCCCAATTAAAAAGAAGCATCTCTTAATGATTGTACACATGCACACTGGCCTACGTCAGAACATCTTATTTATACTATTTAATGCTCCATGAGATCTGAGCAAGTTGCAAAGCAGTTAGGATGCTGATTTTATTGTCTGGATTCACGCGTTCAAACCCCAGTAAGACCTAGGTTTTTTTTAATTATCAAGGGCAAAATAAAAATCTTAACCTGTTCACTGTTCAGTCAATGCCAGGTAAAGTAACCTTTATTCTATGCCCTAGAAATCCCTGAAGCAGACTTCAACAATGAGAAAGATTGAATAATTATGTTTTTTTTTAAGTAGTCCATGAGATTCTAAATGAAAACTGTCCATCTATCTCAACAACTTGTTTTTAAATAATCATTCACGTTAAATAACGACTTCTTGAAATGGGCGTTTACATTTTTGTACAATTTTCATTTCAGTAATTTTGTTTTTTTTAAAATAACTAAGCATGTGTATCTAGTCTGTAGTTTTTGATTGACAGAAATTATAGGGCTGATTACTTAGATATCAACAAAGATTAAATGATTTTTCTTCTGCCAGTAACAAAAGTAAAACTTTGGGTTATTAAAAATATGAATTGCTGGTGAAGTCGATGTTAATATCGAAATAATTGGCTAATGAATAAAGCTCGTATAGTTGGTCTAGCTTATTTTTATGAACTGAAATACTTTAACTCATTTCTTAGATGATACAATGAATAGAGAACACTTGCTGCAACTCACATGATTATGTTGTTCCAAATCTTTGAGCAGAGAATGAACAAGGAAGAAATACTTCATTCTCAATAAGTGGTGCTATATGATAACAAACAGTGAATAATATTATGGGTCTTATAATGAGCATTTTCACAAGAAGCATTTACAACTGTTTTCTGGAATAATTTGATTGGCTCCGATTGTCTTGACCGCAAATGTCTATGCTACATAATTCACTTCCTGTAGCCAAATAAAATAACAAATACAGACCTGTGGCAAAAAGCGAAGAAAGAATACAGCTGAGGATCAAAGAGGATGTTGGTCTCTTGTGATCAAGTGGGGGTGCTTTCAAAATCTCAGTGAGGTATAGGTTTTTCTTTTGGAGGTGTTTGAAATAAAAACCTAACCTGCACAGTGCATGACAACTACATGGGAAAGTCACCTTTATCCCTCCGCCCTATAAATCCTTCTGTCACTCCAACTCCAGCAATGAGAATAAGTGCTGTAAAGATAGTTTTTTTTATAGCAAAGATAGAATGAACACACCCTCTAGAAACAGACCAACAATATAAACAGGCATGCCCTGGATTAGAACTCACAGGAGAAGAGTTCGGGCACTTAGAACACTTGATGAAGAACAGTGGCAGGAGAAAGTCAGGGCAACTGGAGACTTCAGGGCAAAGCTCAAGCAGACAGCCAAAAATAAGAATCAGTGGATAGTGACTGTTATATCTTGATGCTCCTTTAGAATGGAAATGTGAAATGAATTTTATGAACTGGCAAATCTATTCCTTGAAACCGTGCGGTTATTTGATCTACAAAGAAACCTGATAAATAATTTCAGTATGTGACTGTGCAAGACACTGGCAAAAGGAAAATGCTTAATATCAATCTTCATGTTGTTTTGATAGCACATTATGCTGGTGATACATGCGAGCCAAGGACACTTGTTGACTAATGAGAAATATATTGTTTCATAAATTTGTATGCAATTAGAACATGTTACCCTATTTGTGATACTTTTCTATAAGCTCAATATTTACATACTGTGCCAATTAATACAGTCTTTGTTAAATTAAAGATAAAGGTAAAAGATTACATGCATTTACTAAGTGATTAAATATAGTTTCACAATGAAAATTGTTTCTATAACACACAACACATTAAATCCAGACCATGAATATCTGAAAATTAATTTTCAGAAGTATTTGTGTACATTTAAAAAAAAATGTAATTTCTACAGCGATGTATATACCCTTCAGATAACAGATTTAGTATACTTCAGCAAATGATAGAGAAGAGTATATTTCAGCAAATGAAAGAGTATATTTCAGCAAAGGAAAGTCTGTTACAACTAAATATGCAGCAAACCAAATGCACTGTTACATCATCCAACACTAAAACATAGCAGATAGAAATATAATTGTACTACTAAACATGTATCCATCAATATTACACTTGACTATCCAATAAAAGTACCGATTTGTTACAAAATTGATGCCCCTTTCTTCAATAATATACCGCAGCCAATAAAAGTACTGATTTGCTACAAAGCTGATGTCTCATCCTTCAATAGTAAAACTGATTAACATCAAGTTAGGCCTGTCATTGAAGCTTATGTGTGCTACCAATTTCATAAATTGATGGAGAAATTGTCAGGTTATTATAAGCAATGCAATTAATTAGACTTTTTTTGTATTGGCTTAAAAAAACGATCTAACACTAGCTAAAGACAATATGTATATTGATAAAGAACAGAAGCTACATATCCTGGTCAAGAACAGAAGCTACATATCCTGGTCAAGAACAGAACCTATATTTCCTGGTCAAGAACAGAAGCTACATATCCTGGTCAAGAACAGAACCTATATTTCCTGGTCAAGAACAGAAGCTACATATCCTGGTCAAGAACAGAACCTATATTTCCTGGTCAAGAACAGAAGCTACATATCCTGGTCAAGAACAGAACCTATATTTCCTGGTCAAGAACAGAAGCTACATATCCTAGTCAAGAACAGAACCTATATTTCCTGGTCAAGAACAGAAGCTACGTATCCTGGTCAAGAACAGAATCTATATTTCCTGGTCAAGAACAGAAGCTACGTATCCTGGTCAAGAACAGAACCTATATTTCCTGGTCAAGAACAGAAGCTACATATCCTGGTCAAGAACAGAACCTATATTTCCTGGTCAAGAACAGAAGCTACGTATCCTGGTCAAGAACAGAACCTATATTTCCTGGTCAAGAACAGAAGCTACATATCCTGGTCAAGAACAGAACCTATATTTCCTGGTCAAGAACAGAAGCTACGTATCCTGGTCAAGAACAGAACCTATATTTCCTGGTCAAGAACAGAAGCTACGTATCCTGGTCAAGAACAGAACCTATATTTCCTGGTCAAGAACAGAAGCTACGTATCCTGGTCAAGAACAGAGGCTACAATCCTGGTTAAGAACAGAAGCTGGAAGATATGTAAGAAAGACATGATGCCTTAGCCGAAAGCATCAACACACATTCTATAGACAAGCTGATATGCCCCACTGTGTGTTGTGCTCGAGTTATAAATAAATCAGGAAGCAGTGACAGAGTCACAAAGACAAGTATTTTTAATCTTAAAACAACAATCACGCCAAACAACAGAAAAGAAAACGAAGCAACAAGCACTCTAAATAGGACCTGCTTTTCCAGATGGTGGAACTGCTTGCCACAATATAAAACATGTTTCAGGATTAGACCACTCTACTCTTTTTCCAATTTTCTAGCCTCGGTGTTAACCATTTCCTTACTGTGCTTGAACTATTGGATCTATTAAACCACAAGTTTGCACTTATAGCTAGACGGCACAAATAAGTCAGCCAATCTACACAGCCAATTCATTTTCTAAGAGCCCCACCTCGAGGGAATACAGAATTTATATTAAAGAATTTACATAACTAGAATCAATTGCATGCACTGTTGGAGGTGTTCAAGTTTTACATGCAGGATCTATGGCATTAGATGGTGTTCTTCTTGTTGTTATGGATCCAGGAGGCTCTCACCCACCTGCCCAATGTAATGGTATCTGCACATGTTTGTTAGTTGTTGTTTATCGCTATACAAAGTGTTCCATTTATCTGGCCTCAGAGGAAGAAGCATTTTCATAGCATTGGCGAAGCCTATAGAGAAGCCTTGCCTAGATACACCTTCTTCAGTCAAGGAGGAAGGCTAACGTCTGGTCAGGCAAAATATACTGATCATATATGTTAGGGTCAGGCAAAATATACTGGCCAACACCCTCACCTTGGCTTCCTCGTTCATAGCCCTCCCTGGAAAGGGACTGTATGATCCTCCTAAACCACTTGTATGAAAATGTTAATAAATACTATAGGAACATTTTTCTGCTGACAAACAACACAAAATAATAATACTGATTGGGCATATATTTTAAAACTAACCACCTTACCTCTTCTATGACATAATGAAAGCTAATAATAGCTATAAAAAACACACACCAGGAAACTTCACTCAGACAGACATACATGTTTTAAAATGTATATTATGATGTAGCACTAACAAGCAATGGAAAGAAGAAAAACTACTGACAAATGTCAGGAAAAATTGTCACACATAAACTAATACAGATGAAAAATTTGTGGCAAGGCACATGCAAGCAGACTGATCAGAACATGCATTTTCCCAGTGGCGAAATACGGCTGTGAAGTATGGACATTAAACAAATGAATCACAAAAATGATCACAGCTTTTAAAATGAAGTTTTACAGAATTTTGTTGAAAATACTATGGACACAAAAAAAAAAAAGATAAAAAAGAGACATTTTGCAATTGCTGCAAATTACAGAAAATTGGTTTCTAGACAAACATTGCAAGAAAAAAAGCTCAGCTATCTCGGTCATGTGCAGATACATAACGGTCTGCAGAGAGTGATAATGGAGGGCAGGGTTCCTGGAAGGAGGAGAAGAGGTCAACCCAAATCAAAATGGCATAAGGACATTACGGACAGTCTGGGGATATCTTTGCATGATGAGGGCTGACTCACACTAAACCAATATACATACAGAGCTGCTGTGACATCTATTTTTCTGCCTCCCTCTCTTACGCATCCCAGACGATCTTGACACATGCCCATACCCTATAAGTATGCGTGTTTTTACCATAGTCAATAGGTCTTTATATTGGCCGACCCTCTCTTAACGTTGTCGCGAACTGCCTTATTCATGACGTGATCTAGATGCGAAACGCAGAGCCAAGACTAAAACATTTTTCAAAATGAAAGCGTCTTGCTTTGTTACTCCATAATGCCTACACCAAAAATGGACAGGAAATTTTTCTTACTAATTATCCGCCTACCTCACTATCATCCCACCAGTCCATATATTCTTTGTTTATCTTTCCGATCCAACTCTGTTCATTGCTGTGCTGCATGCCGGTTAGTGGAAGAAACAGTTAAAGAATGGCAAGAATGTGTAGGTAACATTCAAGTAAGTCTTAACCCTGATTGCCCAAGAGTTGTATATGACCCACATAGTGGGTCACATAGTTTATTAAGTAAATGAAAATACAGGTAATTTTTTTTTTATTTAGGGTGGTAAATTTTCACTGTAAAAAGTGTCAGTGCCTTGGGAATATAATGTGAAAAGACATTATTAACGTAGGCATGAAAATAAATATATGAAATTTGAATGATTTCTCAAAAACAAGTTGACTGAAGGAGGGGATGAGCAGCAGCGGTCAGTGACCCATAGCTGACTGCTAGTGTCAGCAAACCAGAGGTACCAAGACCCTTCTACACCTCCACGAAGAGATCTTGGATAACAGGCTGCAACAAAGCAGACTGGCTAGTAGAAGGGATTGAAGAGGGAAGGCAACCCGCACTAAAAAATGCTTGCTGAAGTCGGATGTGTGGGACTAATAGGTGCAAATATCATAGTCAAGCTGTAAACTACAACACAACGCATTCCATTCTCTGGACTACATTCTACTACCTTTTCAGGGCTTGGTAGTGTCAGATTGAGAACAAACAAAGAAGTTAACTGAAGATTTGAAGAAGAAACTGAAGCAACAAACATATATCTTTATTAAAGAAGCAAAGGCCCAAACTTCAGCTTTGCTTGTTACATATTCAGTTTTTCTTGAACTTACTAAGGCAAAAGAGCCTTTTACTCTCTGGAATTCACCAGTAAATTGCAGCTTTTGCTCCAAAATGCTGATAAACACATGGACTACCTTTATCTTTTGTCTTAAAACTTCTATCCCATTGCTGCTTGAGAAGCACATAACTCTAATTGTGACATATATTATAAGGCTAATGACAGCTTTTTTCAAACATCTTGTTTCAGATGTGATAATTGTTCTGTCATTCCTACTTGTAAGGTAGCCTCTGGGTTTTACAATAATAGCATAGTAACAAAATAATACACAATTAATATATCACAAATTAACAAAAACTAACTATTTCCAATCCGTAACGCTTCGGTGGCGCGAAAACATCAGTACCCATATGATTCGGTGGCATTCAGTATATTTCACCATTTATCTTTGCAGACCACATTTATATATTTAAGTCGACCTGAAGATGGCCGACTAACTGGCGCATGCATCATTTAATATAAAGTTATTTCTCTGTCTGGTCAGTATTTAAGAACATGGTTAATTTTCAAATGTGTTACACTTTTTTCATTGGTTTTTCAAATTGGAAGTCAGATTTTTATAGCCACAAAATTGTTTATTATTTAAAATAATTAGGTCAATGATCACACATCTGGATTACATGTGGATATTCAATACAAATCTGATTCAGTCTCTGACTGAGACACAGATGAAAAGTTATTCTTATAATATAATTGAGAGAATAACACAGGTACACAGCCCCTGTGACAAGTACCCAAAAAAAATGAATTCTTTACAGTTTGTATCGACTTCGCAGGCAAATTATGGATCTACCTGAAGTTGACATCCCCCTAAAGTCTGTGCCAGAACAAACCCCTTGGAGAGAGGAGCACGGACTATCAGTATGCATTCAAACAAAAGTGAAAGGAATATTAGACAAGGATGAACAGAAGTGTGCAACGTAGGATAGTGATCCTCAATTTCCTGGATGAAGAATACCCACAAGACCTCTGGATCAGAGTATACACAGATGGGTCAGCACAGAATGCAGTAAAGAATGGTAGAGCGGGAGTGTACATAGAATACCCAAACAACATTAGGGATACAGTCAAAGTACCAACTGGGAAATTCTGTCATATATATGATGCAGAAATACAGGCAATCAAGGTGGCAACTGAGAAACTGTTGAACACCAATGTCGGTCCACAACCTGTAGTATTTCTTACAGATGCACAATCAGCACTTCAATTTGAGAAACTGCCAGATCTACAGGCTCTACTGTCTGAACTGAGCAACCAGCGCAAGATTGTCATGCAGTGAATACCTTCTCATTGTGGAATACCAGGAAACGAGAGAGCAGATCGACTGGCAAAGGAGGGTGCTGCAGACGAGCAGCCAGATGTGCCAGTTACATACCAACAGAAGATAAGGATGATCAAATCAATCAGAAAGCCACCAACAGTAACACTAGACGATTACCATAACATGAACAGACAAGAGAAAACTGTTGTGTTGCGCCTTAGAATAGGACACAACCGACTCCGCAGCCACATGTACACAAAAATGAAGATTGGCAACTCAGCCATGTGTACATGCGGACAGGCGCCCCAGACAGCAGAGCACATACTGCAAAACTGCCCCGAATATGATATACAGAGAAAATCTCACTGGCCCATAGAAACAACACTGGAAGAGAAACTTTATGGACC
This sequence comes from Ariolimax columbianus, assembly GCA_036924085.1. NCBI lineage: Eukaryota > Metazoa > Mollusca > Gastropoda > Stylommatophora > Arionidae > Ariolimax > Ariolimax columbianus. The sequence goes on along the minus strand of JAVGWX010000009.1, from coordinate 67,990,892 downwards.
TGTGTGTGAACTACAAAAGACAGTGAAGTTTATACAAGAGACAACATTGCAGATATAGACAATATTTTAAAGCGAACGAAAGAAGAAGAAGAAGAAGTATCACCCAGCACTGGCTGCCAAAAACCTAAAAATGACCGCCCGGCTCGACCAAAATGGACCTCTGAAACATGCGTTTGTATTTCGTGATTTAGTTTGCTGAATTTCACATTTTTTTTACAGCTCTACCTAATGGTTTATCTGCATATGCACAACTGATGTTTAACTGCCTGATTATTTCAGGCAGATCGACTCCAGAGCGTATTATGATCTTTGAGTCTCTACGCACATATTGAAAACAAAAGTTGGGTTTCAAGACGGTAGAAATGATTTGTTATTTATCAGTCCAATGATCACGCATTTTGAAATATATATAAATATCCAAAACACACTCAATTCAGTCTCTGTGACCGCGGACACATAATACAAAAGGTAGATGTATAGAAATTGATGGATATATCAGCGAAACACGACATGGTAAGTACCAAAAAAAATATCTCTCTATATTCCACCTTTACATTAATGTAATTTAATGCTTCCTTCTAATTTATAATCTTTTGATGTTTAGTTCATAATATTAGCTCACTTTATTAAATAATAATTTCATTTTGAATAAATCTTAAATGCATGAAATTCTGGCAATTTGGTCCGGACTAAAAAGCACAAATCTACAAAAATTAGCCTCACTGAAAAGGGTTAATCGCTCTACATTAATTACATTTAACTCTTTGTACTATAATAGTTGGGTTTTTTTTATATATACGAGGGGCATCTAGTAAATATCCAGATTTTGTCAGGATAAACGGAAAACAAAATTGATGAAGTATAGTAACTATTCCAAAGTCAACAGTATATGTCCGACACCTGGTGGTGGAATAAGCAAATATCTGTTGTTTAACAGCGCTATTTTTTTCAAAATGACATCGAACCAATGCAGAGTGTTATTATGAAATTTATGGTAAAATATGGTTCAAAACCCGTTGAAATTCATCGTCGACTGTCATGTATGTTTGGAGAACAGATTGTAACACATTCATTAGTGTCTGAATGGGGTAAAGACTTTAGTGCACATTCATTAGTGTTTGAATGGGGTAAACACTTTAGTGCACATTCATTAGTGTCTGAATGGGGTAAACACTTTAGTGCACATTCATTAGTGTCTGAATGGGGTAAACACTTTAGTGCACATTCATTAGTGTCTGAACGGGGTAAACAATTTAGTGCACATTCATTAGTGTCTGAACGGGGTAAACATTTTAGTGCACATTCATTAGTGTTTGAATGGGGTAAACAGCATGGCTCAAATTGATTTTCACCTTTTTGCCCTCTGAAAGAGCATCTCGGAGGACAAAAGTTTCACACTGTTGACAAAGTGCTTCAGAAAGTTCTCCAATGGCTCAGAGACCAGCCAACACAATTCTACGCTGTCGGAATACAAATGTGTTGCAGTGGCAGGTGACGTCGGAAAATAGTACAGGTAATTTAAATTCATCTCTCATAGTTGTTTAAAAACATCAGTCTGGATACTTACTGAAGATGTTGTAATTTTAATGTAAATCTAGTGTCATTTTAGATAAATTTGTTTTAATATTAATTTATTTTATTTGGAAAAAAACTATTTGACATACGGCCAGAGTTTACGGCACTTCCCTCAGACTGAACGACATTAGCTATTATTATTATAAGGGGCCAAAAGAAACGAACTAAATGACTGGTTGTGTCAGTGTCAGCAGACGAGGGCTATCCTAAACTCTCTTCTGTCTCTAAATGGTGACCCTGGAAACAGTCTGCCCCTGTGCAGCCTGGTTAAGAGAACAGGAGTTGAATAGGGAAGACAAACATGGCTCCAAAAATGTGTTGTGCTGAAATTGGACATGTTGAGCTGAAAGGAGCAGATATCGCTGTAAACTATGGTTCAGTTCAGTTCATCCCGTAACCCATCAGGTCGTTGGGGCACACATGAAGACATGAAAATCCCACGCCAGCTCTCTCTGTCTGTCGCCGCCTGACGTATCTCACAGTGACGAAGGCCTGACCACTCAGCGATGTTGTCCACCCATCTCTTCCTTGGACGTCCTCGCCCTCTCTGTCCCGGTACGGATCCAAAGAGTATCGAGTTGGGAATTCCGTTGGACCTCGCGACGTGCCCGCACCAGGCCATCTTTCGTCTTTTGATAGTTGTGAACAGATCTTCAAAAGGACCAATAGCGTCTTCAACTCTCTGACGGATATCTACGTTCGTGACACGATCCTTATATGTAACATTTAGTAGTTTTCTATAGCACCGCATTTCCATTGCACGTATTCTGCCCTGGATATCTGCTGTAATGGTCCAGGTCTCGCAGGCATACAGAAATATTGACAGCACCAAAGAGTGCAGTAGTCTTGACTTTTATGCCGAGGGCGAGGCGCTTGTCTCGCCAAATAAGTTGCAGCCTAGTCAGCGCCGCTGTTGTTTGTGCTATTCTTGCAATTACCTCTGGCTTCGAACCCTCTTCGCTGATCAACGATCCAAGATATTTGAAACGTTTCACCACCTCAAGTACCTGCCCATTTGCCTGTATGACAGATTTAAACCCTGCTACGTTATTGGTCATGAGCTTTGTTTTATCAGCATTTATTTCCATAACAAAACTCAGGGCCGTTCTATCCAATCTACCAATCAACTCCTGGAGTTCCCTCTCTGTGCCTGACAATACATCAATATCATCAACAAAGCGGAAGTTTGTGATAAGCCTGTCACCTATTTTAACCGTGCCAACTTGTCCTTTTAAGGTCGTCTCCATTATTCTCTCCAAGAAGATATTGAAGAGTGTGGGGGAGAGTATACAACCCTGTCTCACACCCACCGTCGTACGGAACCAACTATGGTACAGCACAACAAAACATCCTTTACAGCAAAATGAAGAACACTAGTTATTAGGCCACACATTAAAATGACCTATTTTGCGGTAGTAGTAATTTGTTTGGGCTACAGCTCATGAGATATTTTTCATATTAGGCTTAATTTATTTGACCTAAACTTTCTGCCATTGTTACCACTTCCACAGCCACCACTACAAATTTTGCTTTGTAAATTTACTTTCTCATTACTGGCTAAATTGCTGCTTCAAAAGCTGTACATAATTGTGAAAAAAGTTGAACATATCAGCCAACAAGTATTCCTCAAGGCAGGACATGAACATTTCAGAAAAATAGAATAAAGAAAATATAAATCTTTTCATAGACTTTGGCAATTAATGAAGAGTATAAATAATAAAAGTAATTTTCTCAGTTTATCTCCTTCAATATCATACAAGTGAACATAATCATTATCCGATGCCTGTAGTTATCTTAGTAAAAGCTGAATTATCAACACAATTCACAATGTGAGCGATAATGAAGTACACAAAAACAGGAGTAATTCTCTCTTCACTTTCTTCAGTATCACGCAAGCTAACATAATGGTTACCCATGTCTGCAGTTATCTACAGAGCTGAGTTATCAACAGATTTGGTAATAATCTAATGCTGGACGGCCCTTGTCAAGATCTCAGGCAACAGTTGAAGCAAGTCTATGGTCCCATTGCTTGTGGAAGTTTTGCAACATTCTGAGTTTCAGACTCCGTCCTGCTGTTCACATTCTCAATTTTCTTATTCTTCTTTTGAGATGCTGCCGGCACAGTCTTAGCTCTGATATTTGTATTTTTCTTTACTACAGCTTTTGTTACCACTTTTAAATTCTTATTTTTAACTTGAACTTTCTTTGTGGTAACCTTGACCTGTTTATCAATTTTCCCCTTCACACTTTGCCTCTTTAAATTCAAATTATTCTTGTCACTTATTAAAACCTTTTTATTAGCCTTAGGTTTGTTTGCTGTAGTTTTATTCACACTGACACTTTTTGCACTTTTTCGCTCAACATTTGCACCCTTTAATACTTTCACTGCCTTTTTTACAACTTTCACTGCTTTTTTTACAACTTTCCCTGTTTTAACAGTTTGTGATTTCAATTTCTTTGACTTGCGGTCTTGCTTGACAGGAACTGTGTTATTTTTCTTGGTTACTTTTTGCTTACTGCCTTCAGACTTCTTACCAGCCTTAGCATTATGAGATTTTGTCACAGGTTTCTTAACACTTGATCTGTTGTTGACATGTTTGACTTCAATCTGTACTGTCTTCTGCCGTTCGTCACCAGAGGTTTCATCTTCCTCTGAACTACTGAGGTTCCCGTTAGCGTCTGCCCTGGCCAGCTGACTTTTAAGTGCACTGAGGTCACCAACCAATGAAGGAATTGTAGACAGTGACCTCCTTTTACTATGAAGCTGCAGAGAGACAAAGACATCCTTCAAATGGGAAGGAAGTACTCCATCATTTTCATCTCTCAGAGTATCACGGTGGGTCTGTAACACAAGGAAATTAATACATTTTGAGAATTTCAGACCAAATTTAAAGAGGGGTTTCAACAAGTTTTGACAGGCTTGAAACCTTTACCACTCTACATACAAAATTGACGCATTTTCCCCTGCACCGCCATTATTTTTCAGGAAGTCACGTCATTTAACTATAGTTGTTACTCTCAGAGCCTGTAACATTTTTGACGGCCTATTGATATGATTTGTTTGTGAGTAGAGAAATAAATGAATAAAGAATTTGTTGGTGTTATTGTTTTTGTTGTGTGTGTGTTTCTGAGATTTAAAAAATTAAGTTAAAGCATACGGACGACCTACGATGTGAGATTTTCTCTGTGTCCGCAGCTTTGGTGCTGCGAAGTCGTAAAGGTTGGAATTACTAGATTAGAAATCTTTTTCTTCAGTAACAAATGGAAAAAACAAGATACTGACTCTTTGATTCCTTGTCTCATCCAATGTTTGTGGATGTGTTTCTATAACTTTCTTTCAAATTCATAAGTGTTTGTCTGAGTGTGTTGTCATTATTGTTAGATAGCCTGATACCCTAGATCAGATATATAGAGTGCTTGAAGATTTCTCAAGTTGATTTTTCTTTTCTTTTTGCTTTTGTCCTGCTTGTGTCTTTCAGTTATATCTCTCCCCATGAGAGTCCAGTTGCTCTGACATCCTTTTCTACCATTCTTCATGCTCCTCACTTTTCCCGTTTTGTCCCTTCTCATCTTTAAAGTTGATCATATCATATTTTACTATGCGGGAAGGACAGGCTAACACCATAAGGAATGTTATCCATTGAGAAGGACATGGTGAAAGAGGAGTGATTGAGAGGTCTGCAAGTGACAAGCACCAAAGGATGGAGTTCCACTACAAATGAGTACCAAGGTCAGTAAGAAGCATTGCTATATAAAAATGTCTCAGTGCTCTTAGTTTTTTTTAATTTCTATGGTTAAGCTCCTCCATAATAAAATCCATGAGCTGCCACTACCAGTATGTCATGGGCCCTAATGGAATCATCATCAGATTCAGCCCCTGCCAGAATGTCATGGGCCCTAATGGAATCATCGTCAGATTCAGCCACTGCCAGTATGTCATGGGCCCTAATGGAATCATCATCAGATTCAGCCACTGTCAGTATGTCATGGGCCCTAATGGAATCATCATCAGATTCAGCCACTGTCAATATGTCATGGGCCCTAATGGAATCATCGTCAGATTCAGCCACTGTCAGTATGTCATGGGCCCTAATGGAATCATCGTCAAATTCATGGGATTTATTAGAATGACTAGCAGACCATCTGCTCATCGATCGAACTACAGAATATGAAAGAAACAACAACAGTTTAACAATTTAACCCTTTGAACCCGTGATCCCGATGAACCGGTGTGTGTACATAACCCGCACCCGAGTCACTGGTTTGCCGGTGGAGCACACGTATCTTATAACAACGGGCAAAAGTATGGACAGACACAGCAGAATTTGCATACTACTTCCAGAATGTTACTTCAAAATGGTGGCGCCCATGAACTGATCACATTGTGATAAATTTTTACAATATTTTCACGATGAAAATACATGCAGAAAAACCAGTAAATGAGCGCTCTAAAAGGCTTACAATGGAACAAGCTGTCAAGATTGTTCTCAATGATTCGGAGGACGGTGAATTAGATTTAGATTGCAAATATTCTGAAACTGATATAGAAGTTGAATCAGATGATCATTTGAGTGATAACATGTGTTCATTAGACTCTGATAAAGCTACATCTTACTCTGTTGCTGATTTTTCTGGCGATCAGGCTGTTTTACAGGGGCGTGGAAGGGGGCGTCTCCCAGGTAATGTCTCTAGTAAATTTGATGCAGGTTGGTCTCCAATAAATATATTCAGACCTGTGTCTGCAGTAGACACAACATTTATGGAGCAGATAGGCCCTAAGAACATTCCAGAATCTATTAATCCAGAAAGTAAAGCCAGTGAATTTTTGGAACTTTTCCTGGATAATGATTTCTGGCACAATTTGTGTGAGCAGACAACTCTATGCGCTGAGCAGGTGAGAAGCAAGAAACCAACTAGCTACTATACCAACAATTTTTAAAGTGTAGTAGTGCCAGAGATGAAAGCATTCTTTGGACTGCATCTTCAAATGGAGCACAGTGTGAGTAAACCACGTTACGAGGAGTACTGGTTTAGCTTGTCTGTTAACTTCGTGTCTCATACTCTTGGTTTCCGCACTGTGATGGACCGTGATCGCTTCCTTGCTCTCTGGACTTTTCTTCATTTTGTTGATGAGGAGGACCCGGCTTTGGATAAAGCAGATAAACTTTACAAAGTAAGGCCTATGTTGAATGTGTTGCTACCAAAATTTCGGAACTATTATTCGCCTTCGCAGCACGTGAGCTTAGACAAAGGTATGATCCCCTCGAAGAGCAGGCTTGCCTTCAAACAGTATATCAAGTCAAAGCCCATAAAGTGGGGAATAAAGGCTTACATGGCTTGTGAAGCAAGCTCTGGATATATTGTGAATCTGGAAATCTACACTGGAAAAGCAGACAATATTATTCCAGATCTTGGTGTTATTGGTAGCGTCGTCATTAGAATTTTAACTTCTGGGAATTTGGTCAACAAAAACCATATTATTGTTATGGTCAGATTCTACAACAGTGTAACTCTCTTTGACAAGTTGTACACCGATTATGGTATACTTGCTGTAGGTACAGCAATGACAAATAGGAAATTTTATCCAAAAGTACTGGCAGGAAAAAAGAAAATGAACAGGGGTCATTCAGAATTTATTTGCCATAACAACATTGTATGCCTAGTCTGGATGGACTAAAGACCTGTAAATTTTATATCCAACTACCACAAACCCAACAGAAATTGGAACTGTTAGAAGAAGAAGAAAGGATGGAACAGCTGTAGATGTTCCAACTCCTCAACTTTATATTGACTATAATGCTTTCATGGGGGGCACAGATGTCAACGACCAAATTTGTCGTATCAACAAGACACGACGGCATTACCGCTGGCCTAGGAGGCTAATTGCAAAATTCTCTATGTGGGCATGTAATAATGCCTACATACTTATGGATCATTATAGTCCCCACAATACAACAGGAAGACGCTACAGGACATTTGGGATGTTCATGAATGAAGTTTGTTTATCCCTCATTGGGGATTATAGAACAGCTACTGCGAAACTTCACAACCGTGTCGAGGCACAACAGATACTGCAAAATGTTGGTTCCCATCATCCACAAATGTCTCCAAAATCTACAGGAAATAATGTTTGTGTAGTATGCTCATTTAAATTTAACAAGCATGTCAAGGACTTCCCAAACATGGCCTACAAAGACAGACCATTCAAACAAGTCAAGACAAAATTTTGGTGTAACATTGTGAAACTTATCTGTGCCTAAAGGATGGGTCTACATGCCAGGAGGACTGGCATAATAAGCAGGAATATTGGAGATGATCAGGTCAGTCTATTTGAGATAAAATAATTGAAACAGATCACTTAGTTTTGTCATTGTAACTAGCTTTTGTTCAGGTGTCCATTTTTGGCTTTTTTTCTTCAGGAGCCCAGGGGAGTGGGGTTTTACAGGCCAAGTGACCAGGGTTCAAAGGGTTACGGTTCTCCTATTACTCTGACATCTAATAATGATCGTCTAAATTTGGAGTTTACGTAGATGTGGTCAATCGAATTCTCCGTTTTCTAGTCTGGGAATACACGTTATGTTTTTTGTTTTTTTTTGCGTTCACCTTATTTTTCTATTCCCCAAGGCGGTGTCCATCACCCAACATTACACTCTTCCCCCTACATCCTCCAACCTGCCTGTATCTTCTTCCCCCTTCAATCAACATATCCATCTTTTCGTCCTTCAAAAGACAAATCTACCACCCAGCCCATCTCTTTACCCTATCTATGGTTGTTTTAAAATCATAACTGTGTTAACGACTTTCATTTATTCCTGGCAGTCCATGTTTTGTAGTGCCTTGCACAAAGTGCTATTTTGACCCACATATGATGATATCATGTTATTCAATCAGCCAATAAAATCTCCTAACAAACTTTTGAAAAATAATAAAATAGAAGATCTGATAGAGAATGATGTCAGTTCTTAATAGCCCTCAACTCTTTCCATCTTGTATGTGCCATCACCAACTGTCATAATAATCTATGAGGCAGCCTGATAAGAAACCAATTCAGACTTCTGAAACATTTGGTTATGTTTTGTCATTTAAATTGTGGAATGTCATTCTTTGATGGCACTACACGATGTTGATGGTTGACGCATGCACAGTTAACATTTGACTGTATTGTTATTTCAAAAGAGGTACATAATTGAGAAATTTGCCACATTTCAAAGTCGACACGAATAGCACATGGAAAGCTAGGCTTCACGACCTGAGAAATGATTTATTATTTAATCAAACGAATAATCACGCATCTAGATTACTCATGGAAATTCAATAACCTCCAGATTCAGACGGATTGCGACACATAATAAGAAAAGTATGTGTAACAGAACTGGTGGACATATCACAGAAGCACACAAAGTGGCAAGTAAATAATAGTTTTTTCCTGTCCAAATTTCACATTAATACTATTTAACTCCATTATGAAACTGTCGTCTACAGCTCACCAAACGTCAATTTCTGCCAGACTCAACCGACTTCAAACACACATGTTAATCTGTGTTTCAGTTTGCGAAATTTCAGGCTTAGATGTCACCTACAAGATGGACAATGATTCACATATGCGCAGTTGTCATTTAGTGTTTATTCGTTTGCCTTATTTCTCTAATTCTCAAGGCGGTGTGTGTTGCACTGTGGTTTTTATTTTGCGCCTGTCGTCCCAGTGCATCCGACTTCGGCATGCATTTTATGTAAGGGTCTGCTTTCTCCTGCATTTTCTAAGGGTTTGCTTCCCTGGGGTAGCGGCCGGTGCTGTGATGGGGATCAAACCCAGCACATTCGGTCTGTGAGCTGTGCCACTTAACCACTAGGCCATGCCCCCCCCCCCCCCAATTTAGTGTAGAGTCATTTCCAATAGACGAATTTAAGAATGCAGTGAAGTTTAAAAAAAAAGGACATGACAACGTGGGATATGAGGAGATGATGGGGAGGGAGGGACTAGGAGTCCTAAATGAAAACGGAGAGCGGTTTGCAGATTTTTGTGCAGGAAACAAATTGGTCAAAGGATCAAGTTTGTTTGCACACAGAGTCATTCATAGCATAGGTTTGGAACAGTGTGGGCTAGTGGTTAAGTGACACGACTTACAACCCAAAGGTGCTGGGTTCGATCCCCATCATGGCAACGGCCGTTACCACAGAGAAAGAAAACCCCTAGAAAATGCAGGAGGAAACAGACCCTTACATAAAATGCATGCCGAAGTCGGATGCACTGGGCCGACAGGCGCAAAATAAAAACATAGTGCAACGCACACCACATTAGGGAATAGAGAAATAAGGCTAACGGACACAAAAAAATAATACTTCATGTCACAGAAAGTTTCATTATGTGTCTTATGATGTTTAAACTGTAATTTTAGCTGAATTTGTTTAATATTAATTTTTGAATAAAACTATTTGACATCAAGAATTGCAGCAATTGATGAGTGAGGACTGAAAGAAACAAGTCTGTAAAATTATCCAGGACTGGAAAGGGTTAACAGACCTTAATGGATTCATGATCAGACAGAAAGTTGAATTCAAGATTTAAGGTCTTTACAATTGTACCTGCAGCAGATCAGGTCCATGACATGCACAGCACACACCAACTATTATGTCCAACAGCTGTGATGCATCAGTCAACCTGATGTGTAGTCCATTAGTTATCTCAGCCACATTCCTGAAAAAACTGCTTCCTTCGTCCTCTTCTTCATCTGTCAGTGTTTTAGGTGATGAAGCTTGAATTGTAAACACGTGGATGCCCTTTAGGCGGAGGAAGAATAAATAACAATGTTTGAAAGATTTCATATAGGTCTGGTTGGTCACTGTGTAATGTAAAAACTAATAATTTTTGAAAGATTTCTTATAGGTCTGGTTGGTCACTGTGTAAAAATTAATGACATTGTTTGAAAGATTTCATATAGGTCTAATTGGTCACTGTATAAAAACCAATTACCAACTAGGTCACTGAAATGTCTTCTGATTAGGAAAAAACAAGTTATCTTCAGTAATTTGTAATCAACTGGACAAAAATCATTATTATATTCAACTCTAAATTGGGTTGTGAAATATCTAAACTACATCAAATGTGAACCTACTATGCTTCGACAATGTGATAAACTCAGTGTCTATATAAAACCGAGCTGTGAGTAATTGTGTTGAAATGTGTGGATTGAATCTGTAAAAGAGATAGTAGTCTTACATTTTGCTTCCTTGTAATGTTTTGCCTCCTTTGGGCAAGGCATGCCCTTTTCAGCCAGTGTTTATGGTTATATCATGACACTTTTGGGAGAGGAGACTAATGTTTGGACAGGCAAAACATACAGATCAGACACTGACCAAGAACCCCACCTCACTTCCATGCAGTTCTCCCTGGAAATAGACTGTTTCAGTCTGGCTACCAAGGTTGGGATCAACGTAATCCCCAGTAGTGAGCGCCATGCAGTTGAGGCCAAGCATAGCACAACAGCCTGGAGGACCTGAGGCCACCTTCATCAGCACACTCAGGATGTGAGGTAAGCTATTGCAACCCGCCACCTAACGTTCTTTTCGGGGTACACAAAAGAGTAAAGTTTCTCATTGTGGACACTCAGTAATAACAACAACATGAAACTGTTGCAATTTTAGTTGCTGGTCTGAGATTAACCCTGAGATGGACTGATTAATTTGTAGTACTTGTCAGAGTAATATATGTTTTTAATAAAGGACATAAGCAAACACACAACTAAATAATAACATTACGACAAGATACAAACAAAAATATGTGTGCCTATGTTTGTTATAGTGACAATGCAAATGTTTGACTCCCTAGGGACCAGAAAGAAAAATGGGCAATAAAAGATGGCTGAAGTTATCAAATGTTCATATTTATATAGGTGGCATTTGAAATAACTGATTTATATGTATGAGAATTATGAAATTGTTTACATATGCATAGTAGAAAAATTAACATGTTTAAATATGACACGTGTGAAATATGAAAATGTTTGCATATGTAAAGTTAGAAAATGTGTACATATGTGAATGTAAAATTAGAAAATATTTTCTATGTGTATGTGACATTTTAAATGCTGACATATGTGAAGTTTGAAAATGTTAACAAATGTGAAATTTAAATATGTCTACTGTAACAGAGTCAGGGATCTGAACAGAATCACAGGGATGATTGCAAACCAAGGGGGCCATTGAAAGCTAATTGTAATTTGGAATAAAGCAAGGAGATGGGGAGAAATAAAGACTGATCCAGGGTTCAGACTGAGGTTAGAAGTATCAGTCATTTTAAACACAGCTGGCCTGGTTCCTTAATGTTTTTTTTCATTGTCTGAAAACAGGTCAAGGGAAAGTTGGCTAGGTAATGGTCAGAATTACTGTCTTTTATTATCGACTCTTATTATTCACAGATTAGTTTAGTACCGTTGTTGTAAATGTTGGACACTTGAACATGGCATGTTAAACTTGGGATGGTTCAAAGACTTTTAGTTAGAATTGTTGGAAAAGGTATATTCTAGAAAGATAGTGGGGGAATTAACAAAACCAAATCCACCAGTGCTGTAGTGCCGGTGTTGTTCGGATAAATGTGGGTAGTTGCGCTTTGAGGAGTGAGGGTCAATCCAGAAATGAAGCTCTGACGTATTAATGGTCAGACCATGAAAGCTGTCATATGAATTTGTCCAGGCAATTTAGACTCTGGAACCACATGACGTGCGCTCAACGCTGCCATGAAAGGACGCAGAGTTTAAGGAGACAGATTTGAAAGATGTTGCACTTCAGATTTGACAGGAAGGCTGACCAGTTGTACTTATGAGTTCGCAGCATTAACTCTATAAGTGTTGTTCTTCAGAGTAGCCTGATGATACTTAAGTGGGTTCAGAATATCGGTGGAGTCAAAGGCTTGCACTAAATCGTTATTGGATGACACTGATTGACTGATTCCAGTAAGTATCTGTCAAATGTCAGCGTGTCTCATCCAGGTAAAAGTCTTGTACGTTGTTGTAAGAAGGATGTGTAAAACCATGTCAGAAAAAAGTGTAGGCAAGACACCCAAACTGACTGAAGTCTTGTACGTTGTCAGAAGAAGGGTGTTAAAACACTATGTTAGAAACAAACATGTAGGCAAAACACCCAAACTCGTCAAAGTCTCGTATGTTGTCAGAAGAAGGGTGTTAAAACACTATGTTAGAAACAAACATGTAGGCAAGACACCCAAACTCGTCAAAGTCTCGTATGTTGTCAGAAGAAGGGTGTTAAAACACTATGTTAGAAACAAATATGTAGGCAAGACACCCAAACTCGTCAAAGTCTCGTACGTTGTCAGAAGAAGGGTGTTAAAACACTATGTCCGAAAATAAGGTGTAGGCGTACACCAGGGATCGGATCCCATTCCATTGCACAAATTCAAGATCTTTATTCCACAGCGAAAACTGAAAAGACTGAAGCTGCCAGAACATCAAGAGGTCAAACACGCTTTAGGAGATGAGAAACAAGACTCACGAATTTAGTTAGATATTAGATGATGTTGTTAGAGCGAGAAATAACTACATTTTGACCAAGGATTTGACTGTATTTAGAACCAGGGGAACTATTTGGCTAGATGCAGAAACCCCCTGACAAGAGAACTTAGACTGTATTGATATAATCATATCAAGTTATTATGAATAAATTAATAAGTGTGTTTTTGTGAAAGAATAAGTTTTTATGTTTCATTTATGTTTTGAAGTGAGAGGGGAAAGTAATTTAAATACTAAGGGAGATAAGTATGATCTACGTCACAATAACAATTGACCACAGTGTTCAGGATAGCTAGTTGGGTTGAGTGGATCTGATACACTACTTATGTGAAGTTTGAAAATGTTTACATATGTGTATGTGAAGTTTGAAAATGTTTACATATGTGTATCATCTTCAAATTCTCCAAGATCATACCATCTGAGCCAGCAGTTTTGCTTCCAGTTCCCAGTCAACGATTGGAATCTCAGCCTTGTGTCCAATCTCTAGAGCTGACCTGATCCAGCCCCTCCAGTGCTCTCTCTGAAGGTAGAAGCTTGTCCTGTTGGGCCTTCCACGGCCAATCATGATCACAGTACGATAACTGCAAGAACTCCAACTCATGCAGCGCTGTAACTTCCACAAAGCCATCTCTAGATTGTCCTGCACATATTCTGGGTATATCGTGGCCTCAGGCCCTACAAAAGAAACAACTGATATAAAAATGGTAAGTTATTTGATAAAATAAAAAAAGTCTGAAGGCTCTTGCATTATTCTTTGATATAGTTCGGTTCCATAGAACGATCTTGAAATTATTTTTTTTTTTCTTTGCTCTGATATAAAGCAAAGGCCCACCACTACAGTTTGCTCCCTGACAGGAAGTCAGTATCCAAGCACTTGCAGTTTCAATAGCAATGCCTTTATATGATGAGGTTGCTAGCCCCATGAAAACCTTTTTAGTCTCCTTCTATGACATGCTTGGAAGGTTATTGTGGTCCTATTTTTTCTACCCTGGGTATGGCTCGGGTGGATCTTGAAATTCAATTGTTCCTCTCTGTACATAAGCCATTTGATAACATCTCACATACACAACCCTGAGCTGCTCTTTCTGCCTCTCTCCAGATGTAATCATTTAATCTTAGTTCCTTTTCACATTCTATTCGCTATGTATTTTTTGGTCTATCTCTCTCTTTTTCCTTGAGGATTCTATGTAAGAGCCTTTCTGGCTATGTTAGACAGTGTCTTCCGCAGCGTATGTCTTATCCAGTACCACTTTTTTCACTTAATTTATTATTCCAGTGGCTGTTGTTGGCTCTTTTTCCATTGGTCTTCATTTCTCAACTTTGTCCTGTCACTTTATGTCCATTATCCTATATTTTGAAATTGGCCCATGTTAATTCACAAGAACTACTCTACTTGTGATTTTACTCTCCATTATATCACTTTATATCACAATCTATCACTTTTGACTGACAATTGTATTCTCAAGCAATGCTGATTTTCATTATCATGAAATCATTCTTCTTCTTTGTTCTCAAACTCCCGACACTCTGCTACTAAGTCCTCAAAAGAGCTTTGCAAGTAGCAGGATGTAGTCCGGAGAACGGAATGCACTGTGTCACAGTTTACAATTTGAATGTGATATTTGCACCTTTCTGCCCGACACATCCGACTTCAAGCATGGCATTTTGGGTATCGGTTTAGTCTTCCCTTTTTCCTCTATGACCCCTTCTACTTAGCCAGTTGCCGGCTCTTACCCAGGATTGAGTCGGAGAAGTGACTTGGCCGTCAGCTTTGATTCGATGACCGCTACAGCTCATGCACTGCTCAGGATCTTGATTCTGTCAAGTCATTAAATTCTGAGACTGTTTGCAAGCTCAGGATTCTGTCTTTCCATTTCTGCCTGTTATCTGCAGCCACATTTAGCTCAGCATGTCATCATTGCCCTATCTCTGCATGCTTGTGTCACAAAGGTATTTATTGGTCTGCTCCTTCCTCTCTTTCCTGTGTTCTGCCTTCCAAGACTTTCTTCACTGGGCCCTCATAATGTAGGCTGTGACCCAGCCTGGTCAATCGCTTTTGTATTTTTAGCTGACTTTAATACAGCTTTATACTTAAACACTACTCCTCTCATCTTATCTGTCCACTTGTGTCATTAGACACTGTGGAGAGGTGCAACTTCTTTCGTATACCATCTCTTTGGCCGTAATTTTAAGTTCACACATCTCTAGTGATTCTTAAACACCCCCAACCAATAATTTTCTTTGTTCTTCCTCTTAAGCCTTGCTCTCTGGTGTTATGTGGGGATGGCATGGCTAGTACTAAGTTAAGTGACACATCTCACAATCCGAAGGTGCTGGGATCGCTTCCCCAATCACAGCACCAGTTACTCTGGGAAAGCAAACTATTAGAAAATGTAGGAGGAAGCAGACCCTCAGAGGAAATGCATGCCACATAAAAAGCATGCCGAAGTCGGATACACTGGGCAGACATTAGCAAAATAAAAACATAGTGCAATGCACACCACCTTAGGGAAATAGAAAAATAGGCTAACGCAAAAAAAAAACAAAAAAAAAATATTCTTGGCATGTATCCAAACCATTTTATTTCTACCTTGAAGCACCACAATTAATTCTAATTACAATTCTATTCACCATTTTTCTTCCCTTTTCATCCCTTGTCTCTGATACAATATCTTCAGCATTGTTGTTCTTTGATATGGTTCAGGCATGCACATACCTTTTGCTAAATTTCCTAACTAATTTAAACAAAGTGACAACCCTTTGAACCAAAGCCACAATATATATATATATATCAGTATATATGTAAAGAACCCATTCCACAAGTCAACAATTTGTCTGTGTGGCACATGGACATTTATTTAAAGGTTTATATCAGGCTAGACTGCTTGGATTTTGGCCAAAATATCATGCACATTTCCAGAGTCACTTTAAAATGGCGGCACCAACATTTTGCAAAGTCGTTTTTATTTTTATCATAAGGTGTTTAGAAATTTTGGGAAATCGTTGTACTAAATGGCTAGCAACAGAACAAGTTGTTGAATTGTGCTCAAGGATTCAGAGGCTGGTAAATTAGATTTAGATGGTGATTATTCTCAAAATGACAAACAAAATCTGATATCCTTTGAATGATGCAATGTGTGAACCGCATTATGATCTTGCTAGATGTGTTCTGTGTCCCTGGGGAGATCAGGCTACAGTCCGGAGACATATTCCACATGCAATTTGCAAAAAAGAAGGAACATTGCAGATTAGCAAGTCGGTCAATTTGAGATAGAATAATTAAAACAAAGCATATATCTTTGTCAGAGTAACTAACTTTGCTCACATATCTGTGTTGTGCATATTTTTCTCAGGAACACAGGGGATTCGGTTTGACTGGGTCTGGGTGGTAATGGTCCAATGGGTTGACAATGACAATATGTGAATGGCTAAATTAAAATATTAACAGTAGATATTATGCATGTTACATGCTTCTGGCATATGTTAAAGTTTGTTTATAACAGTGAAGCTTACTCTAATTCTAGGATAGTCAAAGATAAGAGTAAAAATAACCTAAATAAGTACCAAACAAGAGACAACTATCACTGCCTTGATGGAGTGGAGCAAGTGATCCTGTTTTGCATGAGAACAGGACATAACAGATTAAATGGCCACTTACACAGGCTTCATCACCCATGTGTATGTGTGGGCAAGCAGCACAGACAGCCGAACACATCCTACGAGACTATTATATGCTTAGCTAAATGCGTACTGAGCACTGGCGCACAGAGATGAATCTCCACACAAAGCTGTTTGAAAGCCTTGAAGGGCACACCACTACAGCAACCTATGACAAGGGAACTGAACTTTGCATGCAAACGCCAAAAAAAAAGAAACGTGGCAAGCGAGAAAAACAACCTACCTAAGCTGTCTACAAAGGCACAGATCTGTGAAAATGTTGCCCCAAGGTCCAGCCATTTAGTGCCACTGTGACCACCTGTACGGATGTAATTGTGGTCAATGGCACTCCTCCCACTGCCAGACTTGTCATCATGGATACCACCTTGAGTGTGTGCCAAGACACCAATACGCAGGTCTGGTATCAATGACTGAAGTCGCCACACCAAATCTCTTGTCCTCTCCTGTAATACTGTGAGATAGTCCCTCATTGCTCCCGAAGTACTGATGCAAATCACAATCTCTAACATTTTGGGTTTTTCATGTACAACTGTCAGCATTTTCAGCCCTTCTTTTGACAGGCCTCCATCTTCTAGAGAAGTATTTGCTGCCTTTGCATTCACATTAACAGTATCTGCCTCAATCAAGCTCTTAGTGGCACACACTTCCACAACATTAGAACTTTTGAACTCTTCTGCATCCACACCTAACACATGAATACTGGACTGGGATAAAATGTGCTGATTTGATGGCACTTTAGCTGTTACTTCTGACAAGTTTTGACTTGGGGATGAGCTCGAGTTTGAAAACTTTGATGCTTGTGACATTGGAGACTTGACAAGGCGGTTTGGAAGGAATGACTTCATACCTGCCAATTTAGTGTCCTTAGATTCTGTGGCACTGTCAGATGAATCACTCTTAGGCGAGTTTAAAATTTGTGTGTCGTTCCTCACTAAAGATGATGAGCGTGCAAATGTATTTGATAACTTCTTGTTTTTGCTAGGCCGTGGAGGTGAATCTTCTACTTTCAAGGTGGATCCTCTTCTCAGAGCTGGAGTATCTTCATCAGATTTGACCTGTCCATCAATATCTTCTTCAGCTCGTTGTTGTAATGATTTTGAGCCTTTCGTCTTGACAGGTAAGTCTAACGTAGAAATGCTTGACTTTGCTGACTTTGTGGATTCTTTAACAGCAGTGCTACCATCAGTGACATACGAAGCAAGCCATGCTGGGGCTTTTCGCTGCCGGGCAGAAGATACCCTTGGAGATGTTAAAGCACTTTCTATGGTGGCTTCTGTGCTCACTGAAGAATTCATGGATGGACTGTCCAATCCATCTGTTGGGTCTTTGCTAATCTTGGCAGGACATTCAGTGCCCAATGCATTAGAGGCTTTTCTTTTCATCTTCTTTCAGCACAGCTTATACAAGTACAGCTGTTGTAATACCTGTGAGATGAAACTGAAAGACAATCAAATTTAAACTGGCATGTGTCAGAATTAAAAGCATGGAATTTTTCAGCAAAACTTGCCTTTTTAAATTGCTTTTCTTCAGTTTATTTACACATTCAAATGCTGACCTAAATATATAAAGACTATCTCAGAGAACAAATGAACATGGTTTTTTTTCTATGAAATAAATTTAAGCATGGTTAAAACGCAGCTTTGCATGAGGACAGTAATAGATTTTTCTTCTTATTACAATAACTCCTACAAGATGAGATCTTGTTATGAACTCAACCTTTGTCTGGATCTCTTTAGTTCAATACAGTTTTGAGTTTAATGACTGAATCACTTGGCCAGTGAGTCTTCCTCAACTGGCTATACAGAGGGCAGTACAGCAAAACATGTTCTGCAGATTGTATCAGTCAGTCCCCACATCCACTATACAGTGGTGAAGCAGACAGAAGAAGCCTGTACATGTGTTTAACTGAATTATGGAAAATGGAATATCAGAAGCATAAACAGAAAGAAGAACAAGTTCATGCAAATTAGAAATTCTAACTCACAGAAACTAAGAGAAAAGAACCGGTAGTTATGGATCTTGAGGGTAATACAGTTCCCAATACAGACAGAGATAAAGGAAGAGTGGGCTGTATTATGTCCAGAAGTCAAAGGGACAACACCAAGGGATGGGAATTTGCCTCCAAGTGCATTATGGTACTGGACCTCAAAGAAGAAGGTGAGTTAGTCAACATCGTCATTGTTTATGTAATGAATGAAGGGTATACAGCAGATGTAAAAGAAGATCTATGATCTGCTTAAAAAGACAGTGGATGATTTTCATGATGAAATTATCCTTCTTGGAGATTTCAATGCCAGAATGGGAAAAGATCATTCTAGATGGGATGGAGTGATTGGGAGATACAGTGAAGATGTTTTGAATGACAATGAAAGGTGACTCCAGAGATTCTGCAGTAAGTCAAACCTGGTCATCACAAATACAGTTTCTTCACAAGTGCATACACACACACATTGGATGCAAACCAACAATGAAAGAGAAATCCATCATTGATTATGTCACAGTGATGTAAGATTCATTTTAAGTATGTGAAAGATGCCAGAGTCTGGAGAGGACCTGAAGAAAGTGACCACTGCCTTATAATAATAAAGACAACAAATAAAAGAGTAACCCAAACAAAACACCAGAGAAGGAGAAGCAAGAGAAAAGGCCAACAAGCTAAGAGCGCCAGAAGTTAGGACAATTTACTAAGGGCTTATTTTGACAACAGTTGAAAGTGCATAGGATCCACCCAAAAATCTAGAAGTTCTCTGGTAAAAATTCAAGACTACATCAAAGCAGCTGCAGCAGAAACACATGGTGAAGTCATCAAGCGTCAAGAAGAATTCAAAAAGGATATCCTGGTGGACAGAAGAAGTCAAAATGATAATAAGATAAACGAACAGGCATGGAAACAACACTTGGAAACCAAGAATGCAGCACACACACACAAAAAAAGAGAAATACAAAGAAAATGTTAAACTTAGGAAGGAAGCCAAGATAACAATACTAATAACAAAGGAAATATGGAGAAAACCTCAAACTGTTCTACACAACCCTAAAGAACATGAGGATGGAAAAAATAGTGCCAACCAAAATTTGTTAAAGTCAAATAAAGTGCGTTGCTTACTACTCCAAGGGAGATAAAGGCTAGATTGAACTACCATTTCTCTGCAGAAGACGGATGTCAGACCGAAAAGTGCAAATATTGCAGTCAAGTTGTAAACTAGCGACACAGCGCATTTCGTTCTTCGAACTTCATCCTGCTACTTGCAAAGTCCTGTTCAGGGCTTGCTAGCGGGAGATTGAGAACGAACGCAGAAGAAGAACTACTATTTCTCAGAGCTTCTCTGTGCAGAGGAAGACCAAGTTCCAGGTATGATATGCTTTAATACTGAGAAGGAAATCAGTGGCGGGGGAAACATCACAATGGAGGAGCTGACAGCAGCATTTGAGAAAATTAATGTTGACAAAGCAGCTGGACATGATGATATAACACCAGAAATGGTACAGCACATGGGAACAGGTGAACTATTATTCCTGAAGGTTTTCCGAGCAGCCTGGTGCCACAAAGTGATACCAAAGGACTAGGAAATAGCCATCATTGTATCAATTTTCAAAAATGGTGACAATCGATAGTGCAAAAACCATGGAGGCATATCCCTCCTTAGTGTCCCAGACAAAGTCTACTCTATGATTCTGGAGCAGAGGCTAAGATGCCTGGCTGAGCCACAGACAGGCAAAGTCAGATCCATTTCAGATCAAATGGAAGCCCCTAAGACCATTATCTTCACACCTAGGTAACTGATGGAAAAAACTCGAGAAGAGGCATCATATTATGCTGGATGAACAGCCTCTGGAACAGGTCAAGCAGTTCAAATACCTTGGAGCTGTAATAAACCAGATGGGAAGTATTGGAGAAGAGTTGGCTACGCCAAGGGCAGCAACTGGTAAACTTGTTTATGTCCCAAATAGAAGATTCCTCTCAGTAAAATATAAATAACTAAGAAAACTAGGATGGCTGTAAACTGCTCCACATATGTACCAGTTTTTACTTATGGATGTGAGTCTCATGGGCAATGACAACAACCCAGAAAAACCAGCAGCAAGCCTCCGAAATGAGATATCTAAGGACAGTGGTTTAAGTAACAAGAAGAGACAAAGTCTGTATTCAGACAATTTGACAAGATCGCAAAGTCATGTCCTTGCAGATTCAAATGGAGCAATCTCAGCTTCTGTGGTTTGACCAGGTCTGCAGAATGAAATAAGAACTGCTACCACTGCAGGCATCGAAAGCAAAGAGCCAAGGATCCAGACCATAACAACATAAGACAGTCTATAAGAGGATGTGGACTAGAATGGAACCAGGCCAAGAGGAAGACAGCAGATAAAATAGCCTGATGCTTTTTTCAGAAAACCTCCACACCCCAGGGTAGAATAGGAGCAACTATTTAAGCAATAAAGAGTTCTTCTTCATTTGTTCTTAATCTCCAGCTACCAAGCCCTGAAAGGGCTTTGCAAGTAGCAGGATGTTGTCTGGAGAACAGAATGTGTTGTGTCAAAGTTTGTATCTTTTGGTCCAACACATCCAGATGACATCAGCAGGCATTTTTTAGTACTGGGTTAGCCATCCCTCTTTGATACCTTCTCCTTAGCCAGCCTGCTATGTTGCAGCCCGTTATCCAGGATCACCGGGTGGAGATGGAGGTGTAGAAGGGTCTTGGCAACTCTGGTTCGCTGACCCTGTCGTTAGCAGTGTCAGCTTAAAGAGTCACTGACCGCTGCACCTTATACACTGTCCAGCATCTTGATTCCTACCATCTACTCAACAAACAAAAGATGGGAAATATGGATGAATGTGTCTTTGGCACCGATAAAATTACTGCCGAAGACAAAGGTGTCCAAAATATAAGGGAACAGAAAAAGCACATATATCTATCAACAGTATCATTCTGTGAAGATAACCTCAGGCTGACCACTGCTTTTTTTATATGTATTCAAGTTGATGTATGAAAGCATATTTCAGATATATCTTCTTTTTCCGTTTGTTATGAAAAGTAGTATGTTGTGACATAATTTACAGCGAGACTGCAATATCTGTGCCTTTCAGCCTGATACATAATCTGCGCCTTTCAGCCTGACACATAATCTGCGCCTTTCAGCCTGACACATACAATTTCAGCTGGCTTTTTTTGTCTACTGGGTTTCCCACTGCGATGACTATTCTATTAACCAGACTACATTAGCGCAGCCTGCTTCTATTGCCACCACTTGGAGATGGAATAGGAGAAGAAACTGTGTTTTTTTTTTCCTTCTTTGTCGTAGGCGGGTTTTTTTTTTGCCGTTCACCTTATTTCTCTATTCCCCAAGATGGTGTACGATGTACTGTTTTTATTTTGTGCCAGTCGGCCTAGTGTATCTGACTTTGGCATGCATTTTATGTAAGGGCCTGCTTCCTCCTGCATTTTCTAAGGGTTTGCTTTCCCGGGGTAATGGCCGTGGCTGTGAACCCAGCACCTTTGGGTTGTGAGACGAGTCACTTAACCACTAGCCCATGCCGTACCCTTTAAATTGTCTTAAATGGGCTAACTTTACATACCAGGTAAAGCCATGCAATTGCAGGAAATAATTCTTATAATATTGATCTATGCATGTAAAAGAAACCTTATATGATAATATCAGAAACAAACAGGAATGGCAAAAGACTTAAAAGTAAGCCTACTACAGGACATTTCAAGCACAGCAAGTTACATCAAGTACCAAAAGGTGAACAGCAAATAAATTATGTATTTGAATTGTTTTCATTACTTACAATACTGTACCATTATTTTTTTGCAAATTAATTTATTAAATTTTACGATTTAATTGTAAAACCCTAGACGGTCATCTAGTATAGTTCACCTACTGGTTAAATTGGCCGTTATGTCATGAAGAATATACATAATGCAGTCCAAACTTCAGACTTTCATTAACTGATGCATTAATTGCATCAAATTAACTTCATTATACTGGCTTAGCAGTTTATTCAACCAGTTTATTCAACTCCACCGATACTAAAATATCTGTGAGCATCCACTATATTTTTGAATGCATTAACTGACTGCCTACACCACATCCTGTAGCTATGCATTTCAAGCATTCACCACTCTCTAATTTTACAAATATTTCCTAATATCTAATCTGGACCTTTCTTTAAACAATTTGAAACTGTGCCCTCTTGTTTTTGTAGCCGGTAGTAATTTAAAAAACTTGGTATTGTCTAATTTATCCGTTCCAGTGATTAACTGGTTACATACTACAAGCCGCTCCCAGCGCCAGAACACTTATTTAGCAGCGGCAATAAGCCGCTGTGAGCGTCAATGTTTGTTTCATAGTAAAACAAGTTATAAATTTATAGTTTTCCTTTCCGTTTCGGTACGAGATTTTAATTTACCGAAGGGAAGTTGATTTTTGAATCACGTGTGGACCAAATCGGATGTTAAAAATGGTATTCTTGTCATAATTATCATATTTTCAAGCTAGTTACAGAACTGTAAAAAATTGTTTACCATGGCAACAAGCGATAAGGTCACCAAAAGCACTTGTACGGCTCGTCTAACTATTGAACAGGCTAGAAACTTGTTTCGACAGATAAATAATACATCTAGTGAAGACGAGGTAAGTGAAACAGATGTCAATAATAATGATTCAATTTATTTTGATGAATACGAAAAAAATAGTAGTGACAGCGCAGATGGTGCACGTCCTGAACCATCAAAATTCCCTAAAAAGGCTAAGACGGCAGCTAGATTTACAAATAGTTCAGTAAAAAATGGAGCTCAAGAAAGAGAACAGTGGCACCAAGTAACTGAAGGTGAAACAACAGGCACTATTCCCTTTGTTCCAACTCGTGAACCAGGTATGCATGCAAAACTAGATGCATCTTCCTCTGAACTAGATTGTTGGTTTGCCTTGATAACACCAGATGTGTTAGATTCATTGGTATCAATGATCAATGAATATGCAGAATTGAAGAAATCCAAACAAGTTTCTTTACAAAAGTCTACACTTGCAAGTTGGAAGCCTATCACTGAATATGAGCTGTTAAAATTTTTGGCCGTGATTATTGCAATAGGTTTAGGTAATAAAGCATCGGTGAAGGATTATTGGGCACACAAACCGCACAACTACAACCCATGGTACAGTCAGATTTTTCCCAGATTGAGATTTGAAATCATTTACCACACCATGATGCATGTTGGAGATGCTGAATCTGTAGGCAAGGACAAAATAGAGCCATTCTTGAATTCACTAATAGCAAAGTTCCAGGATGCATTTTATCCATTTCAGGATCTGGCCATTGATGAAATGGTAATAGGCTATAACGGACGCTGGAAGCACAAGCAGTACAATGCCTCCAAGCCAAGCAAGTATCACATCAAGACTTTTGGCTTGTGTGATTCTACTACAGGGTATGTCTACTCTGTATTGACATACTTCGGAAAAAACACATCATATCTCCTTGCCAATGACCGTACAAGTCAGGCCGTGAAGGTGTTTGATTACCTGCTGCAAAGGAATTGGAAAAGGCCACCATGTATTTGCGGATAGGTACTGGCACACTCATCATCAACAGGAAAAATTTTCCGCTTCAGTTGAAGACCATTTCTCTACAGCTCCGAGAAGCTAGGGGGTACAGAAATAATGATGGATCCCAGATATGTGTTGCTTGGCGAGATAAGAAAGCCAAAAAGCCGTGTATTGTTGTCTCCACCAAGACTACAGTTCAGATGGAGCAGGTTACAACTAGACGAGGCAACACAGTTGAAAAACCCAAAGTAGTGCAGCGATACAACATGTGTATGAATGGATGTGACCTTAGCGACCAGATGGTATCATACTATGGCAGCTTCCAAAGAAAAACAAGAAAATGGTGGAAAAAAATATTTTATTGGATCATTGAGGTTTCACAGGTGAATGCTCATATATTATACACGCTCTGTCATGCTGATGAGAAGCCTATGCCCTTGAAAGTCTTCAAAGAAAATTTGATCCATCAGCTGACTGAGAAGGCTGCATCCATCATCCCGCAAGAGGTAGTAACCACAAACAGCAATAAAGTTAGGAGAAAATTAAAAGAAGGAAACAAAATTAAAAGTTATGAGGGTGCTGTGCATCTTGTGGATCACTCAGACAAAGACAGGAACTGCATTGTATGCTCAACTCCTGCAAAGGGAGCCCGCACAAATTTTTATTGCACTGGTTGCCCAGAAAAGCCACATCTCCATCCGAAGAACTGTTTTAGAGTGTACCATACACATGATCCTGCAGATGGTGCTCACTAAAGACATTGATGTACTGTAAATAAATTGGAGATATATATTTTTTTTTTAATGTTAATTTTTCCAAAGATATATTTTTTTTCTTCAAATGTTTATTTTTCAAAAAATGTTTAATTTTTTCTGATCTGGCCTACATGTGGTTACATTAGCTATTAGAAGTGTAAATATTATCCAATTTCTGTGTTCTTGGATTTGTTTTTCTTATTGTTGGATATACTTTGTGATAACCACCAAGTAAAAGACATTAAATGTTTTGGACATTCAAAAATTTAAGGTGAGTTGGCACTTTTTTTTATAATTTTGTAATGCTTTTCTGTTGTAAATAATAATTTACCATTTACAAATTTCCTACTAAAAAATAACACACAATTGTTTTAGATCTATCTTAGAGAACATTCATTTACCTACAAAATGGTATATCATTCATAAACATATGTTAATAATTAAGAAAACTGCAGCTAAATTTGTACATACACCTGCAAGTGGGAAAATGGGACCTAAATTTCATTCTGCCACAGCCTGTTTTTCAATTCAGTAGCTAATCAGTTAATTTATAAACTTTTATTACCGGTAAGTCGCTTCGAATTCATCTCTGTTCTAGACACTGCAGACCAATTTTTCTCTTTCCTCATAACTGTTTCCCACAATCAGTTCTATTGCATCCTTTCATGCATTTTTATATCCACTCCTGGGATCAAGATGCTGAGCAGCACATGAGCTGCAGTGGTCAGCGACCCATAGCTGACTGCTAGCGTCAGGGCCAGCGAACCATAGCTGCCAAGACCCTTCTACACCTCCACGCAGTGATCCTGGATAACAGGCTGCAGCAGGGCAGACTGGCTAAGGAGAAGGGATCGAAGAGGGAATGCCAACCCGGTACTAAAAAAATGCTTGCCGAAGTCGGATGTGTTGGACCGAAAGGTGCAAATATCACAGCCAAGCTGTAAACTACGACACAACGCATTCCGTTCTCTGGACTACATTCTGCTACTTAAGCCCTTTCAGGGTTTGGTAGCGGGAGATTGAGAACGAACGAACGAAGAAGAAGATATCCACTCCTAAGGACTCCAAACCTGAATACAGTACTTCAACAATCTAAGTATCATAAATGATTTATATAGCTTGACTATCCTTGCTCTTATGTATAACAGTTCTTTTTCTCTTACCCAGCATTGCTTTAGCCCTTTTCACTGTCACTTGCTCCCGCACCTTACCTGTATGATCTTTCATAACACCTAAGTCCCTTTCCTTTTCTATTGTCCTAATATTGTTCTCTCCCATCACGTAATTATAATTCTTATTGGTCGAATCTTCCCATGTGGGTGACTCTACATTTTTCTACATTAAACTCCATCTGCCAGCTCTCAGACTATTTTTGAATCATATCTAAATCCGATCTCAATGATCCACTTCTGACTGAGAAGAGACCGTGCCACATAATTGTGTGTTATCCATGAATTTTGCAATCATGCAAAATAATCAGAAATAAAAATAAGGTAGGATGCTGATTAAAATAACAAGTATAAAAACATGGACAGGTATGGTTCAGATATTTTGCTGGAACATAAACAATAACAAAACTGTTAATACAAATAAATGGACCAATGGTCAGAGTAAAAAGAAATATAGAACTTTTTAACTTAAGTAAAGAGAACCAGATACCAGACAGTCCCTTAAAGTGATCATGTAAACCCAGAAGAATTAAACTAGTTTCATGATCTATCATGTCACTGATCAGATCTAAGCACAACCGTCCTCGAATCAAATGGAGTCACACGAATGACATCAGCCTAACCTAAAAGAGGGGAAGAGAAGTGACCAAAGACAGCAAAGGAAACGTTAAAAGAACTGTCAACTTCGAGGAATATAAACCAACGGGAATCCCATGTGTCGAAATTAATTAGATGGATCAAAAATATAAATTGGTGACGAGCAACAGATGCAGTCCTGTCCACGGTTAACTAAAAGAAAGAGATGTGTGATTGGTCGCATGCTGAGTTAGAACTTCGAACGAGTGTAAGTAAAAACAAGAGGGTCCAACCATCAGTCTCATCAAACATACACCTCTTGTAGTTGTAGTTGTACAGACACTAATATTGCGATAACATGCTATCAATTAAGTTGTACATACCATACACCGGCTGGCTGATTTGATGACGATGAACACTTCTTGTATTTGTGCTGAATCAGAAAAACAAATATACAAATTGTGTGAAAGTATTTGTTTGTTGAGACTCTCACTCAGTTGTTGGTGAAGCATTTGACGTGTCCAGAATATTTCCGTTACACCGATTGAATTTGAGGCAAATTTAACGAGTACGTAAGAATTAAATTTTAACAAACTAATAGATAATACATCATCAATTACATTTTATTTAAAATGTATTTACATTTTAGAAAGCATGTCATATAAGCAAATATGTTATAATCTTTACTCGTAATGTTTAAACCACATTTGTGAGTGCACGCACTGCTATATCTGGACAAAGTTCAGCCTGACCTGAATTAAGGAGTTATGGACCCTTGTCTGTAGCGTCATGTCAGTTGTTACAACCTCACGAGATGGACCAAGCTAAACTAGTTCACTTTTTGGCTGTCTCTGACCAAATTTGAACACCGTCAGATAGTTTTAGTAATCAAAGATGTATAAGGCATTTCAATTCTTCTATTTTCCCTATAAATATTTTTTTATAAACGTATATACCTTATCTACTATGTTCTCACCAAATATTTTAATTCATGTCCACAGCGAAGGTCAGTCCCAATGTATCTTCAATGTCCTTTCGTGGCTTGATGGTACAACATGCTAAGCTTTCCCGTGTCCGTCTTTCGATATTATCCTTCGCCTAGTGCTGTTTATCTTTGAAGCATATTTTCCTCCACCTTTCCTTCTAGTATTGTTTTCAGTAAGATGGTATGCCTTTTTCAAATAAGTCATGTAGCAGAAACTGTCGTTGTAGATGAAGTGTTAGAGACTTCATTGTACTAAGTCACACTCACAGCTTGTGTGATGTAAGGTAGCCAGTTCCTTTTCTCATTACCTTTCTTTCCATAACAGTAGGACATGTCTCCAATTACAAATGACCTCCCATATACTTCTGAGTCTACTGAAACGTGCCGGTAGCGGAAGATGAACCCTGCACCTGTCTCTGATTTCGTTCATAAATTTATACTTCCGTGTTTGTTTTCTTATCATTCCAAGAGATGCTAATAACTGGCCATCGTTATCGATGAGGGCCGCCGACAACATCCTTGTCACAGCTTATCCTGGTGGGTGTTGGTACGCATGTCGCTGAACAAACAAATGCGGGCACGAAAACACCTGTTGCATGACGGGCACACGAGGTCTGTAGAATGTGTTGGTGTTCCCGCTGTTCGTGATTTCCTTGTCTCGTGTCTGCTCTGGCTTTTCACAACACGATAGTCTTCACTGGTAGCTACGCCCGCTTTGACTACGCTTCTCCAGATAGATCTGTTTTGCGCAAAGACAATTCCAGGCGGGGACATCTATCTGACAACTTTTCAGTGAGTCCCTCAGACTGTCTTTAAAACGTTTCATTGGGCGACCTTTCTCGCGCCATCCCTCTCTCAGCTCGCGTAGATGAGCTTCTTTGTGAGCCGTTCGTCTGATATACGGACGAGGTGTCCGACCCATCCTAGTCGTGCTTTTTCTAGCAGTGCATGGATGCTGGGCATGTCAGCCTTAGAGAGAGAATTCGATGTCAGTGTCACGATCTTGCAATCGGGTCTGGAGTATTCGCCTCAGGCAACCTATATAAAGTGGTTTAACCTCTTTGCATGTCCAGAGTACAGTTCAGCTTTCGCAGGCGTAGAGTAGTGTTGGAATTATGATGGCGCAGTAGACTTTGAGTTTGGTCTTGACGCCGATGTCACAATGTTCCCACACAATCGAGCGCATTCTACTAATGACTACGCTGACTCTTGCTATTCTGCTTGCCACATAATAATCGACACATTTCGCCAGCGTACTGTCTAGATAGGTGAATTTATCAGTGTCTGCCCGCTGACTGTAGTCTTTGGTTTTGTGTACGGCATACTTGGTGCTGGTTGGTACATGATCTATGTTTTCTTGGCATATATCAAGTCAGGTCAAAATGTTCGCATGCGGGGGAGAACTAGTCCATGTCTACCTGCATGTTGAGTTATGAGTTGCTGTTCAGAGCGAAGTCGTCAGCAAATACGAGTTCTCTTATTATGTCGCCATCCACTTTGGTTTTGGCCTTCATTCTTCTGGGATTGAGTAGCTTACCATCCGTGCGGTACTTTATGGGTATACCAAGCTCCAGCGATCTGAGGGTGTCTGTCATCGTGACCGCAAAAACATCACGCTGAACAGGGTTGGAGCGAGTGCACATCCTTGTTTGTTACTTCAAAAGTTTTAGAGATTTCTCCGCTGTTCAGTACACGAGCACACATGCCTTTGTATATTTGTTTCACCATAGTTCTGAACTTGTTGGGGCAGCCAAACTTGGACATGATCACCCACAGCCCTCCTCTGTTTACTGTGTTGAATGCCTTGGTCAGATCATATATATAAATATGGTGTACAGGACCTGGTTTTGTTCCAGACACTTCTCTCTTCATTGGCGAGCGACAAAGATCATGCCCACTATTCCTTTTCCGGTTCTGGGTCTACATTGGCTTTCTGTGAGGTGGTCGCTTTGTTCAAGGTGTTTGTTGAGAGCCGGTTGCGCAGTAGACGCGCTAGGATCTTTCCTGCTACGGACAGTAGCGATATTTCACGATGATTGTCGCATTCCTGCCGGTTGCCTTTTCTCTTGTATATGTGAACGATTGAGGTGTCTTTCAGATCGTGCGAAATTACTCCTTCAGCCCGTATGGGGCAGAAGAGTTCAATAATCTGTGTGGTGAGGCATGGGCCAACTGTCATGTATACCTCTGCTGGTATTGCATCAGCCCCTGAAGCTTTTCTTATAGATTGTCCTAACGACTTCCTCCTCAGTGATAGGTTCATCTAGCGCCAGAGATGCACCACCCTCTTGTATATATCCCCCATTTCAAATGCGTCTATTCTGTTCTACAATCGTGTCCTCACTGGCCATGTTTCTATATCATAGTGTAATGACAGGTATACGTAGCACCTATATGTTAGCGAAATGTGGGCAACATATGCCAAACAAGAGGGAAAGCTCAACACCTTTCACCTACTGTGCTCGAGATCCATCCTGGCGTTTCATAGAACGACAGGGGGTGGGGAGGGGGGACAAACGCAGAGGTACATTCTCGCGCTGGTCTCTCAAGTATGCACATTCTCGCACTGGTCTCCCAAGTATGCACATTCTCACACTGGTCTCCCAAGTATGCACACTCTCGCACTGATCTCCCAAGTATGCGCACTCTCGCACTGGTCTCCCAAGTATGCACACTCTCACACTGGTCTCCCAAGTATGCGCACTCTCGCACTGGTCTCCCAAGTATGCGCACTCTCGCACTGGTCTCCCAAGTATGCGCACTCTCCTTAAGCAGCGAAGATTGCAATGGCTTGGTCATATTCGTCCCACGGAAGAAGATCGCAACTCCAAAGATATTCTCTATGAACAACTGACGTTTTTCTAAAATAACCGTTGGCCAACCACAGCCTAGGTTCAAAGACGCGCGTAAGCGAGATATAAAGGCACTGAATATGAATCTGACATCTTGGTAAGACATGGCTGCAGACCGATCCTTTTGGAGATGCAAACTGAAGAGCCACCTCAGACTGGGCAAAAATAAGCTCATGAAACACAGAGAAGTTAAAAGGCAAGTCCGGGGACGGCGTGGCCTAGTGGTTAAGTGGCACGGCTCACAACCGGAAGGTGCTGGGTTCGATCCCCATCACAGCACCGGCCGTTACCCCGGGGAAGCAAACCCTTAGATAATGCAGGAGGAAGCAGACCCTTACATAAAATGCATGCTGAAGTCGGATGCACTGGGCCGACAGGCGCCAAATAAAAACCACAGTGCAACGCACACCGCCTTGGGGATTAGAGAAATAAGACGAACGCAAAAAAAAAAAAAAGGCAACTCCGCGAGGAAAAGGAAAACCAAAACACAGTAGAGAGTCGCTACTCGAAGCTTGGATAATTTTATTTTCAGTCATGACAGAAAAGGATTACAATAACATAGCATCTGACGAATCTAATTTTTCATTTGTGAAGAAATTGCTTGAATGTCAAAACATTCTAGATACCAGGCTGCATCAGACCAGAGCTGTCAAGATCCTTCTTCAACTCTAGACGGTGATCCTAGATACCAGGCTGCATCAGACCAGAGCTGTCAAGATCCTTCTTCAACTCTAGACGGTGATCCTAGATACCAGGCTGCATCAGACCAGAGCTGTCAAGATCCTTCTTCAACTCTAGACGGTGATCCTAGATACCAGGCTGCATCAGACCAGAGCTGTCAAGATCCTTCTTCAACTCTAGACGGTGATCCTAGATACCAGGCTGCATCAGACCAGAGCTGTCAAGATCCTTCTTCAACTCTAGACGGTGATCCTAGATACCAGGCTGCATCAGACCAGAGCTGTCAAGATCCTTCTTCAACTCTAGACGGTGATCCTAGATACCAGGCTGCATCAGACCAGAGCTGTCAAGATCCTTCTTCAACTCTAGACGGTGATCCTAGATACCAGGCTGCATCAGACCAGAGCTGTCAAGATCCTTCTTCAACTCTAGACGGTGATCCTAGATACCAGGCTGCATCAGACCAGAGCTGTCAAGATCCTTCTTCAACTCTAGACGGTGATCCTAGATACCAGGCTGCATCAGACCAGAGCTGTCAAGATCCTTCTTCAACTCTAGACGGTGATCCTAGATACCAGGCTGCATCAGACCAGAGCTGTCAAGATCCTTCTTCAACTCTAGACGGTGATCCTAGATACCAGGCTGCATCCGACCAGAGCTGTCAAGATCCTTCTTCAACTCTAGACGGTGATCCTAGATACCAGGCTGCATCAGACCAGAGCTGTCAAGATCCTTCTTCAACTCTAGACGGTGATCCTAGATACCAGGCTGCATCAGACCAGAGCTGTCAAGATCCTTCTTCAACTCTAGACGGTGATCCTAGATACCAGGCTGCATCAGACCAGAGCTGTCAAGATCCTTCTTCAACTCTAGACGGTGATCCTAGATACCAGGCTGCATCAGACCAGAGCTGTCAAGATCCTTCTTCAACTCTAGACGGTGATCCTAGATACCAGGCTGCATCAGACCAGAGCTGTCAAGATCCTTCTTCAACTCTAGACGGTGATCCTAGATACCAGGCTGCATCAGACCAGAGCTGTCAAGATCCTTCTTCAACTCTAGACGGTGATCCTAGATACCAGGCTGCATCAGACCAGAGCTGTCAAGATCCTTCTTCAACTCTAGACGGTGATCCTAGATACCAGGCTGCATCAGACCAGAGCTGTCAAGATCCTTCTTCAACTCTAGACGGTGATCCTAGATACCAGGCTGCATCAGACCAGAGCTGTCAAGATCCTTCTTCAACTCTAGACGGTGATCCTAGATACCAGGCTGCATCAGACCAGAGCTGTCAAGATCCTTCTTCAACTCTAGACGGTGATCCTAGATACCAGGCTGCATCAGACCAGAGCTGTCAAGATCCTTCTTCAACTCTAGACGGTGATCCTAGATACCAGGCTGCATCAGACCAGAGCTGTCAAGATCCTTCTTCAACTCTAGACGGTGATCCTAGATACCAGGCTGCATCAGACCAGAGCTGTCAAGATCCTTCTTCAACTCTAGACGGTGATCCTAGATACCAGGCTGCATCAGACCAGAGCTGTCAAGATCCTTCTTCAACTCTAGACGGTGATCCTAGATACCAGGCTGCATCAGACCAGAGCTGTCAAGATCCTTCTTCAACTCTAGACGGTGATCCTAGATACCAGGCTGCATCAGACCAGAGCTGTCAAGATCCTTCTTCAACTCTAGACGGTGATCCTAGATACCAGGCTGCATCAGACCAGAGCTGTCAAGATCCTTCTTCAACTCTAGACGGTGATCCTAGATACCAGGCTGCATCAGACCAGAGCTGTCAAGATCCTTCTTCAACTCTAGACGGTGATCCTAGATACCAGGCTGCATCAGACCAGAGCTGTCAAGATCCTTCTTCAACTCTAGACGGTGATCCTAGATACCAGGCTGCATCAGACCAGAGCTGTCAAGATCCTTCTTCAACTCTAGACGGTGATCCTAGATACCAGGCTGCATCAGACCAGAGCTGTCAAGATCCTTCTTCAACTCTAGACGGTGATCCTAGATACCAGGCTGCATCAGACCAGAGCTGTCAAGATCCTTCTTCAACTCTAGACGGTGATCCTAGATACCAGGCTGCATCAGACCAGAGCTGTCAAGATCCTTCTTCAACTCTAGACGGTGATCCTAGATACCAGGCTGCATCAGACCAGAGCTGTCAAGATCCTTCTTCAACTCTAGACGGTGATCCTAGATACCAGGCTGCATCAGACCAGAGCTGTCAAGATCCTTCTTCAACTCTAGACGGTGATCCTAGATACCAGGCTGCATCAGACCAGAGCTGTCAAGATCCTTCTTCAACTCTAGACGGTGATCCTAGATACCAGGCTGCATCAGACCAGAGCTGTCAAGATCCTTCTTCAACTCTAGACGGTGATCCTAGATACCAGGCTGCATCAGACCAGAGCTGTCAAGATCCTTCTTCAACTCTAGACGGTGATCCTAGATACCAGGCTGCATCAGACCAGAGCTGTCAAGATCCTTCTTCAACTCTAGACGGTGATCCTAGATACCAGGCTGCATCAGACCAGAGCTGTCAAGATCCTTCTTCAACTCTAGACGGTGATCCTAGATACCAGGCTGCATCAGACCAGAGCTGTCAAGATCCTTCTTCAACTCTAGACGGTGATCCTAGATACCAGGCTGCATCAGACCAGAGCTGTCAAGATCCTTCTTCAACTCTAGACGGTGATCCTAGATACCAGGCTGCATCAGACCAGAGCTGTCAAGATCCTTCTTCAACTCTAGACGGTGATCCTAGATACCAGGCTGCATCAGACCAGAGCTGTCAAGATCCTTCTTCAACTCTAGACGGTGATCCTAGATACCAGGCTGCATCAGACCAGAGCTGTCAAGATCCTTCTTCAACTCTAGACGGTGATCCTAGATACCAGGCTGCATCAGACCAGAGCTGTCAAGATCCTTCTTCAACTCTAGACGGTGATCCTAGATACCAGGCTGCATCAGACCAGAGCTGTCAAGATCCTTCTTCAACTCTAGACGGTGATCCTAGATACCAGGCTGCATCAGACCAGAGCTGTCAAGATCCTTCTTCAACTCTAGACGGTGATCCTAGATACCAGGCTGCATCAGACCAGAGCTGTCAAGATCCTTCTTCAACTCTAGA
Organism: Ariolimax columbianus; assembly: GCA_036924085.1. NCBI lineage: Eukaryota > Metazoa > Mollusca > Gastropoda > Stylommatophora > Arionidae > Ariolimax > Ariolimax columbianus. Next base: position 67,956,412 of record JAVGWX010000009.1, on the reverse strand, counting down.
CGGTGATCCTAGATACCAGGCTGCATCAGACCAGAGCTGTCAAGATCCTTCTTCAACTCTAGACGGTGATCCTAGATACCAGGCTGCATCAGACCAGAGCTGTCAAGATCCTTCTTCAACTCTAGACGGTGATCCTAGATACCAGGCTGCATCAGACCAGAGCTGTCAAGATCCTTCTTCAACTCTAGACGGTGATCCTAGATACCAGGCTGCATCAGACCAGAGCTGTCAAGATCCTTCTTCAACTCTAGACGGTGATCCTAGATACCAGGCTGCATCAGACCAGAGCTGTCAAGATCCTTCTTCAACTCTAGACGGTGATCCTAGATACCAGGCTGCATCAGACCAGAGCTGTCAAGATCCTTCTTCAACTCTAGACGGTGATCCTAGATACCAGGCTGCATCAGACCAGAGCTGTCAAGATCCTTCTTCAACTCTAGACGGTGATCCTAGATACCAGGCTGCATCAGACCAGAGCTGTCAAGATCCTTCTTCAACTCTAGACGGTGATCCTAGATACCAGGCTGCATCAGACCAGAGCTGTCAAGATCCTTCTTCAACTCTAGACGGTGATCCTAGATACCAGGCTGCATCAGACCAGAGCTGTCAAGATCCTTCTTCAACTCTAGACGGTGATCCTAGATACCAGGCTGCATCAGACCAGAGCTGTCAAGATCCTTCTTCAACTCTAGACGGTGATCCTAGATACCAGGCTGCATCAGACCAGAGCTGTCAAGATCCTTCTTCAACTCTAGACGGTGATCCTAGATACCAGGCTGCATCAGACCAGAGCTGTCAAGATCCTTCTTCAACTCTAGACGGTGATCCTAGATACCAGGCTGCATCAGACCAGAGCTGTCAAGATCCTTCTTCAACTCTAGACGGTGATCCTAGATACCAGGCTGCATCAGACCAGAGCTGTCAAGATCCTTCTTCAACTCTAGACGGTGATCCTAGATACCAGGCTGCATCAGACCAGAGCTGTCAAGATCCTTCTTCAACTCTAGACGGTGATCCTAGATACCAGGCTGCATCAGACCAGAGCTGTCAAGATCCTTCTTCAACTCTAGACGGTGATCCTAGATACCAGGCTGCATCAGACCAGAGCTGTCAAGATCCTTCTTCAACTCTAGACGGTGATCCTAGATACCAGGCTGCATCAGACCAGAGCTGTCAAGATCCTTCTTCAACTCTAGACGGTGATCCTAGATACCAGGCTGCATCAGACCAGAGCTGTCAAGATCCTTCTTCAACTCTAGACGGTGATCCTAGATACCAGGCTGCATCAGACCAGAGCTGTCAAGATCCTTCTTCAACTCTAGACGGTGATCCTAGATACCAGGCTGCATCAGACCAGAGCTGTCAAGATCCTTCTTCAACTCTAGACGGTGATCCTAGATACCAGGCTGCATCAGACCAGAGCTGTCAAGATCCTTCTTCAACTCTAGACGGTGATCCTAGATACCAGGCTGCATCAGACCAGAGCTGTCAAGATCCTTCTTCAACTCTAGACGGTGATCCTAGATACCAGGCTGCATCAGACCAGAGCTGTCAAGATCCTTCTTCAACTCTAGACGGTGATCCTAGATACCAGGCTGCATCAGACCAGAGCTGTCAAGATCCTTCTTCAACTCTAGACGGTGATCCTAGATACCAGGCTGCATCAGACCAGAGCTGTCAAGATCCTTCTTCAACTCTAGACGGTGATCCTAGATACCAGGCTGCATCAGACCAGAGCTGTCAAGA